>JAWPHD010000477.1:437500-460080 GCA_037043455.1 Cyrtodaria siliqua | reverse complement strand
TTTAATGCTTTGTCCAAAACGTGTTTTTAAGAATACGCATTTGTGTATTCCGTGCTCCAGATAAGATGCGTATCTGAGTAATTAACAATTTGTTAAAGTTTGGTAAAGATCAGATGAAAAATGAAAGCCCTATCGTCTTAACGAGGCAAAACATAGCATTTTTAACTAAATCAAGGGCCGAACTTATCCGAGAATTCATGATAACAATCTTTTAAAGTTTGGTAAAGATCAGATGAAAAATCAAACTTGTCCGAGCTTTCATTGATATTAACAATCTGTTAAAGTTTGGTAAAGATCGGATGAAAATTAAGGGCCTATCGTCTTAACGAGGCAAAATATAGCATTTTTAACTAAATCAAGGGCCATAACTCCGCTGTAACTGGTCCGATCTGGCTGGCTTTCAAACTTGTCCGAGCTTTCATTGATACGATTTATGGCAATAGTTTGTTTTAACAAATCTATACACTATTTTGTAAACCATGACAAATATAATAGCCCAGTATAAAAGAAGAACAAAGTATCAGCTGAGTGGGTCGATGGTAACATGCGATGGTCGATAGTAAGATGCGATGGTAAGATGCGAGGGTCGACGGTCCATCGCATCTTACCATCGACCATTGCATGTTACTATCGATCATCGCATCTTACCATCGAATCTTACTATCGACCATCGCATGTTACCATCGACCATCGCACCTTACCATCGCATCTCGTCGATGGTAAGATGCAATGGTAAGATGGTCATTACCGTATGAAACCGTCGTGAAACAGGGATCCTCCGAACAACCAAGTATATCCCAGGACCATTTCTTACCGAAAACGTTGTTAGTATTTGCTGCCCGCGTTATATGACGTAACGCTTGGTTTCGCTTTAATATTATATCAGACCTAAATACTTACCTTTACATTAAATTATAGTTTTTTTTTGTTGTTTTTTCTAACATTTTATTTCAAATGTTAAGTGTACATAAATGTTTAGACATACATTACAGATGTGATTTTTACGACCTCATCTACAGGGGCGTTATTTTTAACAGTAACTCTCTGATAACGTACAGTTAAATTACTGCTAAACAATCTATAGTTCTGATATGTTTTGTCACAGCATATCCTGAATTACATTCCATCTTTTTTAATAATATTACCTTTTGCTAAGGGGTACATGTATACTGAGAACAATTCAATATTCCTAAATCGTTTAACTTGTTCTATATAAATAGAATCGTTTAACTTGTTCTATATAAATAGAATCGTTTAACTTGTTCTATATAAATAGAATCGTTTAACTTGTTCTATATAAATAGAATCGTTTAACTTGTTCTATATAAATAGAATCGTTTAACTTGTTCTATATAAATAGAATCGTTTAACTTGTTCTATATAAATAGAATCGTTTAACTTGTTCTATATAAATAGAATCGTTTAACTTGTTCTATATAAATAGAATAATTTGGAAGACTATTTCTCAGTGTGCAAGAATAAACTTTTTATAAAGGAGCGCTTAAATATACTGAATGGAAACAGAAACGCATAATGGGTATTTCCGCTATATATTGTATGTTTAATATGCTACTGCTAATCGAATGGTACAGGGCGACATTAGGCCTGTCCTTTCGGAAAGAAGGTTTAAACAGCACACCAATGGTTAACCTTTTAAAGTTTCATTATCAAAATGCGCATTTTGGCTCAAGCAGGTGAGCAAACTTAGGCTTTAAATGTTACAATCTATTAAAATTAAACATAATACTGAAATGGCTTGACTTTTTTCAAGCGAAACTTCAACATGTATGCATTTTTTGTTACAAAGTATACTTTAATTAAAAGGCCTACTACATGACAGAGTTTTCCTTTCTGTAATTAGTTGTAGCCCATTTTTGTACAAAACACGTCCAGATACATCTGGAATATTACGTGAAATTAGGTGTATATAATAGTGTAGTATAGGCAATTTTGTGAGTATGCGTCTCTTTCAACTTTCAGTATATAGAAAATCGTATTTTATGTCTGTTAAGCACTTAGTGCCTTGAACGATATCTTTCGGTTTGATTTCTACCAAAATATTGCGTTCTTCCTTCAGATGACCGAAAAGCTATTAAAGAATATTTCTGGAAAAGATGCAGTCATACAATAAATGTTAAAATGTTTCTTTAGAATTATTATAAAAAGTACACAGTTCGGTTTCAAACATTCCACATTTATATAATTTTGTATGGTGAAAACAGTTCTATGTAAAATTTTGAATTTCAAAGATTGGAGATATGTATCGTCTACTGAACTAAATATTTGTTTATATAATGTATTCCAATCCTCGATAGATAAGGCTCTATCCAAATCTTTCTCCCATTTGTTTTGTGAAGTACTCTTAGGTGATTCGACGACTGACTTCAAAGTCTGAGGATAAAACATTGATTTGCTTTTTTGAACCATTTTTAGTTTTATAACATTAATATTTATTGGACGTTCGATCCAAGTTTGGTTTCTTATATATCTTTCCCATTCACACGGGATTGCAATAACCGTGTGGTTCCGGGGCAAAGAATAGGACCACTGCAGATCCCGTTGGAGGGGAAGGCAGATGGGTATAACCACTCCACCCCACCCCCACCCCCACCCAAATTCATGTTCATTTTTTCAAGCTCATTAAAGGTCTTTATCATGACCCCTGCATTGTTTAAGGTGACATCTCGCTCATATCACTAGAGCAGTGGCAGAACAACTATAACGTGGCTCCAGCGTAAATGGAGTGTCTACAATAGAATTTGCATAACTCTGCAGTTCAGGGTGAGAAGGTTCTAGCCCAGTTCTCCATATTTTATCTCGAGGTACATGGTGGATGAGACTGGCATGTTCATTCCTGTTAGGCGCTATATAACCTTTCATGCACCTTAAAACCCAAATTCAACTAACCACTCCCATGTTAACGTGACATGCATATTATATTTTGCACATACATTATCAAAAGATAAAATTTAACAATTATCGTCCACAATGTCATTTATTAAAAAAAAAGTTTTTACATAAATCGTAATAAAAGAACGAAGTAGTATTGAATTTTATATTTTGATTTCTGATTGAACCTCCTCCGCTGAATTATTTGAATTTTCCTGTATAAGACCGGCTTTATGCAGATCCCAAATGTTATTTCCCCCAAATTGTTCCAAATTGTCCAAAATAAGTTTTTCCATGGCGCAAACTTATCAGGGTCTATCATTTTTTTAATCCAACTGAATTTAAGTGAGTAACTTAATGATTTAATAAGTGGCATTTTTAATCCACTGCCTTCGATTGTATTTATCATAATATTGCGTTTGATTTGGATTTGTCAAGTTTATTTACATCGACGTATGCATTTCCCAATAAACATATTCAGGGGGTTAGGTAAAGCGGCGAAACACTGAATGAGAATTGGCAAGCCCAGAGATTTTAAAACTTTTGTTTTTCCTGTAAGGGACAGGTTTCCAGACGACCAATCATTCAGTAACTTTCTTATTTGTCTCAAGTTTATTTAGGTACAATAATTATGAACAGTATAGTTATCATTTTGTAAATCGTATTCTATACCCAGACGTTCGAACGAACCATTCTGATTCCGTCTTACAGGTTTGCATGTATCTAATATTTCATTGCATCCTCATTTTTTATCCAGTCCAAACAATTTAAGTTTGTTTTCAAACTTCACTTTAATTCTGCAACATAACGAAAACTTATCTAGCGTTTCTAGAGTCGTATTCAATGATTGTTCGTCGTCTTTGAGGAAAAGGGATGAATCATAGGCATATTGATTTATTCAATATTCTGAATCATTGATTGTGATACCTTTAATATCCGCATTATTTTATAACGTTGCACTAAAGATTTCTACACAATATCTATATGTATATGGTAATATATATCTAAAATGTATGGTAATAGAGGGTCTCCCTCTCGTACATCGCGTTGTATTAAGAAGTATTCAGAACAGTGACCATTATTTAAGCCACAACTTGTGCTATTATCATAGAAAGTGGGAAACCATTGCAGTGTAGAATCACCAAAAAAACAACAAAAACGCAGTGTTTTTTTCTATAAAAATCAAACGCCTTTTCAAAGTCTAGTAAAACCAGATAAATTTTTAGCATATCTAAAATGAGTCTGTTTGATCCCTTATGTATCTGTATTTCATAAAACCGGATTGAGTTTCAGAAATGATCACTGGGAATATCGTTTTTAGACTACCAGCAATGGCTGCCGAAGCAATTTTAATGTCAACGTTTAAATATAGATATAAAAATCTAACAGGAAAAATAGCATTCCAGGACGACAGTCAACCATAAACACACACAGAAACAAAGAACAACTTTAAAGATGAATAAAAGGCCAAATAAGACATCACAAACATAAAAGATTTGACAATAGGGCTACCGCTTTGGAAAGGCGAAATATGTCTCCAATTCTTAATATATAGTTTAGAGTTTCCTTCTTTTGGCAAAAACCTAATTATCCATTGTGTTTGTGCAGTAGATAGTGATTCCGAATTAGAATCGAAATGTAATATGAATTAAAAAGATAAGAGCCAATGTCGTTCAAGAAAAAATGTAAAATTGGACTGAAAAATCAACTGATCCAGGTGTTTTATTATTTTGCATATTTTTCAGTACAGTTAAACATTCATGTTTTGAAAGTTGTCCTTTTAAAAGATCGCGTTGGTGATCGTTAAGTTTGTTTAAAAACGGATTATTTGTATCGAAAAAAGTCCTGTTCAAAATTGGAAACGGCTGCTGGACTTTTTGAGGTATATAGTTTGTTCTGCTCTTTTAAAATATCGTTTACATTATTTATTTCTCTTCCATTAGTTGTTATCAACGTTGGTATAAGTTTTTATTATACGAGTATGGCCATTTTCCTAAATTACAGAAATATTTTGTGCATTTTTCAACTAAGACCTTCATTTTGCTTTTGTTTTGAGCATAATTCCTTTGATGTTTTCACCTGGAACAGTTTTGATTTCTACGTTAATAGTTCGATTTTCATTTTTAACGTACATATTTCCGCTACCTAATATTGTTTATAGTAATTTTAATTTGTTTTCAATCTCCTGTATTGTATTATCATTTTTCCTTTTGATAAGCGAAGCATGTGCAATTGTTTTACCCCTAATCATTAGTTTCATAGTTTCACCAAATAGTTGGTCATTCATACTAAACGCGATATTATCGGTATTTTTATCATCAATTTGGAAGATGTATTGGTTTTCAGTTTTCAGGTTGTGTTGACGATATTTACATATTCGGGGTGTGACAGTAAACTGCTTGATCGAATGAATGTAACTGCTATTGGAGAATGATCACACTTGACACGTGTAACCTATTCCCATTATGGGTAAAATGTGTGGGCCCCATACACGCCTGGTAAACTGTGTGGGCCCCTACACGTCTGGTAAACTGTGTGGGCCCCTACACGCCTGGTGAACTGTGTGGGCCCCTACACGCCTGGTAAACTGTGTGGGCCCCTATACGCCTGGTAAACTGTGTGGGCCCCTACAAGCCTGGTAAACTGTGTGGGTCCCTACACGTCTGGTAAACTGTGTGGGCCCCTACACGCCTGGTAAACTGTGTGGGCCCCTACACGCCTGGTAAACTGTGTTGGCCCCTAAACGCCTGGTAAACATTCGCCCCACAACCAAAAGGAGAACAATGAAAATGGAGCGAAAGCCACTTCCGGGAAGGAGCGAAAGCGCGGTTTTCGTCAACAAACGTGAGTATGGTCTACTTTTATTTCTTTTAACAAGAACAACAAGAACAAAAATTGGGGAATGTGTTTCCGTGTAGGCATATTTATTCTTCATGTAGAATACAATTTCGCCTTTTAAAAGTGTAAATTATAGCGGCTAGAACTTTTCTTCTGTCGATAGTACAGGTTTCTCCACGCATCACACTTTCACACTTTCAACTTGTTTTTGGAACCTGTTTGCATTCACGAAGTATTTCGATGGTGAATATCAATTGAATACCGCCCATAAATTGCTTAGGCCCTAAATTTGTACGTTGAAGTTTTAATCTGAGTGATTTATGGTCGGTTTTCTTGAGGTAGGGAGCGAACGAGCTTGGGGTAGAGCGAACGTCAAGGAGGTAGAGCGGACGCCTGTTTAATTCCACAAGCAACATACTTTGACAATATCGACTCGAATGCAGTTGCGTCATGAACAGATGTTTTTTTGTAGATGTTATTACATTTTCTTCACCCAAAACGCATTTAGCAGTGGATTAGGTGTCACTGTATGTGCTTGCGGCACCAACTTACTTTGGAAATGATCTCCTTTATAGGTTATTTATGTTTGATGATCTAATAAACGATACATTTCTGACACATACACGTCTCCGATATTCATTTCAGGTCCAGTTTTGCATCAAACTTGAACAAAATTGATCATAGTTGATATTGATTTTTGTTTTCCTAATATATGTAGAATTATCAAATAAACACATTTCTCAACTACATTCAATTACCACTGGAAATCCTAGCTTTGTTTCAGGTTATACCAAATTAATCCGTCGGTCATCAATATTTCTTCATGATATTGTCTTTTAGAAAGTGTCCACCGCCTTCATCATCAATCAATCGGATTTTTTATACGGGCAATATTTCTTAATCTGCCAATCGAATGGTCTGGTTTAATATGTAATAGTGTGGTGGATTCCTGCAATATCGCCATCTACATTTTAAGTTTACGATTCGAGGGGAGCCGACATTAAAACCTAGTTTTACAAGTCATTGCATGAGTATACAACCATATAAATAAACCAGCCACCTGCACGTGCACACATTGTATGTATGTAACCTTAAACATGTAACAGAGATACATGCTTATCTGCGTGTAATTTATGTTTAACAGTACAAACTGACTAAACTCACTTCTGTTCTAAAACAGCAGTTAGTGAACAGTGAATACACTTCAATGATCGCGTATATGCAAATGGGGTTCTTTTTAAAGGGAAGCAACTTCATAAAAGATAAGCAAACAATGACTTTGAACAGTTTCAAACCTAAATCGAAAGTTGAAAAAAAAATAGGGATTTTCAGCATATAATAACGGTTGTGGAGTAAATGTTTACCAGGCGTGCCCTACCGTTATATATTTTTAAATATTAGTTTTCAACTCTCCATACATCATGTAAATCGAAACGGTCTATAATATTCATTATGATATGTCTTACTATTTATAGTAACAAAAACGGGCTGTTTTTCGTGTAATACAGGCATTGCCTCTGAAGGCATATTAGATAAGCGCGTGAAACGACGGGCGAAAAATCCATATATAGGGTCAAAATGCAACATATGGCGGGCCGAAATTCAATTTTAAATCTAGACTTATTACATACATTTAGCATTAAATTATAGCTTTTTTTTAATAATCGACCACGAACTAAAGCTCTCGGGTCTCATATAGCTATCTCGGGCCAATATCACAAAGAGGCAAACGTCCCCCAGTTAATAGACTCTAAATATTTCTTTATTAGCTTTTGTGCTATTTTTATGTTTATAATCTTATGTATCGGTTTCACAATTAAAAGGAACGTTCCAATCCCCACCAACAACTATAGTTGCGTTCCCAATTAAAGAAATCTTGAAAAAAGCAGGGGTGGTTGTCCTCATTTAAATACAATTATAGTTTTTAGTTAAATGCACGTCAAGATATTTGATGCACGCCAGGTTATTTGATTATTAATACAGAGTTGCGTTTCTTTTTTCCTTTAGTATACTAATAAAGGAAGATGTCCGGTTACGAAAACAAAAGACTACTGGACTGCCGGGCGAAGGTATGGACTGCCGGGCGAAGGTATGGGACGAAGGTATGGACTGCCGGGCGAAGGTATGGACTGCCGGGCGAAGGTATGGACTGCCGGGCGAAGGTATGGACTGCCGGGCGAAAGTCTGGACTGCCGGGCGAAGGTATGGACTGCAGGACGAAGGTATGGACTGCCGGGCGAAGGTATGGACTGCCGGACGAAGGTACGGACTGCCGGGCGAAGGTATGCGAAGGTATGGACTGCCAGGCGAAGGTATGGACTGCCGGGCGACGGTACGGACTGCCGGACGAAGGTATGGATGGACTGCCGGACGAAGGTATGGACTGCCGAGCGAAGGCATGGACTGCCGGACGAAGGTATGGACTGCCGGACGAAGGTATGGTCTGCCGGGCGAAGGTATGGACTGCCGAGTGAAGGTATGGACTGCCGGACAAAGGTATGGACTGCCAGGTTGGACTGCCGGGCGAAGGTATGGACTGCCGGGAGAAGGTATGGACTGCCGGACGAAGGTATGGACTGCCGGACGAAGGTATGGACTCCCGGACGAAGGTATGGGCTGCCGGACGAAGGTATGGACTGCCGGACGAAGGTATGGACTGCCGCCGGACGAAGGTATGGACTGCCGGACGAAGGTATGTGCGTTTTTCTTCAATTTGGTGCATTGTTGTGTCAGTATGCAAATATTTATTTGAGCAAAAATAACGCGTATATCGTATTTTCGTGTTTCGTTTTAAAATTCCACAAAGGTTTTCTTTGAAGCTTACATTTTACGTCTATGGACATCCCATGAACTATCAAACTTTTTTCTATGGACATCCCATGAAACGTCAAACTTGGACATCCCATGAAACATCAAACTTTATTCTATGGACATCCCATGAACTACCAAACTTTATTCTATGGACATCCCATGAACTATCAAACTGTATTCTATGGAAATCACATGAAACGTCAAATTTTATTCTATGGACATCCCATGAACATCAAACTTTATTCTATGGACATCCCATGAAACATCAGACTTTATTCTATGGACATCCGATGAAACATCAAGTATATATATTTAGTGTCTTAGATGACTGCTTTCTGTGAATGCTACATTATTTGCTCGACTTTTAAGGCTCCAATTTTATAAACAAAAAACTATGTGCAAAAACATTGCCCTTCTCATGATATTATTTATATAAGTCACAAACAATGTATATAACATATTCCTTCAAAATCGGTATGCTAATTTACCACATACAACCATGACCTCCTTGTGCTAACTTCACATATAAAAGCATAACCTCCTTGTGCTAACTTCTCATATAAAAGCATGGCCTCCTTGTGCTAACTTCCCATATAAAAGCATGACCTCCTTGTGCTAACTTCCCAAATAAAAGCATGACCTCCTTGTGCTAACTTCTCATATAAAAGCATGACATCCTTGTGCTAACTTACCTACCATATAAAATCATGACCCCCTTGTGCCAACTTCCCATATAAAATCATGACCTCCATATGCTACCTTCCCATATAAAATCATGACTCCTTGTGCCATCTTACCATATAAAATCATGACCTCATTGTTCTAACTTACCATATAAAGGCATGACCTCCTTGTGCTAACCTCCCATATAAAATCAGGACCTCCTTTTGCTAACTTACCATTTAAAATCATGACCTCCTTGTGCTAACTTACCATATAAAATCACGACCTCCTTTTGCTAACTTCCCATATAAAATCATAACCTCATTGTGCTAACTTCCCATATCAAATCATGACCTCCTTGTGCTAACTTCCCATATAAAATCATGACCTCCTTGTGCTAACTTCCCATTTAGAATCATGACCTCCTTGTGCTAACTTACCACATAGAATCATGACCTCCTTGTGCTAACTTCCCATATAAGATCATGACCTCCTTGTGCTTACTTCCCATATAAAATCATGACCTCCTTGTGCTAACTTCCCATATAGAATCATGATCTCCTCGTGCGAACTTATCATATAAAATCATGACCTCAATGTGCTAACTTCCCATATAAAATCATGACCTCATTGTGCTAACTTCCCATATAGAATCATGACCTCCTTGTGCTAACTTACCAAATAAAATCATGATCTCCTTGTGCGAACTTATCATATAAAATCATGACCTCAATGTGCTAACTTCCCATATAAAATCATGACCTCCTTGTGCTAACTTACCATATAAAATCATGACCTCCTTGTCCTCTCCAATTAGGTTTTTGGCACAGCACGTGTATCTGCCATAGTCGTCTTCTTCTATTTGTCTAATACGCAAACTCAAGATCTTTTTCTCGTCTGAGTCGGAGTTGTACATTTCAACAGTGTATTTACCAGCTCTGAAAATGATATAATACATTTATTGGAATACAGAAGAAAAACATTGGACATATTATAACGTGCAGAGATATACTGTTGAACTACTGAATAGCGAATATAGAAACTAAATATAGAGAATTGAAGTCAGCAACAATTAGAAAAATGGTTCTATAGAAATCACAGCACCAGACGCAACGGCACCGTGCAATTGTTTAAACTGTCGTTAGAAAAAAAACACTTTAAAATTGTTACAGGCAAAAAATATAGTTTGTTCTCTAGGGAAGTTGTTTAGAATGGGACCAATAAGTTGGTTTATGATAAGGTGATGGTGCAAGGTTGTATACAGTTTTGAAAAGTCGTAAGTATTTATTGATGAAACTGATGTTTACTGCACTGTTTATCAAAAACGTCTGAATTTTTAATTAAACAAAATAAACATTAATCCCAGTGTTGCCATAAGCTATTGTTAATCGCGCGGAAAGACAAGGTTAGAAGTTAAGAGATGTTGTGGCCATTCAAACACACAATGAAATTTGTCTTCAAGAAGATTGCCGTATTAAAACCTTCTATCTTGTAATGGTGGGATTTCTCGATTTTAAAATTTAAATGCCTATTTATAAAGTGACTAATATGATTATGCAAAATAATTAACTGCGGAAACCTGATTGAGCCTCAACATACAACTGTTAAAGAAGATTTGATAATGCCATTGTTGGTTGATAGGTACATTCTTTATTTCCTCCAAGGTACAGGAGAGCATAGAGATAGTACCAAAAGTCCCTAAATTATGGAAAAAGGAAGACATTTTTGCGCTGCTACTATCCCTTTCTACAACGCGAAAACCCGAAGGCGAAAAGTCTCAAACCCGAAGAAAAAATGTCGAATTTCGACCCGAAAAGTCGAGTTTTACAATTTCGGGTTTGCGACTTTTCGGGTCGACGTCGGGTTATCGTGTTATAGAAAGGGTTAGTATATGGGTGAAAAGTCGATATGGTCGCATACTCTTCCGTAGCAAAATGTTTGATCTTCAAAAACGTTACGTAGTCCGAGTATTAACTTTCATACCCCATCCAATCCCTTCTCCAAGAAGCGAAAATGGGGTTGGCTAGGGTATGAAATAAAAAACACACTTAATTTCGGCTTAAACTGTTTGCATATTGTAAAATAAAAACATTTAAAAGGTTCTTTTAAACAGGTTATAGCATTTTTTCAGAAAAAAAGTTTTAAGACATGTTTTATTGTCGAAATATCCTTTATAAACTCCAGCTAATATAAGCTTTCCCATCGCTTAATGGAATTAAGGTGGGAACACGTAACTGAGCAGCTCTTTCATTTACAGTGCTTATATCATATACTCGTATATGTATGGTGTTCATGTCTTCCTGCAAGTTGAAATAAAAGATATTATGTTTCCCGATCTGACACGGACAGCGTGCTGTGGATGTTTCCCCCTGCTCTTTGTGTGAGCTTACCTAGTCTCGGCCAGCTATACCGTATCATGCATATGTCTTACTTGCAGATATCGGTTTGGACAGATTTGGCTAATTAAAGCGCCCACTAGCGAGTATCACAATTTATCATGCAGTTATGCACTTTTCTGCCTAATAAAGGGGTGACCTAATACATTTTGCTTTATAAGACACTGACCAATACAATCGTGAACGCTCGGCCAATTCCGCCATTCCTCGGGATCCCGCCTCGTGTGTATCACGGCGCTTCGGTATGTTCAAAATCTTAACATTCTGTTAGCCGGAAGGCAACGGCACAGAAAATAATGCACTGTTGCTAAGCCGTTGCTACATAAACATTATGGCCGCTTGCCACACGTGTTGATGTATGATTTGCGTTGCATGTTTGTTATTTACAATACAGATGAAGGTTTTATCACTACTTTCACGTAAATAAACTATAGATGGAGCAATCGGCTAAATGACATTGCAAGTCATGCTGCGAAGCATTCGCAACATCGCATGCACTACTTCGCAGCATGACTATAATGTAATACGCAGGTTTCCATATTGGTTACGTCATACTAGCGTGACGCGCGTCAGATTCCCGCCAAAACGAATTTGCATTCAAAATCTAAAGTTATCTTCAACATTGTGCAATGTCATTTAGCCGATTGCTCCATCTATAGTTTATTTACGTGAAAGCAGTGGTAAAACCTTCATCTGTATTGTAAATAACAAACATGCAACGCAAATCATACATCAACACGTGTGGCAAGCGGCCATACTGTTTATGTAGCAACAGCTTAGCAACAGTGCACTATTTTCTGTGCCGTTGCCTTCCGGCTAACAGAATGTTAAGATAATGAACATACCGAAGCGCCGTGATACACACGAGGCGAGATCCCGAAGAATGACGGGATTGGCCGAGCGTTCACGATTGGCTGCGAAGCAGTGTACGAGATGTTGCGAATGTGACCAAATCAATGCGGAATCCCTCGGCGTTTACTGTACGTCACGTTATCTGACGTTATGCACGTAACGTTGCCTGACGTCATAAAACAAAAAAAAACAACAACATGGCGGCGTCCTCGATAAGCGTAACATTCTTAGAAATAGGTAATAATAGTAATTCATACAGAAAATGTGGATAATCTACATGATAAATAGAATATTATGTCAGTGCCTTTTACTATCAAGTTTATTAGGCTCGGCACGAAAACGAAGAATGGCGAGGCTAGCGAAGAATGGCGAGGCAGATCCTCGCCATTCTTCGTTTTCTAAGCCTCGCCTAATAAACTTGATAGTAAAAGGCACTGACATAATATTCTCTATTTATTCGCGTTTTTTTCACGCCCATAAAGTCGACGTTTGCGTGACGTCATGTTGTAAAAACAAATACAACGTCAATTGTTGATGCAGCAGTTAAACTGTTTAATGGCACTTGCTGCTTCTCATAAGTTAAAAATAAGAAAATATTATTAAATTAACTTAAAAATATGTTTTTTGAAAGTCTCGTCGAATCTCTAAAAATCTCACCAAAATCGTCCAAATCGAGAGGGCGATTTTAAACGTCCTATTTTCCCCAGGCCCTGGTTCTGGATCCGAGTAACATAGTGTAACGAAGAAATCAGAAGCGGGCCGGGTGACCGAGGCTAGAGCTTACCTATCGGGATGGGTGTCGGTTATATCTCTGCCTCCCCTTGCCCAGTACATTATACCGTGTGGATGTGCAGTCACCTCACACTGTAGAAATGTCTCTTTACCGGGGTATTGCCCAATTCTGGCTGACGGTAAATATACCTCCGGGGAAACTGTCAAGAAGAAAATTAGTAGAGCACAATTAATTGAAACGTCCACCTATACGGTTTTGAAATCAAATGAAATGTGGTTTTACGTCCTGTTAACACATCATAGTAGGTTATATGGGTACAGCGACCGCAGAAAGAGTTGAGATTTTAAAGATGAAGTTTCCAATGAGACATCTACCAGGAAACAACCCCACGCGCTGCATATATCTGTAGCTATACAGAGGAGATAATAGTGTACAAATACTGAAATGAGGCCAACTGGAACACAAAATAAAGAGAGAAAAGTAGCAGGCTCGATAGTATTGAGCCTGTTCATGAGAGGTGAGATAAGTATGTAAATAAATACTGAAAAATGATCCCTTGGAAGCAGCAAACACAAACAAGAGAGAAAAATAAGACATTCTAGCACCAGCTTAGGCGATATTCCATTTTATAGGGACAAAAACAAGACAAAGAACACTTAAGTAATAACACTACTGGTTCGTAGTCGGGGTGACTTTTTACAGAAATCACACAGAATTAAACGAACGCCAGTGTGAATGTCAAACATTCTGAAAATGAGATGCCTTGGAAGCAACGAACAAAAGAGAAAAGCAACGTGAAAACTCGGCCAATCCCGTCATTCTTCGGGATCACCATTCGAAGACGAGATGTTGCGAATGGAGAGAATCTCGTTTATACTTACATTCAACATCTACCGATATTTTGCGTGTTTGCGACGGTTTGATTCCATTATCTGCCTCGCAGACGTAAGTTCCGCCACAGTCTCGGGAAACATTGTGAATTATCAGTACTTCCCCGGGAGAACCAATTCCTAGAAACCGACAAATATAATATCATCATGGAACATTACACCTATTGCCGACGAACATTGAAACAACCTAATTGTTGTATTTTAATTAATCGATAAATAAAATATAGATACGCATGTGGTATTATGGTGGATCCGAACGTTTCATATAAATTTGATTTAACAATGATATGTTTTTCCCATTAAAGCTTAACGTTCTTTTATACATATTGTATTATGTTCACATCTGTCATCGATATAATGAAGAATTATATTGTTTGCACATTGTGAAGAGAGGCTTTTTTTTTTTTTTTGTATGTGTTTTATATTGCTGTTTTTTCCCCCACATAAATGCTTCCGTGACCGGGATAGTAAGGACGGTGCATCTAAAACTGTCTCGCCTCTCACCACTACGGGTTTGGATCCCACTGGGATCTCGACTTGTCAAGTGAGAAGTTGTCGATTCTTACGGATAGCGAGAGGTATACAGTACTGGTTCTTCCAAGGATTTTAAGTGGGGTGGTCTGTCTCTACCAAGAAAATAATCGACCGACATATATGGCCTGACATGTGCTTAAGATGACGTAAAACATCATTCAATCAATCAGTCATTTACATCGTTGCATAGATTTGCCTGACGTCATGAGACTGACCATACAGTTGAAATGCTACTCATTTACGATCCCACGTACTTTCTCTGTCGAGCAGGTGTGACGTACTGTAGCGATACCATGTGATATCCGGTTGGGGAACGCCGGTTGCGTTGCATATGAGCGTCACTGTGTCGCCTTCTCTTACGATGAACTTTGAGCTGGACATTTTTTCTATAATAAGTGGTGGTACTGAAAATACAAACGAGTTTGCCATATTTTATCTGAGATAATTTAGAGCTGGAAATCCCTCCATAAAATGCCTGGTAAATACTATTGTGAACATGTCTTAATAATTATTACACTGTATAACAATCTTATATTACACATTTATTTTATGATAAATAAAAGTGTTATTCCACACTGTGGAATATAGAGTTTTATTTCACAGTAGCTGCCGGGACTACTTTCTTAATGTACAACCAACACAAATGCACAGTAAACCGACTCACAAGATAAATCCACTGTTTATTTAATTACTTTCTTTCTATCACGTTAACGGTTTCAAAAAAAGTGACGTCATTTAACGTTTGGTTACGTCATCGTCAACAGGGCGCGTAGCCAGGCGTGTAAAACGGTTTAGTTACTGAAATTGCTTAAATAATTGTTTGTAAAATCATAAAGTGAAAAGAAAATGTGTTGTTTTGTCGTGAATAACATATTTTATTTCATCTCGAAGTTTTCTCACTTCTCGATGAAATAAAATATGTTATTCACTCCAAAACAACAAATATTACATAACTAGCGGTGTGATAGTATCTAAAAGCCCTGATGGGTCTATTCCGCTCCCCGGTGTTCATCGGTTTTTCGTAACCGTTTAAAATATCGGTGTGGTACGGAGATGACACAGAACATATAGATATAAAAAACGGACAAACATCAAATAAAAATCATAAATAAGTTATATAAGCATATTATTTGAATTCTATAAACGTCTTAATCTATAAATCATATTTATAAACATCTTATCTCAGTCATATAATTAGCATAAACTTATGCAGGGGCGGATCCAGGATTTCAGCTTAGGGGGGCGTAATATTTTGGTCAATTTTCGGGTCCGTCTCTAGCCTCATAAAACGTTTGCGGTAGTGCATTGATAGGGTAAAAAAGTCCGTTTTCAAATAAAAGGATTTAACAATGTGTTAATTAAACCACTCATTAGTCATTATGCGTGGAGCGAGCGGAGCGAGCGAGAATTTTTTTTATACTGAGTGCGTGCAACGAAATTGTTTGATATTTTATCTACAGTAACATGGACATACATGTATGATCCGGAATTTTTAGGGGGGCGCGCGCCGTGATAAACGTCATATATCAGTAACGTTAACAGCAACTATAAATTATAAAAAACTTCTGGAATAAATCATTTTAAAGTAGGTCTCTATTAATTATATATTACATATTCAGTTTAAATACAGAAAATTCGGTATAAAATTCTCATGCCATTCGATCCTCCCTTTCGACCCCCCCCCCCACCCCCACCCCCTCTCCCCCACCCCTCTCTCTCTCTCTCTCTCTCTCTCTCTCTCTCTCTCTCTCTCTCTCTCTCTCTCATAGCGTTTTGTTAATTGTTTCCTCGTCCGTTTCTAATAGACTGCGTTCTATTTCTCTCCCTTTGAATACAACTTATTTCTTGGAGTGCATACATGTGAAACGATACTTTGGTACGCTTATTTAAATATTAAATGTATCACATTGGTGTATATGCCACTTGTGTACTGTAACACATTCATATATAGATTAAAAGAAAAAAAATTATATTGAAATATAAACAAAAACAAATGAACTTCTTATAAATATCATATAGAAACCATAAAACAAAAAATAATATCAAAACACATTTCCAAACATGACGAAATTATCCTGTGATTTTTATTTGGGAAAAACAATCTGCCAATATTACATTTGTGTTTTGTTTCTATTTCGCTGAGTTCTATTTCGCCGAGTTCCATCCCCACCGATGTCGCATATTGAAGTATCTAATATGAGTCAAACCAGTGCAGGTCAGAGAGGAGTAACTTATCAAAGACGTGTCCTTATCTAACTGCCACAACTCAAACCATAAAAAGATTGATTGTCCAATAACTTGAACATTCAGAAATAAAATCAAAACGTTTCAAAACAAAAATGTTATAAAGTCCTGAGATGTAAATCCACAAAACTCGCATATTCCAATAAATGGAAGAGTTCACACATCTTAACAAACATGTATGTTTCTTTTTTCTTCATTTTTATATACGTCAATACCTTAAACCGACTGTCCTGACTATATGACCACGGTATGGTTGACAGTAGGCATTTACCAATTGTTCTGAGTATAGTCCACGGTATGATTGACAGTAGACATATTCCGACTGTTCTGAGTATATAACCATGGTATGATTGCCAGTAGACATTTCCAGCTGTTCTGAGTATATGACAACGGTATGATTGACAGTAGACATATACCGACTGTTCTGAGTATATGACCACGGTATGATTGACAGTAGACATATACTGACTGTCCTGAGTATATGACCATGGTATGATTGACAGTAGACATATACCGACTGTTCTGAGTATATGACCACGGTATGATTGACAGTAGACATTTGCCGACTGTTCTGAGTATATGACCACGGTATGATTGACAGTAGACATATACCGACTGTCCTGAGTATATGACCATGGTATGATTGACAGTAGACATATACCGACTGTTCTGAGTATATGACCACGGTATGATTGACAATATACATTTGCCGACTGTTCTGAGTATATGACCACGGTATGATTGACAATAGACATTTACCGACAGTCCTGAGTATATGACAACGGTATGATTGACAGTAGACATATACCGACTGTCCTGAGTATATGACCATGGTATGATTGACAGTAGACATATACCGACTGTTACGAGTACATGACCACTGTATGGTTGACAGTAGACATTAACCGACTGTCCTGAGTATATATGATCACGGTGTATTTGCTTATAAACAATTACAGGTTATTCTGAAAATATGAAATAGTTGTGATTTATACTCATGACTATCCGATCAATGGAAATAAGAAGGGTCTTAACGTTAAAGACCATCAATAAAGGCTCTAAAGAGATTACCGCCCTGTACACAATCCAGACAGTTAACTCACCAGACCATTTAAACAACCATAGAAAATATTTCCGATACGTCAATCAGGCTTATATCCAGTTAAGCCAATAAGAAGTAAAAAAGTGTATTTACACACACAAAAACAGTATATAGTCATTCGAACCAAGCACGTGGCCAATGTTTATTTGAACTATTTATTTATGTTTATATGGGCAATAAAGGGCGGATCTAGAAAGTGAATTTTTGGAACTTTCATTTAATAGCAGAGCCATAGAAATTGTGTTTTCTTCATGTATTAGTCGGTAGTAAGCTACGGTCGGTCTAACGCTATATAATGTATCCCGGTATCAATGTTAAAGAACACAAACATCAAATCTCTAAAGATTTACCTAAAACAGTTAAAAGTATCTTTTTATGTTTAACAGGCGTGGTGTTAACTTGGCATACGTATTTTCCTTGGTCAGATAATAGGACGTTCCTAATATGGAGGTTCCAGTCTTTTTTAAAAGGCCGCTCTACACTTAGTCGTACGTCTTCAATTACTCGTCGGTCGTTATGCGTTAGAAGGAATCCCTCTGAATCCGTCCATACCACCTGAAATGAAATAGTTCACGTGAAATGCGTTATATATAAATACAGGAACATCAAAATTGAAAAACACATTCAACCAACCAACCAACCAACTCATCTTGCGGCCCAACATGTTTATATACGTCTTTGTGCAGTACCACATCTAAACGGTGACATACGAGATAATTTCTTACGCTTTCAGGTTTAAAAACGAAACTATACCACTATACCTATGGATATAAACATTTTGGAAACTTCCATTATTTAGGTTTTTAACCTTCTTTAAACAAATATTAATGTTTATAAAGGTCAACATTAATATATACAAATATGTTCTAAAATAACATTGTTTACACCCATACCTATTGTACTAATTACTGCATTTCTATTAATGCATTTGAAACATGTTTCCAAAATACCTTTTTATATTGTGTTTGTTTGTTGTTGTTGTGTTTGTTGTTTTTTGTAGTTTTTTTGTTTTGTTTGTTTGTTGTTGTTTTTCTGTTGTTGTTTTCTTGTTGTTGTTTTTTGTTGTTGTTATTTTGATTTCTATTTGACACCAACATTTGATAATTAATTAACTTGTTTCTGGATATCGATTTACTCCTGCACACGTCCAGCCTCTGTGCATTTGTTGCGGTTCCTTGTTTGTGCATCGGCTGACGGAAGCTGTATGCAGAGAGATGATGGAAGCTGTATGCAGAGAGATGGTGGAAGCTGTATGCAGAGAGATGATGGAAGCTGTATGCAGAGATATGGTGAAAGCTGTATGCAGAGAGATGATCAAAGCTGTATGCTTCGGCTGATGGAAGCTGTATGCAGAGAGATGATGGAAGCTGTATGCATCGGCTGATGGAAGCTGTATGCATCGGCTGATGGAAGCTGTATGCATCGGCTGATAGAAGCTGTATGCATAGAGATGATGGAAGCTGTATGTAGAGAGATGATGGAAGCTGTATGCATCGGCTGATGGAAGCTGTATGCATCGGCTGATGGAAGCTGTATGCATCAGCTGATGGAAGCTGTATGCATCGGCTGATGGAAGCTGTATGCATCGGCTGCTGGAAGCTGTATGAAGAGAGATGATGGAAGCTGTATGCATCGGCTGATGGAAGCTGTATGCAGAAAGATGATGGAAGCTGTATGCAGAGAGATGATGGAAGCTGTATGCAGAGAGATGATGGAAGCTGTATGCAGAGAGATGATAATGAAGTCGTGGATACCTCTCCTCATAATCACAAATTACAAAACCTCATGAGATTGAATCCAACACGTGTTACGTAAACAGAAAAGAAAATCATGTTTTACGGCACATTGACACATCATATATAGATCATATTTTGCTCTAAAATATCCAACATGATAAAGGAATGAATTATTAATTATGCTTTTCAAATAGGCAAGCCCCGTGTGGTTCCCGGGGCCCCCCGTTTGGTCACGGGGCAAATAATAGGGCCACTGCAGATCCCTTTGGAGGGGTAGGCAGAGGGGTAGAATCCCCACAAATTCATGTTCATTTTATCATTTTTTGTTCATGTTCATTAAAGGTCTTCATCATGATCCCTGCATTGTTTCAGGTGCTATCTCGCTCGCATCAAAAGAGCAGTGGCAGAAAAACAATAAACATGTTCATGCCTGTTAGGCGCCATATAACCTTTTCATGTGTTGGTGCGCCTTAAAACCCCAATTCAATCAATCAATCAAATAGGCAATGTCTGTATTAATTCTGCATTGTTATTTCTTCAATTTCGAACATAAATCCCTTGTTTATACCAATTAAAAAAGCTTTGTATTATTTACTGCAATGCAGTTTTCTTCAACGGATCCGAAACATATTTTGTGTGTGTTTTTGTTTTATATTTGACACCGATGTTTAATAATTAATTAACTTGTTCATAATATCGATTTACTCCTGCACGCGTCCTGCCGTTGTGCATTTGAGGAGGTTCATTGTTTGTGCATCAGGCTGATTGAAACTATCGGCGGTGTTTTATACAGAGAGTTGATGATGAAGCCGTTGCTGCGAGAATCATCTCCTAGCATAGAGTTACGACGCGATCCCCTTTAGGTCACATACCACTATTGATTTGGGGCTTCTGATTGGTTGAAAAAAGTATAGGGTCTATTAGGTCATATAGTCAGATTGTGATTGGATTAAATTATCCAAATCATAACAAATCCCCATAAAACATCCAAAAATATATTTTCAGCATAAAACCTGATCATTTAGGATATTTTGACTGAAAATTGGATTTTTATGGGTACAATTGTACTGAGAATATATTTGCAAAATGTAAAATTTCTTTACTGCCATTCTGGGGGTGCCCACCTTCAGTGCAATATTAGAAGCTGAAAGCATTACAATACTCCCAATTTGCTGGTCAGTTTTGAGTGTCTCTAAGATAGTTCTTTAAAAAAAGTTAGGTTTTATCATCGATCCGTTCTGATATAGGAATAGGGGTTGCAGGCCAAAAGGCTATAATGGAGGCCTATGGGAAATGCAATAGTGGTATATGACCTATAGAGGGTCGACCCCAATATGAGAGGTTTCTGAAGACATCACGCAATGCCTGCATAAACAAAGCCGTATCCGATAGAACGAAACCTTATATATCACAAATGTATGCATAAAACTCACCAAAGAGAATATCACGTCAATCGAGTATGTTTTTTTCAAACCAACTCTTTGGACTTTTAAGATAAAATTAATCTACTACCTAAATTAGTTATCAGTGAAACAGACATTTTTAGTGGTAAATAAAATGTAATTTCTAACATTTTTTATATTTACATCGCGTCTATCGTGACTTTTTGTGATCTCGTTCCGTATTTGGATTCTTAACTCCGCCAAACACACACACGCGGTTATAATTAATTGCGGTTTTGTGGGTGTGGGTGTGTGTGGGTGGATGGGTCATGAGTTGGGTGGGGTTAAGTTTCCAAATACGGAACGAGATCACACGAGAACGGCGCATGCCAATACCAAACTGTCTGACAATTTCGAACGGCCAACAAAACATACCGGATCGGCGTGATATTCTTCTCTTTGGTGAGTGTTATGCATTCATGCGTGATATTTAAGGTTTGTTCTATTGAAATACGAGGTTGTTTATGACAGGCATTGTGTGTTGTCTTCAGAAGCCTCGTCGGGAAAATGCCCATGGGGGTCGGAACGGGTCCTACCTATCATTATAACCCAAGGAATCATCGCTGTTGGTACAGTCTACCATAACAGCCATGCTTCTAACGTCTAATGAAGCTGTAGTTAACTCTCTTCAAAATTTAAAATAAAAAACCCATATGTGAATGAATCCAACACGTGGTATGTGTTATTCAAACGGAACGAGAAAAACATATTTTACGGCACGATGACACATAAATAGATCACATTTTGCTCTAAAATGACAAACATGATAAAGGAAGGAATTATTAATTACACTTTTCAAATATGCAAGTTATGAAGGGAAATCTAACGGGATGTCTTGAGTTTTAGATTCAGAAATACTCACGCGTAAAAAATTATGCCAGGAAATGCCAACAACACATTGGCTTATAAAGGCACCGTAAACAATACCATGCATCATAATTGAGATTATATTGTCTATATTTCCCTTTTTTATTTATTTTTCATGTAAATTGAATGCATGATTTATAACGGTATTTATCTAGAAAACAAAGTGACATCATAATTAAAGTCATTAGTTCTCATCATTTATAAGGAATAGTCTAGAGCAATTAGGATAGCAGCGTCTCAAACAGCGATTAATCTTTAAATAACTGGAAAACAGACAGATCCACAGTAAATAACTGGAAAACAGACTGATCCGCAGTTCCTGTTCGCCTGTTGTATTTATACTAAAGGAAAAAAGAAACTCACTCAGGAATTTCCACTGTATACTGTATACTCAAGCATACGCACTAATAGGTGTACCGGAAGTAAATCAAATCCCATTGAGTCCAATGCAATATTGTCCAAGCCATTTTTCAAAATGAAATTCAAACTAAGATCCACTTACATGCTCTTAGTCATGAGACATGCCTCTCTAGAAAACTGCTGAATAGTAGGGGTCATGTGGCATATAAGAAAATAAAATTCT
>JAWPHD010000477.1:117500-427500 GCA_037043455.1 Cyrtodaria siliqua | reverse complement strand
CCCATTAAATTAGTTAAATGAAGCGGTAAACAGAATATACCCATATAGCTCTACTTATGGGGTGCCGAGTTCGTCGTCCGTCCGTCCGTCCGTCCGTCCATCGTTCGTACGTCGTTAACTTGTATCTCGTTAAGACGATAGGGCCTTCATTTTTTATCCGATCTTTACCAAACTTTACCCGATTGTTAATATTAATGAAAGTCCGGAAAAATTTGAAAACCAGCTAGATTGGACCAGTAACAGCGGAGTTATGGCCCTTGATTTAGTTAAAAATGCTATATTTTGCCTCGTTAAGACGATAGGCATTCATTTTTCATCTCATCTTTACCAAACTTTACCAGATTGTTAACATCAATTAAATCTCGGAAAAGTTTGAAAACCAGCCAGATCGAGCCAATAACAGGGGAGTTATGGCCCTTGATTTAGTTAAACAGGTTATATTTTGCATCATTAAGACGATATGGCCTTCATTTTTCATCCGATCTTTACCAACCTTTAAAATATTGTTAATATCAATGAAAGCTCGGACAAGTTTGAAAACCAGCTATATCGGACCAGGAACACCAGAGTTATGTGCCCTTGAATTATTGAAATATGCCATTTCTTTGAACACTTTGGGTCGTGGGTTCAAATCTTACTGGAGGCATATGTTTTTCATAGGAACCTTTGGTTTAAGGGTTCAATTTTTTAAATGAAACATTTTTTTGTCGGGTGGGCGGGGGTGGGGGTGTGGTGGGTGTGGTGGGGGCGTGGGGAGGGGTGTTGAAGTTTTTTTTGTTTTTTTTATATTTTTTCTGATTTTTTTTTTCTTCTTCTATTTTCTTTTCTCATAAGAAACCTTGTTTTTGTTTTCTTTAATTAGGAGTTTAGGGGCCCTTGTTGGATCAGTTTTACATAGAGTTATAGAGAAGAACTTGAAAAATCTTCTTCTCTGGAACTACAAGAGATAAAGGTTTAATATTTTTTTATTTATTATCAGCTTTTGGATCCTCTACCAAGTTTGTTCAAATGGTGAACCTGGGGTCAAATTTGGACCCTCCCAAGGGGTAGCCAGTAGAACGATACAGCCCCTCTTGGGCCTTTTGTTTAAAATATAAATGCTGTTTAAAAAGTCGTCCGTGACTTGTCTATGGGGACATTATTTGCTAACTTCGTACGAACCTTGGTCATGTTCTTACAATCTTTATCAAACTTGTTAGAACATTTATCAAAGGAAGTTAACTTATAACGCAGTACATGTTTGGTGGTTGATCCATGTACAAAGGCACATTATGAATTCCATTTTTGAATGGTGTACGATGGCCCGACAGATTGTGGGCACAATGATGACGTCCATACTTAAATCCTGGAAAGGAAGGTAACGTTTAGTGTTTGTCTGCACGCTTGTCTTATCCCCTTAACAGTTTATTCTCTTGTTTCTCTGGCTTTTGCCAAGTAATTGAGTACTACTGTGTGGCTGTCTAGACCTTTGTTTTTATATTCATATATGCATGAGCATCTTTGTGTTTTACTTATATGGCTTTAAATGCTGCCTAGTTGGCTAGAGGATATAGCCTGGTGGGTAGTTGCTTCTTTACACTGTCCCGTTCAGGTGGGATGGCAATGGGAAAGCGTGAGGTCTGGTGCACCCTGAAACAACCTGGTTTAAACTCAGCGGCCTTTACGACGTGCTGTCAACCCTTTTATGTTTGTGATGTCATATCTTGTATTTTATTCATCTGTGTAATGACTGTTTGTCTCTTTGCGTGGTTTATGTTTGTGGTGTCGCATACTTTGCTTCTAGTATCGTTGTAATTTATGTTTCTTTTGAATGCGTGTTTTCAGTGCACTGCGTTTTGTGTATGTTATCTTTTCTGTTTGACTTTTAAATATATTTTTGTTTTCGGTGTGTATCATCTTCCTACCTGGCGGCCACCCAGATACTGTATATGCTAGTATGGCTGTCCATTATTGTTTCCCCGTTACGACAAGTTACGATCACTTGACTTTTAAACAAAACCCTTACCTGATGGCCACCGAGGTACTGTATAGAACATGGCAGCATAGCTGTCTCCCCCTGTATTACGGTTACGTTAAGTTCGGGTATCGCGAAACTCGGCTCAGCCGCATATACTGAAATCAAACAAATAAAGCAGTATGTAGAAAAATACATATTGTAATGGCGAAGACGCTCTGTTCACTTCGTACGTACATTATAATAAATACCGTGCCCATACGTGTAGGTGATGAGTACATATACATGGAGAGAAATGTCTTCTTTCTGTTATTTGACTTCGACAAGTTTTAATTAGATCGAGGATATCTGTGTTTATAGCGTTTTATGTTTGTCCAGACTTTCAGACAAAAAACATCCAATGCTCTACAAAGCTTGTATGGGAAAAAATGATATAACAACACTGATATGAGTTGAATACGGGCATTTATTTAATGCCATAAAATTATCTTTTATATGCAAGAAGAAAAAGCATATATCCAATGCCATATACATAATTATTATGATAATATTTTGATATCATGATAATTAAAGCATTTTTGATCTTATCTGGCTAACTAAAAACCACCCAAAAGTGGGTTGCCTTAGCAATTCACGAAATGCCAGTCGAAGGAGAGCATGGGATGTTAACATAACATACTGGATTATTCCATCTGTTGTAGTGTTACTCAAGGGATTCTGTTTTTATCACTGCTAAACTAGGAGAAATGGCGTGCATTTGATATATTTTGCATTTCAAATATTGCCTAATCCCACAGAGAGAAACATTGTGTGTCCCTATTTGCATTAAGGTGCGCTCTATGTCATAAAGTGCTTGTCTTTAATCCTGTCTTGTCGTACTATAAACAGTTAATCTCGTATTGCTCAGGCTTCTGCCAAGACAACTAGAGGTTGGAGTCGGAGAGACAACCATATCCCTGGCCGCTGTATTTTTCCCCTAGGTATGCATTGACTTTGAAGATTCAGACTTTTGTGTTGTGTGCCACATTGTCTTGATGTCAACATGTAAGATGTATCTAGCAGAGATATAAGAAGTGAACGACCTGCAGAGTGAGGTTGAACTTAAATATTCTGACATGGGTTTGGGTTCTACACATCGTCTTGACGAGATGGGTAATTGTGCTTAGTTATTCTAAATACCCCCATTTATACACGAGTTATGGAGCGAACACGAAATGGGACTGAAGTGCGGACGTACGGATGGACGAACGAAGGTCATTACTATATCCCGCTTACGCCTGCCATGGTGGTGGATAATGTGTTATATTCATATATACATGATCAGCTCTGAGTAATACTTATATAGCTTAGTACGGCCGCCTAGTGTGTTGTGCTGACGGGGATATCATTTTACACTCTCCTGTTATATTCGATTGACACTAGGGGAATGTTTGGTACAGCCTAGAACTCGGCTTAATCTACTGTTTCTGCTCAAATCCTTTCAAGCCAGTACACTATTGTCAGCGTGTTAATGTCAGTGATGACTCTCTTTACTCTCAACTGTATATATATTAACTGTACATGCAACGTGTTGCTTGACATGCCTGTTTCTAAATGGCTGCTTTCTGTATATGGTGTCAGACCAGTCAGGAAGTACTTCCGGGTCGTAGGGTGCTTAAATAGTTCCTTGAAAAAATCCAAATTTCTAGTTTGCATGTGTTTTTCACAAGATTAGTTTTTATTCCATTGTTAAACATGTTAAATCTAACGTGATGTTAAAGTATTATGTCTATTGTCATGAATAGTATGTATTTTACTGTGTTTGTCAGGATTATTTCTTTGGAGAGTATGAGCACAGAGGTTAAGTAGATATGTGGTTTTGATAGATGTTTATTTCCTGTTTCACTTCCTTTTTTGACTGCTCTGCCAGCTCTTAAATGAAAATCGACCTCAACAATATCCAACGCTAAATATAAGAATCCCACTAACGATGTGTCTTTCTTGTCCTATGCAAAGATGCATCATTGCGGTTCTTATACCTCAAACATGTGTATCTATACAACTATTATAATCAACATATCAAACGATGATGTTCTCATCTTAATATAAAATAAGATTAACTTGCTTTTGCTCTCATAGAAATGACGTTTGTGAAAGTGAATTCCTTTTAATCCCGTTAATTGTTTAAAAGGAATTGAATGTTGTATAACGGCTCATCAACACAGTATAGTTTATTTAGAGCCGCCCCAGTGAGAGGGGAAGGATACATAGGAATCCGGGAACCGTGCCGTACTCTTATTATCGAATAGATTCCTATGGTTCTTTAACGTGGTCCGAGGATAGACCGATACACGGGACCGCCCGGTTTACGTCCCCATCCGACGGACGAGGCTAAGGGAAAGTGTCGTGCCCAAGAACACATCGACGAAACTCAGTGGCACCACGGAGGATTGAACTCCGGTTACAAATCCGCCGCGTTACCGACTGCGTCACGCCAGCCCTCTAAACACGGCAATCTTGATTTTTGTAAAACTCGCGACGTCCCCTTAGTTTTTCTACATAACTTGCATTTGTTAAATCATTAGTATTAATTATGAAGCAAATAGTGTGTTGCATATTACTAACTGTTGATTATGTTTCACCAATAATATATTCAAACCTATGGTAGAATAACGAAGAAAAAATTGAAAACTCAAAATTTTATTTAAATATATTCAAGCAGGTTTAAAGTCAAAATGGTACTGATTACTAAATCGAGAGGCTAATGTTAATGCTGGATAACATCTTCAAGATTGCCGTTTGTCTCTTTAATCTCATACATTGGTTCTCTCATTGGCATTGCCCTATTGTGTCATTTGGTTAATTCAGCAAACCGTCCTCGGTGATAGGTTGCCAAATGATTCCGAGTGGAGCGCTGTGGTCTAGTGGTAGAGAGTTGAACCCATGATGGAAAAGTCGTGGGTTCGATCCTCGCCATGACCATATGTGTTGTGTCCCTGAGCAAGACACTTTATCTGCATTTGCTTAGTACTGGTTCCACCCAGGAAGACATCGAGAGTGATTAAAATAAGTTCAGAGAGCTTTCGTTACAATCGATGTAAAACTAAATAAGTTTAAACTAAATGATTCTATATAGACTGAATTGCAAACGGTACAATGGTTCGGTAGTGTCAAGTTTCACACAGAAAGATGTAAAGGTGCACGGTACATGTATTGTATGTTTAATGTGTACCGGAAGTAAAACAAATCCCATTGAGTCCTGTACAAGATTTTCCAATCTTTCTAGTTAGCCATTTTTTCAAAATGAAGTTCAAACTAAGATTCACCTTCCTCTCTAGAAAACTGCTGAGACTAGTAGGGGTCATGTGACATATAAAAAATAACATTCTAATCCTTGTTGACACTGTGAACAAACTGCATCCATTCGGAACCTCTTACATATGTTCTACTTTCACTTTCAAGCTGATAAATAAAATCATCATACAAGCATGCAAACGGTTCTTAGCTCTCACAAACAAGTCAATAAAGTCATTTCAGCCAGAAAAAAACAGGCCTTAAATACTAAAAAATGCCTTTTATCACAAAATAGTTAGGGACTATATTTTTTTGGGAACTCCTTTCGATACACAAGGCATGAATACTACAGTGATTTACTTCCTGTATGCCTTTATAAAGGTTAGTGTTTCCGTAGTAGGCTAAGTATAATAAGTTAAGAATTCCAGTTTTAGCTACACCTGTTATAATCGAAGTTTAATTGATGGTTGGACTTTTTCTATCAGAACTGTATTTCTTTTTTTTTATTTGCTTATCATTCACTTTGGCATTTCACCAACAATCGAGATATGTACGTTTATCTCCAACAACGTGTTAATGCACGTGATTTTTAACAGTTCTTATTTTTGACGAAAACTCTGCTTTAATTATCTCATTCTAGCACCTGTTTATATGACCATGTATACGCCATTCTATTATCTCATTCTAGCACCTGTTTATATGACCATGTATACGCCATTCTATTATCTCATTCTAGCACCTGTTTATATGACCATGTATACGCCATTCTATTATCTCATTCTAGCACCTGTTTATATGACCATGTATACGCCATTCTATTATCTCATTCTAGCACCTGTTTATATGACCATGTATACGCCATTCTATTATCTCATTCTAGCACCTGTTTATATGACCATGTATACGCCATTCTATTATCTCATTCTAGCACCTGTTTATATGACCATGTATACGCCATTCTATTATCTCATTCTAGCACCTGTTTATATGACCATGTATACGCCATTCTATTATCTCATTCTAGCACCTGTTTATATGACCATGTATACGCCATTCTATTATCTCATTCTAGCACCTGTTTATATGACCATGTATACGCCATTCTATTATCTCATTCTAGCACCTGTTTATATGACCATGTATACGCCATTCTATTATCTCATTCTAGCACCTGTTTATATGACCATGTATACGCCATTCTATTATCTCATTCTAGCACCTGTTTATATGACCATGAATACGCCATTCTATTATCTCATTCTAGAACCTGTTTATATGACCATGTATACGCCATTCTATTATCTCATTCTAGCACCTGTTTATATGACCATGTATACGCCATTCTATTATCTCATTCTAGCACCTGTTTATATGACCATGTATACGCCATTCTATTATCTCATTCTAGCACCTGTTTATATGACCATGTATACGCCATTCTATTATCTCATTCTAGCACCTGTTTATATGACCATATATACGCCATTCTATATGAAATCCCCATCGAATGGCACGCACGTCTAAATATTGGCGCACTGGTCGACCGAGCAGCCACCTGGTAATCTGAGTTGTGGCTCGTAATGCGAATGCCAACACAAATTAATTGTTTTCCTTCCAAATTATACACGTATTTGGACAAATATGACGGCGGCTGAAGGATGATTGATTATATAGCGTCTTGCAGGCCCTTGTAGTTATAATTGAAAGCAACAGAGTGACAATTGTACAGTAAATGCCAAATGATTCCCACTTCGCTGGTTACTTCGTTATTCCATTGTTCGATACTGTACATTAGTCAGGGCAAAGCGAATATTTGCTACGCTTTACATGTCTTAATATCTTTTTATTTCATAATAGAAACAATTGCGGAAGTAGATTCTGAATTTGTTTTCTATAGTCACAAGAAATAAACTAGTATACAGCATCCTTGTTTAAAGCTACTATAGTGGGCGTGTACATAAAGCAAACGGGAGCGGTTTAACAACGAATTAAAACTAATATCCTGGTATAAGTTTCCCTCCTTGTATACGGGTTTACGGCCAATTTTTCGTAAGCTTGCATTTGTTAGTAAATCAAGCGTAAAGCTCCCATTATTTGCTTTAGGTAAACGCCCACTGGCCTTATATACAGCTGAAGTAGCTTTAATATAATGTTTAAAACCAGAATATACTTATCTGGTACGCCAACTTAACTGGTACGCCACCTTATCTGGTACGCCACCTTAACTGGTACGCCACCTTATCTGGTTCGCCACCGTAACTGGTATGCCACCTTAACTGGTACGCCACCTTATCTGGTACGCCACCTTATCTGGTACGCCACTTAACTGGTACGCCACCTTATCTGGTACGCCACCTTAACTGGTACGCCACCTTAACTGGTACGCCACCTTAACTGGTATGCCACCTTATCTGGTACGCCACCTTAACTGGTACGCCACCTTATCTGGTACGCCACCTTAACTGGTACGCCACCTTATCTGGTACAACTAGTATGCCACCTTATCTGGTATGCCCCCTTAACTGGTACGCCACCTTAACTGGTACGCCACCTTAACTGGTACGCCACCATAACTGGTACGCCACCTTATCTGGTACGCCACCTTATCTGGTACGCCACCTTAACTGGTACGCCACCTTATCTGGTACGCCACCTTATCTGGTATGCCACCTTAACTGGTACGCCACCTTATCTGGTACAACTAGTATGCCACCTTATCTGGTACGCCCCCTTAACTGGTACACCACCTTAACTGGTACGCCACCTTATCTGGTACGCCACCTTAACTGGTACGCCACCTTAACTGGTACACCACCATAACTGGTACGCCACCTTATCTGGTACGCCACCTTATCTGGTATGCCACCTTAACTGGTACGCCACCTTATCTGGTACGCCACCTTATCTGGTACAACTAGTATGCCACCTTATCTGGTACGCCCCCTTAACTGGTACGCCACCTTAACTGGTACGCCACCTTATCTGGTACGCCACCTTAACTGGTACGCCACCATAACTGGTAAGCCACCTTAACTGGTACGCCACCGTAACTGGTACGCCACCTTATCTGGTACGCCACCTTAACTGGTACGCCCCCTTAACTGGTACGCCACCTTAACTGGTACGCCACCTTATCTGGTACTTAACTGGTACGCCACCTTATCTGGTACGCCACCTTAACTGACATCGCTTCTTTAAAGACCGTACAACATGACTGAAAGATATGACACCAATCCGAGACTAACAAATACGCCGACGACCAGAGGAAAATAGTATCATGCAAAGGTGTCGGAAACAACAGCAGTATATCACAATTTAATCCTCTGGTGCAATCAGCGCTAAAGCAGAAAATGATCAAAATAGTTAATACATAGAGGAATATTATAGTACATCTATATGAGAAAGATTACGGTCTAAGTAAAGTATGTTTCCTTAAAACACTTGTATTTTATTTGAGGTTTTAGTTAGGTTTATTGTCGCGACTGTTTTCCGATAGAAACACATCGAGTAGCTTGTCATAAACAACGCTTGCCTGCAATCAGTGCAAAGAAATGTCAGATGTGCGCAGATGTTTGGAAGAAAATGATCAAAAAGCGTTCCTTCAAAGTGACGCATATTCCAAAACTCGTGCGGTTAAATATCCATGCCCCTAGTGTATATTGTTTTTCAGATATAATCTTGAAAGAGGACGATTAGATAATATGACTACTAGAGTGGGTGAGTCAACAAATTCCAAGGCACAAAACTGATTTTAGGTTTCTCCTCTGTTGCACAATTTGCTGACAAAATTGAATTTTAAACGTTAAAATGGGAGACATGGACGATTATACTGGCATCATAATATTTGTTATAATTAGTATGATTAGTGATCTCGCTGGAATATAGGATGTCGGTAAATGTATAAATTTGGACAGCAGAGTTCGCTCTAAGTCATTAAGAAGCATGCAGTGATTTGTTTCACTGTCAAGCGCTTGCTATAATAGAGATGTAAAACAATATGTTAGCATGAAGCTAATCGGATTTGTGAGCATTACAGGACGAGTGATGAGGGTACTATGGTATGATCATGTATTTACATTACGCATTACGTGGTCCGAGTATTAACTTTCATACCCCATCCAAGCCCTTCTCCAAGAAGCGAAAACGGGGTTGGCTCGGGTTTGAAATAAACCTTAATTTTGGCTTAAAATCTTAAAAGCATATTGTAAAATTAAAACATTTAATAGGTAAATTTAAACAGGTAATCACATTTTTTCAGTAAATTTTTTTTTGAACGTGTTTTATTGTCGAAATATCCGTTATAACATCCTGCTTATATAAGCGTTTTCATCGCTTAATGGAATGAAGGCGGGACCACGTAATGGTGATCCGAGTATTAACGTTCATACCCTATCTAAACCCTTCTCCAAGAAGCGAAAACGGGATTGGTTGGGGTATGAAATAAAACCTTAATATCGGCTTAAAATGTTTGCATAGTGTAAATTTAAAACATGTAATAGGTAATTTTAAACAGGTTATCGCATTTTTTTCAGTATTTTTTTAAACGTGTTTTATTGTCGAAATATCCGTTATAATCATGCATATATAAGCTATCCCATCGCTTAATGGAATGAATGCGGAACCACGTAATGAATCACGAAGTACATGAACTGAGAGGCGTTTGTTTGAAGTTAAAGTTGAAGTTGAATGTTGTTTACGTCATTTTCAGCGCATTTTAGGCTATACATGACGGTCGTTTGTTGTTGTTTTTTTGTGGTGAAGGTAGACCACCCACTTTTTCCTGAGTTAACAAGCATTGTATACCTCCATCCATTCGTGAAAATCGACACTTTCTCATTTAAATGTTGAGCTCTCAGTGGGATTCGAACCCGAATCTGTGAGAGGCGAGAAGGCTCCAAACGCAACGTCTTTACCATCTCGGCAGCGGAGATCGCAAACGTGTTTTCGAATAATTGCGCATTAACCGTATGGTGTACGGTTGTGACCTGTTAAATGATTAGTTTGGTGGAGGTTCGTGTATTCAAACTTTAACAGATAAGCCGAATACAACATCAGTGTCATCTTACATTGCAAACATATAAAATTGTACAACACCTAATTAATAGACGGCATATCAAATATGTTTTGAGTATACACGTAGACATGTAATAAATTATATTTTAAGCATGCATCTTTAATGCGTGCAAATATATACAATTTGTTAGTTTAAGCTATATGCTGAAGGTTTAACAGTTTAGTTAATATTGTTATCATTTTTTTCAGATTAATTAGTTATATCTGAAGGTGCTATCTGATATTCAGCAATCATACTTTTTTCGAATAACCTTGCCAGTGTTTATCAGAATAACCTTGCCAGTGTTTATCAGAATAACCTTGCCAGTGTTTATCAGAATAACCTTGCCAGTGTTTATCAGAATAACCTTGCCAGTGTTTATCAGAATCACCTTGCCAGTGTTTATCAGAATCACCTTGCCAGTGTTTATCAGAATAAGAGTACATATTCTTCAGATTCAATCTCTGGGTATAATTTACATACGCTGCGTGAAGTTGGCTCAACATACGACATACGACATTCATTTTTTTAAATGTCGTTCAGTAAGATATACAACATTCTACATACAACATTCGACATACGACATTCAAACCATAACATTAAAGGTGAATGTCATTTCATGCGACATACAACATTTGACATACAACGTTCGTAATACAACATTCGACATACAACATTCGACATTCGACAAACATCATTTTTAAAGTGAACATTCACGCGACATACAACATTCGACTTACAACATTCGACATACGACATTCAAAAACATCCTTCAAAGTGAATGTCATTTCACGTGACATACAACATTCGACATATGACATTCGGCATATGACATTCAAAAACAACATTCAAGGTGAATGTCATTTCACGTGACATGCAAAATTCCACATACAAAATTCGACATACGCCATTCAAAAACAACATTCACGGTGAATGTCATTTCACGCGACATACAACATTCGACATAAGCATTTGACATACGACATTCGACATATGACATTCAACATTCAACATTCGACAAACATCAGTTTTAAAGTAAATGTCGTTCACGCGACAAACAACATTCGACATGTATGTCGCTTGAAACGACATTTACTTTGAAGGATGTTTTTGAATGCCATATGTCGAATGTTGTATGTCGAATGTTATATGTCGCGTGAACGACACTCACTGAAAACTGATGTTTGTCGAATGTCGAATGCTGTATGTAGAATGTTGTAAGTTGCGTAAAACGACATTCACTTTGAAGGATGTTTTTGAATGGCGTATGTCGAATTTTGTATGTGGAATTTTGCATGTCACGTGAAATGACATTCACCTTGAATGTTGTTTTTGAATGTCGTATGTCGAATGTTGTATGTTGAATGTTGTATGTCGCGTAAACAACATTTCAACATTTATTTTAAAACTGATTTTTTGTCGAATGTCGAATGTTGTATGTCAAATGTTGTATGTCGAATGTTGTTTGTCGCGTGAACAACATTCACTTTAAAACTGATGTTTGTCAAATGTTGAATGTTGTATGTCGAATGTCATTTGTCGAATGTTGTATGTCGCGTGAAACGACATTCACTTAGGATGTTATGTTTTGAATGTCGTATGTTGAATGTTGTATTTAACGTGAAACGACATTCACCTTGAATGTTTTTTTTTTAATGCCGTATGTCGAATGGTGTCGCGTGAAATGACATTCACTTTGAAGGATGTTTTTGAATGTTGTATGTCGAATGTTGTATATCTTACTGAACGACATTTAATAAAATGAAAGTCGTATGTTGTGTGTGCCAACTTCACGCAACTATTTAAGGCAACTATTTACATAATCGATTTTCTCTTAAAGTTTTCTATATATATATATATATATATCTATAGTTGCATCTATTTGTTTCCCTTTTAAGTTGTAGATTGTATATATTTATATATATGAATATATGAATATATGAATATATGTATGTACTGTCTCAGCGAGTTGGTTTATTTAAACACCGAGCTGGGCAAAGTCAGAGTATGGTTAATCGCCGCCCCCATGTTTATCCTGAATTAAACGATTTAATGCTACGCATTCTTCAAAGGAAGGCATTCACCGACCATACTACAAATAGTAAATTATGTTAGTTTCTACGTATACGATTAAATACAGAAGTACATGTCCTTTTTCTTAATTCAAAATTGCTATTTTGCTTTGTTCCCCAAAATTGTTTCTCCAGTGTTTTCTTGTTCCCTAAAAGTATTTTCATCGTTCTCTTGTTCCCCAAAATTCATTTTGATGAATTAACAAACCATTTTGCCCATACTAGTTATAGTTGCATCTCAAACAATACTGTCATCACGATTTGTTTGTTATATTTTACTGTTTGTGATAGTTTGCGTGGGGGTGGGGGTATATTAAAACTAGATTGTTCCATTGTTCCCCAAATATAAATAGCTATGTTCCCTTGTTCCTAAAACTCCTGGGAGGCCCTCATATTTAATACGTATGTATTCGGTTGACTCATCAGTGTGTGTAATTGCTGGTCTCGAAAATCATTAAATATGAAACGTAAACACAATGCGTGTCTGTCTGTTGTATATTCCAGAAAACCTTGAAACTCTAAATCAACTTTGTGAATATAATCATTAGATTTCGGGTGGCAAAATAAAATAATATTTCATTTAAAATGGCGAAATACATCAAAATAATGTTTGGAATAAACTTCTTCTGTGGTAAATAAAGTAGACGGACGAATTGCTAACACCAGCGTTTCATCTTTAAATGAATTGCAGTCACTCAAACATTTAGATAATACAAACAATGTGATTGGTTAAAGGACGATCACATGATCAATTTAAGATACGTTCATGTACGAAGAACTACTTTCATCCGTCATTCATAGAATACGCGTGCTGCGTAACAATATAGTTTGGATTTACAGGGGCGGATTTAGGAGGGGGATATTAAAATAATTGGATAAAGAGTATAAAACCATGGATTGCATTTATAAGGGTTTAGTGCCATTTTTTGTGCGTTCATTGGTTTATGAACTGTTAGTTGTCGAAGCACATATCGTACATAATGCCCTTGCGCTATGTGCTTCGACAACTAACAGTTCATACCCCAATGAACGCACAAAAAAAGACACTAAACCCTTAAATAAATGTACGATCTGTCTCGGAATGTATCCGCTGTTCATTGGGTCCTGTAGGATAATCACGCGCAGACACCGGATGTGACGTTGTTTTTACCATAGAAGCTTTATTGTCAGACTATCTGTTTTGATATTATTGACCATTACTTGTGTTACTGTTGGGACACTGCGAATTCACATTGGCCTGGTCTGATGCGTCATACATTTGAGTTTTTTTTTACTTATCCATTTTTCTGGATACTTTTTAACAGGGAACCAGTAAAGGAAACAAAGTAACCTACGCCCGGTTATTAATTACCGTGTGTCTCCGAAGATTTACACAATCCCTCTGACGACGTCCACCTAAATCCTCAAAGGACGGTAGCGTTTGATGTTTGTCTCCAATATTGTCATGTGATACCCTTAATGGTGTATTCTCTTGGTGCTCTGGCTTCTGCCAAGTCATGAAGTACTTGCATTGTGGCTTTCTAGGACTTTGTGTTTTTTATTCATACATGATCATCTATGTGTTATACTTATAATGCCTGTTAATACTGTCTTGTTAGTTAGAGAATATAATAGGATTATTACTAAAGTAGCTTGTTCTGGAAGTGTGTATCACCCCGAGTAGGTAAATGCCAGATCAGGATCACACAGAGGCGGAGTCTATCCTGATCTGGCATTTACCTACAAGAGGTGATATATACAAGCTTCCAGAGTAAAATGATTCTTTTATTATTATACTAGTACCTCTTTACATATCATTAAAATAGAATGCATGTATCAAATAAACCAAATTAAAACAAAATTGTATCAAGTCAAATTAACTGAAAACCACCAATAGGAAAGACATGAAAACATTACACGCACATGAAAACATGTACATTACATTGCAACAACTACATATGGGTAAACTATTCAAATTCTGGTGAATTTACCAACTGACATAATGTTTCATGTAAATTAATTAACCCATAATGTTCGCAAATGCACAAACATTCTGATGTTCATATTTCATGTTAAAACATGGATTGTTCTACTATCTGGGCAACCCCCAACATTCCAGTCTGGCTGGTGTATAGTACTTGATTATCTAAAAAGCTTGATTTTAAAGGTATTGACCCTTTGTGCAGAAAACAATTTGAAACCTGAACTACATGTCTGTATACTAGTAATTACTTTTTTGTTTTATTAAAGTATGTTTGACCATCCACATTTAGTTCGTTGATATAATGAAGTTTTCCTTTTGTTTTATTTATAAATTTATAAAACCAGTGCATTGTCTTATGTGGAAACGTGGCTCCATCGTAAATGGAGTGTGTACAATAGAATTTGCAGCAACTCTGCAGTTCTGCAGGTTAGAAGGTTCTAGGCCATTCTCCATATTTTATCTAAATGGAGGATGAGCCTGGCATGTTCATCCCTGTTTGGCGCCATATAACCTTTCTTGTGTTGGTGTGCCGTAAAACCCCAATTCAGTTCAGATCAGTTGTCTTACTGTCGTTCTGGCTGGTGCCATTCGCAACATCTCGAACACTGCTTTGCGGGATCCCGAGGAATGACGGGATTGGCCGAGCGTTCATGATTGGGCTGGTGCGTCTGTGTCAGCCAATAAGAAACGATACCAGAATCTCGATAAACTGGCTGCCGCCTCAAATAAAGCTTCTAGATGTTTGTTTTAAAAAATAAGCAAGCGTCGAATATGATCCAGACTAGTGTATAGTTGTCAAAGAGTTATTATCCATTGTTTAATTCGTGATTTTCTTATTTTGACCGGACCTTGCTTTGTCCCAATCCTTGAAACAAAGTGGAAAAATATTTTTTATACGCTCCAAAACACGGATTGGTCAACAGTTTGACTTACTGTTTTCGAAGCAACATGGATGAAAAACAAATTCACGTTTGGACTATTTCTATACAGAAATTAATTCTAAATTAACTAAAAATAAATGTTTTTGGCAATTTATAATTTGTGTTTTTGGTGGATTTATTTTCCCTATATGTTTTCTCTTGACCTAGCGGAATACCATGGAAGACAGAAACCCAGTTAAATGATAAATACAATAGAGAGGTGAATATATGAGTCAGCTGTGTCTCTTCCCAGGCAGGCGTGATGCCTACACGACTCCTCTCTCATCTAGTCCGACAGACTGATAAATCCCTTCAACATAATATAAAATTACGTTGCATGCTATGGTTGTATTAAACCAAAATTTGTGGGCTGTCAGCGCCTTGTAAATTCAGTCTCTAACTTGTAACTGAAACCCACGGGGACACCAAACTGAATTAGCAAATACTGAATTTGAATATTAGAAATCGGGAAGTCATTAGGGATACATTTATATGGTCTCATTTACAACGTTTTGCTAAAGCTCTCCACACCAGTAACGTTAATCAGTTTTCATTGAGCGATTGTTAAACTGAAATAATACAGCTAGACATGTTACTGTACACGCAGACGGATCATCGGCCATTGCAGGATTATCATCTTTTGAATTTACGTCTGATGTCCAAATATTGTTTGTATATATTCCGTCTTATGATCTGTTCAGCTTGAATACTATCTATTCACATGTTATTGCAAGGCTCCGGCTATATTTATCCCGGACTCAGAAAGCTGCTATGGATGTTGGGCTGTGTATCAACGTCATTTTACTGTTCATAAAACAACAGTATTTTAGTAAGAATATCAAATTGGTATACAGGCATTTTATTCTACTAGGTTACATTGCACCATTGCGTTTGTGCTTCCGTGGTGTATAGTCAAATAGTGCCTAATAAAAAACATTTCCCTGCCTTACTAGGGATACAAAATGCATACTTTTGATTGCTTTTTGTTATTATTACCTATAATTGAGCCAAATGATGTATTGTGAACATTGATTAGTGTTTGTTTGAGATATTTAATTATAATTGACATAGACAGTAAAGCGAAAGTAGAAATGGGGTAAATCTATCTGTGACGTGTCAAAAAGGAACGTGACGTTATTCAACAGATTGGCTTGTTCTTAGATGATACATGACCCCCTGTTTTTATTGCATTTTTATATTGGTGGACGCTCGATCGTTTGATTGATATGTGTTTTAAAATTTTCTACGGAGAAAAATGCGCATTTTTTATCTCTTGATATACATTCGTCCTATATAAAACAAAGAAGGAAAATCAATGGTGCAATGTAACCTACTACTTGAATTACGTATCAATTTCAGGGACACTGGCTATAAATCTGTGCTCAGCACACGAATACAGCTGGTTCCAAATCGGTGTCGTCACTGATTATTGATTGATGTATCTTGATTTTTTAATCAAAGACGGCGCCCCGTTAGTTTTTCTACATAACTTGCATTTGCTCAGTAATTAATATTAATTATAAGAATAATATAAAGAAATTGTGTTTGAATATTACTAACTGTTTGTGTGTACAGCTATATATGTATCTCTTTTTGGTGCTGTCTGATTTTAAAATAAGCTCTTCAATCATTAAACAGAGTTGATGAAACTTTTACATTCCATATGTAACTGTTCTGACCGGCTTGTGATACTTTGTATCACTGTTTTCTTGTTTTACTTTAATGTCGAGTTGGGTGCCATTAGTTGGAGAGGAACGATCGTCGTATATCATCGGTGGCTGTTAAAACATTTTTGTAACAACTATCTATATCTCTAAATATCTCTAATTCTTCATTTGTTTGCAATCAAAGCGAGCAATGGTCAATCATTACAAGGCGTTTTCATGTGCGTAAACCTGCTTTCGAAACGTCATTTTGTGTAACGATTCTTTGATTGAAAATGTGTTAACGTAATTTATTCGGCGTCTCTCTTATAGAGATGTTCATCTTTGGATTTAAAATGAATTCAACTTGCTAGTGGCAGGCTTCTAACATTTTTAAGCTTGCTAGTGACATGCTTTTAATTATTTTAAAGGACGATGCTCTACTTTTTCAAGTCACCTCCTTTTTTGTGTGTTTTGTTTTGTTTGTTGTTGTTGTATTGTTTTTAATCAATTTTTAATTATTCCCCTGAAAGGTGGCATATAGTTGTCGCACCGTTTGTCCGTCAGTCAGCCAGTCCGTCCGTCCGTACGTCCGTACAATCGTGTCCGGTAAATAACTCGGACAATAATGGATGGACTTCCAAATAACTTGCCACATGTGCTCAACACAACAAGACGACGTGTCGCGCGCAAACTCCAGGTCCGTGGCTCCAATGTCAATGTCACAATAAGTCAAAAAGAAGTACTTTTGTGTCAAAAAGAAATACTTTTGTGTCCGGCAAATAACTCTGACATTTATGGATCGATTTTCAAATAACCTGGTACAAGTGTTCACCACAACAATATGATGTGTCACATGCAAATTCCAGGTCCGTATACGTAGCGTCAAGGTAAAGATCACGCTTAGAAGTCAAACGTCAAAAAGAAGTACTTTCGGGTCCATATTTCGGGTCCAGTAAATAACTGTGACATTCATGGAGAGATTTTCAAATAACCTGCCGCATGCGTTCACCACAACAAGATGACTTGTCACGCGCAAAATCCAGGTCAGTACTTCATGGTCAAGGTCACACTTGGAGGTCAAATGTCAAAAAGAAGTTCTTTTGTGTCCATATTTCATGTCGATTAATAATTAACATGTCGCCAGTTGTCAATCATTTGTCCATTTCAACCAATCAAACCAGAACGATACCTCCGACAAACAACAGCACGTGTATAAAGCACGTGCAACTGTGTTATATAAACTATTGTCAATATACTCCGACATCAACAATAGGGCGGAGATATCTTAGTACTGGCGACATGTCAATTCTGACATTCATGGAGGGGTTTTCAAATAACTTGGCGGAAGTGTTCACCGCAACAAGACTTTGTGTCGCGAGCAAATTCCAGGTCAGTAGCTTCAAGGTCAATGTCACTCTTAGAGGTCAGAAGATGTCAAATGTCCCTGTATTTGACTGAAGTCATATAAGTCGTGTTCGATCTATAACTGTTTCATCCGTTGAAGGATTTTTATATGACCTGGCAAAAATGTTCACCAGAACAAGATGATGTGTCGTGCGTAAAACCCAGGTCCGTAGCTTCAAGGTAAAGGTCACACTTAGAGGTCAGAAGATGCCTTATGACCCTGTATTTGAATGAAGTCATATTGGTTGTTTTCGGTGTATAACTTTGTCATCGGTCACCTTCCAGTTATGCTGAATTTATACCTGATTGTCCATGAATATTTATAAACATGGTTCAAATTTATGATGTCGTCACATTTTGAGCTGTGTGCAGAAAACTTCATATATTAGCAAACCCCTTCGGGGCCATTTGTCACTTACAGTGACATTTCTTGTTTCTTTTAATTCGATTTTTTTGTAATTAGTGCAATCTGACAAATCGTCAACTATCGCAAAGCTTTCAACTCTTCGTGTTTGAAATTTAGTTAACAAATCTCAGAACTACTACACTAGAATTGGTTCACTCGATTTATAAATATTTCATACAGTCCGACCTTCGGCATTCTTCTGGCTGTAAATTCTGTACTCTTTGAATTTCTGTCTATAGATACCCATGTTTCCCATGTCGTTTTATACGCATCTTATGAAAACCGATATTCAACTTTCATGGGGAATGTCACGACGTTTGAAGCTTTTCGTATACGCCTTCTATCTTGTGTATGTTACACAATTTACTGTTTAGTGTTCGCATGTTTTTAATTTATTTATTTTACCGGAGGTTTTGTTGAGCATAAACAACGTTGTTAATACAACCAACCCCGAAACAAACAAACCCAGTTTGTGATTAACAGACTGTATAATTGAGTTTTAAGAGGTAGACATACAAACGTATTACTGGTAGACATGTCCAAACACAGAAACACCTAAATCAGCAATTAACTTTATCAGCAATTCTTCGTAAAACTTTGTACATTTATGCTGATACCATGTTACCTATATCTCAATGTGTTGTACATGTTGCATTGCATGATTGCATTTTGTTTTTTGATTTGGCCTTGAAGAAAGTTAACAATAGTATAGATGTAAACATGATTATCTGATATGCAAATTATTTATGCAAATGCATTTATGATGATGTGGACTGTTTTCATTGGACTATTTTATGCAAATTAATTTATGATGAAATTTGGACTATTCTTATTGGACGGTTTTAGTGGGGAAGCCTTCAGTAATGGAATATAAACAAACTCTGGAAGTTTTATTTAGACCAGTTTCAGTATTCTTTATTAAAGTTAATTTAGATTCATATGCTTTTATAAAATATATGTGTGAGAGGATTTACTTATTATTGTGCTCATTCAATATAACAGTGAAATTAGACTGAAGGAATAGTTATTGTTTTGTATTAAAGAGACATTTACTGTTTTGGATTAAAGAGACACTTGCTAATGTGAATTAAAGGAACATTGGATACTTTTATTTGGATTTAATTAAAAAAAAAAGAATATTAATGAAAACGTGGATTTGTGTATTCTGTAAGTGAATATTATATATAAACAAATTTGTTAATCATATTTTTGTGTGGCTGATCTTGCTTCCTTTCTTGTTACATTTTACTCGAAACAAGCAATATAATCACCAACGGTGGAATCAACAAATATAGTCAACTTAATAGGGCTGTTTTAGCTCTACTGCCCAAAGGAGGCAAACACTAAACGCGCTTGATTTTGTTTTAATCTTGTTTTCATATTTTGCTCCAAGTACATGTTAATGATGTTATGTTCATATAACGGATGCAAATAAAATAAGTTTAAACCAAAGGTCATGAAAGCTTGTAAAATGGTTGTTGTCCGTCATCGTCGTCTGTCGTCACTTAGCTCATGTGAGCGTAATAATTTGTTATCGCATTTTTGCGGTCTTTTCCTTTGAAGTATGGCGTTAGTTAAAGAACACTTTTTCGAGTTCTAATTAAGTTCAGTGAGCAAAATCATCGAGTACGTTACGGAGTCATTGCCCTTGATTTTGTCAAAATATTAAAGTGATTTTCAGCATGTTTCTGCAGTAGCTATGCATTGTCCAATTAACTTCTTAACTGCTTGATATAATAATATGCAATGACTTATCAAAATGTTAAGTCGTGCATCCAAGCAGAGGCTCTGGAAATGTTCGTTTCCGGCTCAACCATTTTGAGGGGGACCTTAATTCAAACTGATAGTTCCGTAACCGAGACGGTAAAGACGTTGCGTTTGAAACCTTCTCGCCTCTCACCACTGCGGATTCGTACCGAAATGGGATCTCTACGTGTAAGTGAGAAAGTGTCGATTCTTACGGATGGCAGAAGTTATACAGTTGTGGTTCTACCCAGGAAAAAGTGGGTGATCTGCATCCATCACTAACATATCGACCGGCATATATAGCCTTAAATGTATTATTGAGCGTTGTGGTCTAGTGGTAAAGCGTTGGACCCATGATCGAAAAGTCGTGGGTTCGATCCCCGCCATTGCCATATGCGTTGTGTCCCTGAGCAAGACACTTTATCTGCATTTGCTTAGTACTGGTTCTACACAGGAAGACATCGAGAGTGATTCAAATAAGTTCATAGAGCTTTCGTTACAATCGATGTAAAATAAATAAGTTTAAACTAAATGTTTTGAAAATGACGTAAACACCATTCAACCAACCAACCTTTATTCAAACTGGTAAATATGCAGTTTTAACTGCAAAATAATAGTTAAGCAATAAGCATCAAGGCATTTAGAGAGAAAAAGACTATAGTTCCTTACTACTGCTTTGGAAATTGCAATGACAATTATTTATTTTGAATCTAGTTGACAAATTACATTTGTCACTTTCTCTCAATTATTTATAAAAGCCATGATACACAATAAAGCGTCCTTATACCTTATTGGGGCTCTTGTATTTCTTATTTTAATCGATTGGAAATACAAACTATATCATTTTCCAATTTTGCTCTCTTTATTCCAATATCGTTGTAAAGTGTACATGTTTAATGAGTTATGGGAATAATTATCCGATTATGGAGGTATCTGGAGACTAAAGCAGGCAGATAGTTAAATGCTGTCCATAAATGCTTCGTTAACCTGCCAAGAAAATGATAAATAACCGTAATTACGGACGATGGTGGTAGTGTTTGTGAATTGAGGCATATTAATTTCACAACGTTTTTATGGCTTTACAAAAGAAATTTAGAAAACAATTAAGCAATAATGATCATGTAGGGTTTTATGTCACACGTGCCTTTACTAGTTTTCATAAAGCTAGTTTAACGGGTGCTATTTACAAATATATTACGTGTCAATAAACATTTAATTTTAAATTACTCTGCATATAAATACAGAAAGGAGATGCCATGAAAGCAACAAACACAAACCAGTGAGAAGAGTAGCAGACTCGGCTTTATTGAGTCTGTTCTTGAGAGGTAATATTAGGCGCAACTCCTCTCACGCCCACTAGCGACTGTTTTAGCGGTGTTTTACTTTAACGCCACAAAGAATGGGTAACTATGGGTAAGACATGTTTTTGTGGATGATTTGAAAGGTAAGGGAATATTGAAAAAATCTGTTTGTTGCAACCATTTAAGTTTGCTTATCAAAATATCCAGCTAAAAAATGGGGTCGACCTATTTTCTACAAATGTCCAGAGTTTGAAGAGTTCTTGTTGGAAATTGAAACCTATACTTTCATTTGGAGCTGTAATCAGATTGTACGATCTAGACACAAAAGCACTCAACCATTTCCAAACATGTCTGCAATTATAGACGTAATCCATTTTTGTCTCGCGATAGTGGGTAGAGAGACATCCGGCGGCGGCGGCGGCGACAGCGGCGGCGGCGGCGGCCGCTTTATCCCAACAACCGCTGGTCGAATATTTCTGAAACTTTGTCAGGAGCTTTGTTGGGTCAAGGGACATCACGCAATGCCAAAATTACCAAGGTAAAGGTCATATTTTGCGTTATTTTCCCAAAACTTTACCTTGGTTAGGTAAGTTAACCTCAATTAACTGTATGTGATTGCTTCATTTTCTTTGTTTGATAATTGGTCATATGTATTGTTGGCATTGGTAAACATCACTGAGCGACAAAAGTTACCAAGGTCAACGTCATATTTTTCTTATTTAACCCAAACTTAACCTTCGTTAGGTAACTTAACCTTGGTTAGGTAACTTAACCTCAGTTAACATTATGTGATTGTCATATGTATTGTTGGCGTTGGTGGACATCGTTGAACGACAAAAAATACCAAGGTCAAGGTCATGTTTTGCATTATTTACCCTAAACATCAATTTGGTTAGGTAAGTTAACCTCGGTTAACTTTTAATGATAAAACTGCACCCTGGTTAAACCACTTAACCTCAGTTTACTTCTTATGATTATCTCGCTTGTATTTGTTTGATTCTTGGTCATATGAAGTGATGTCTTTAGTGGACATCATTTAAGCACAAATTTAATATTCGTAACTCTTGGCAAACCGCTTGGGATTTGTCCGTTAACAATAAACACCATTCAATTAAACCGTTACTCGGAGAATGGCGTTCTTCTACTAGACCCATTCGTCGAGAGGAAGTTATCCTAGCCCGGTGCAGGATAGGGCATACACGTTATACTCATTCATATTTATTACAAGGTGAGCAATTACCAGAATGTATACCCTGCTTTGCACCGTTAACGGTCAAACACATCTTATTGGAATGTGTAGACTTTGATCCTATGCGTCAAAGGTACTACAATGTTAATACTATGAAAGAGTTATTTGATACTGTAGATTTTAGTCTTGTTTTAGATTTCCTAAAAAAGATCAGACTATATAAATCATTATAATGTGTTCTTATATATATATATACTTGTTTATATACCCGTTGACGGGCATTTATTGATTTACATACATAGTTTATATTACACCTTATCATCCCTTATTTCTTAATAGTTTTATCTTTATATATTTACATTTATTTTTAAATAATACTTATTTCTTAATTTTTCGTCGATTTTTGCGCACAATATGACCTATTTATGTGTCGACGTGCCGTAAAACACCATTCATTCATTCATTAATAATATATTTCATAGCCGTTTGCCGCAGTGGGCGAGACACCCTCAGACCGAGGTCTTGTTGTCTGCCTCGTGGAACTCAAAACATGTACATGTTTGCACAGTTTGAGAACACAACAACAGTTCTATGATATAATAATTTAATGCGCAATCAGAGGTAACTGTTTGGTGGGACCTATTGGTCGATACAGTCAGAGGTACCTGTTTGGTGGATTTGTCGATATGTCAGAGGTAACTGTTTGGTGGGACCTATTTATCGATACAGTCAGAGGTAACTGTTTGGTGAGACATATTTATCGATACAGTAAGATGTAACTATTTGTCAGAGATAACTGTTTGATGGGACCTATTTGTCGATACAGTCAGAGGTAACTGTTTGGTGGGACCTATTTGTCGATACAGTCAGAAGTAACAGTTTGGTGAGACCTATTTATCGACATAGTCAATGGTAACAGTTTGGTGAGACCTATTTATCGATACAGTTAGAGGTAACTGTTTGGTGAGACCTATTTATCGATACAGTTAAAGATAACTGTTTGGCGAGGCCTATTTATCGATACAGTTAAAGGTAACTGTTTGGTGAGACATATTTATCGATAAAGTAAGAGGTAACTGTTTGGTGGGACCTATTTGTCGATACAGTCATAAGTAACAGTTTGGTGAGACCTATTTATCGACATAGTCAATGGTAACAGTTTGGTGAGACCTATTTATCGATACAGTTAGAGGTAACTGTTTGGTGAGACCTATTTATCGATACAGTTAAAGGTAACTGTTTGGCGAGGCCTATTTATCGATGCAGTTAGAGGTAACTGTTTGATTAGGCCTATTTATCGATACAGTAGAGGTAACTGTTTGGTGAGACATATTTATCGATACAATCAGGGGTAACAGTTTGGTGAGACCTATTTGTCATACAGTCAGGGGTAACTCTTTGATGAGACCTGTTTATCGATACAGTCAGAGATAACAGTTTGGTGAGAAACGTCGTCGTTAAAATTGACAATACAGCAAGATGGATTTTATATAATTTTTAAACAGCAATGTTGAGATTGTTAGTATAGCAATATGAATGTTACCTTCAGTGTTAACTATTCTGTGACCTTGAAAAAGGTTGACTCATCCCATTGAAACGTTGGATTAAAGTATAAAAAGAGAATTTAGTGAATTGAAATATGGTAATTTTTCTCTCGTGTACTGCTGTCAAACTTAAATATTTGTTTTAAAAAAAACCCACATACATGCCGTATTGACGTATTCACTCTGTTTTTTTATTGTTTCATTTAATTCATAAACTGTTTATTATTAATTACACGTCAGCTACCGCTGAAAGGCCTACTGTTCATTAATATTAATTACGCATGCACAGGCGTCAATCAAACCGAGTTGTTTCTTCATCTTCTTCCATGGCGTTCAAAAAAATCCAAAACACGCATTAGTTCTCCGTTCAAGAGGAAATTTTAAACACAAAATCGTTGACTCAAATAAATCAAAAACTGAAGGTGAAAACATCTAACATGTTGCATCAAATTTCTTTAGGTTTTCAAAACTGTCTAAGATGGGTTAACTCGGTGTCAGAAGTGAATGCTCAATCAGAGGATGCTCTCAGCGTTATCGATTAAAATGTCTTCATCTTTATAAAATCGCATCAAAATTTGTCAACGTTTCATGCGAATAATCATACAATAGGCCTACAACAAAACAAATCACTAACTATGGTTTGGGAAACGTGTTGCTGGAGTAAAACTTTGTAAAAGGTTGCCTTTGCTTCGTTTAGTTCATTGTAACGTATCTCATTGCACATTTTTAAATTAAAAAAATAATTGTTGTAGTAGTTTTTTCAGTATATGAAGTAAAACAACGCCATATACCTATTGGTGGGGGACGTTGAACGTTCAGCCTTTCTTTCTTTTTCTATTTACAACTGGCGTGGCGCAGTCGGTAGCAACCCTCAACCCTCCGTGGCGCCACTGAGTTTCTTCGGTGTGTTCTTGGGCAACACACTTTCCTTTAGGCTCGTCCGTCGGATGGGGACTTAAACCGGACGGTCCCGTGTATCGGTCTATCCTCCCAGCACGTTAAAGAACCATAGGAATCTATTCGATAATAAGAGTAGGGCACGGTTCCCAGATTCCTATGTACCCTTCCCCTCTCTCTGAGGCGGCTCTAAATAACCTATACTGTGTTGATGAGCCGTTAAACAACATTCAATTCTATTTACAACTGGTGGTCACGTGGACAACTGGTGGTTACATGAAAATAATGATTAGCTTGTGACATGTTAAGTTCACCATCGGGCACAATGGCCGAATAAACTGGCATTGGGTAAATCTATTTAGCGTTAAGTCGACTGACCTAATTCTTAGATCAATCGTTCTAATGGTATGTCGACTGATCGATCTGTGTCGATCTGTCGATTGCAATTCCTGACTGGTTAGAAAAGTATAGTTGAACTTTGTTCTCTTAATAGTACAGGGTATGTCTGCAGGATGCAGTGTAGGTTCGGGAAAAAAATCTAAACTGTTCGAATATATTTAATCTCAATTAATGCAAAATTTGCAAAACATTATTCTAACCAATCATTCATAATACTGATCGAGATAATTTTACTATCAGAGAAAACCTTACTATGGAAATAAAATTAGTTGATTGTATTTTCTCAAAACTAGAATAACGTCGCATTGCTTTTAGTAAAACTACGAAATATTTGGGGGAAAAGGAATCGTTATTAGAAGTTTTTTTTGGTTTAATGTGTGAAAATATTTAGAACAGACCTCATAATGTAATGTTCCGCTGATTATGTTTAGCCAAGTATAGCGTGCGTACTGGAAACTTAAGACATTTTTGAGTGTCCGAATTCGCGTAAGTTTTCTGGTTTTCGATAATTAAACACTTACTTCCGATTGCTTTTGTTTCTGTTGTCTAACATGACGAAACCTTATATGGCAGTGTTGCTCTAACAACCGATTATAACCCACATAGGGCTACAAAAAAAAATCAAGTATACAAAATCACTCCCAATTAACTTAAAAGCAACCTAAATCAGGGGAGTGCTGCCACATCAAGGACTATGATTTAGAAATTCCAATTCTATGCTGCAAATTGTTTTTCACAGGCTTTCATCACGCCACGAGAAACGAAATTCTTAGAAAACGCAGTCTTGAGTATAAATCAATGTTAAACACGAGGCAGATACACGAAAAATGAGTTTATGGAATTAAGCAGCAATTGAGAGATATGTAATACTGGTAATCACCCATTTAACGGTGTGAGCTGATTGTGAAGCAGTAAATTGTATTGCTTTTATGTGCACGAGGACTTGATTATGGTTCACTCATTTAGACAACTAAGTATACAATATACCGGTCATTGAATTACAGGGACCAACAGCTATCTTTATATAAAAAACGGCAATCTTGAAATGATGGGACGCACGGCATTTTTTTAAAACCTTCTTGGCGTTTTGTTAGTTTTTCACGCACATTAAACATTGATCAGCCAAAATACTTTTTGGTTGATCTTTTCCTTGTAAGCAGATAATTAAGAAATCTCAAAGAAGTTTAGTTAGCCTTCAAATTGTACTATAAAACGTTCAGATTGTCTTAATTTAGGAACTAGATGAATTTTGTTTTAAAACGCCAAAAAACACTTTGACTGAAACAAGCGCCCCAAAGAATAGTTCATATAAATGAGTTCAACATATATTAATAATTGTTAAATGCAGATCATAAATACTGTATAAAAACACTTGGTAAAATTTATGTTGCAAAACTGTCAGATCCATCCATCCATCCGTCCGACCGTCAGTCCGTCCGTCCTCCGTCCATCCATCCATCCATCCATCCATCCATCCATCCATCCATCCATCCATCTATATCCATCCATCCATCCATCCATCCATCCATCCATCCATCCATCCATCCATCCATCCATCCATCCATCCATCCATCCATCTATCTATCTATCTATCTATCTACTGACACTACAACACCCTCTAAGATTGCATGTTTCCTGGGTAGAACCAGTACTAAGCAATGTGGATTCATTATTTTGCTCAAGGATAAATAACGTGGCCACGGCGAGGATCGAAACACAATCTTTCGATCTGAAGTCCGACGCTCTACCACTGGATCACGCACTCCATTAATTCTAAATTTTATTCCCCGAGTTTTAATTATTTAAGGTAAAAATAGCGTTAAGTGAACATACCAAGGTACGAAATTTACCGCAAGAACAGGTTTACTGACACCACCTACCTACTAATTGCAATGAAATATTACAGAAGCATCAGGAAAGGCGACTTTTGATTATGATCCAACATATGTGTTGAACGAAACAGAAACATTAACTTTAAAATGGACAATTTAAAGAGTTATTTTCAATATACTACCGAAACACCACGCAAACTGTTTTAAAGAATTGTATTTCAATTTATCGTATCATCTTGATATGATGAATTGAAATAAAAGCATAAATTTATCGTCGCAAAAGTGTATTGATTTCACAAGATAAACATAATCTCCGAGACCCTTGGGGGAAAATTTTCGACGATATTCGGCTATTTGACCACTCTTATTCTGAAGAGTATTCCAAGGGGGACAATTTAAGTCTCCTTTAATCAAGCTCACGGTCTATCGAGAAAGAGATCTTTCTCCAACAATAAACAGAGATGCTACATTGATGAAATTACGACTGACCCAAACTATACGAGAAGCCACCTGCCATGGAAGTTGAAGCATAGCCATGCCACTGTCAAACAATACACACTCTAAACAATTTAAGAAAACAATAAGTCACTCGGAAAATGAAACCAAATATTAATGTTTGGATTTCTGTCAAAAGAGGGACAGCATGCAATTAAAGAATGGCATACGGTAGTGGCAAAATATTAAAGATGCATTAGCGCTGTTCGTCAAAGGCAATATAACATATTACTATTAGACTGGTTACAGGGGTAGATGGAAGAACATATTACTGTTGGACTGGTTACAGAGGCAGATAGGGGAACATATTGCTGGTGACAGAGGCAAAAATGGTAGACTGGTAACAGAGACAAAGATAGGAACGTATAGAGGGAAGAACTATTACTGATAAACTGGTTAAATATGCAGACCTGGTATACTGGTTACAGAGACAAAGATAAGAGGTTACAGAGGCAGAACTGGCAGACTGGTTACAGGGACAGAGAGAAGAACATATTACTGGTAGACTGGTTATAGAAGCAGAACTGGTAGACTGGTTACAGAGGCAGAGAAAAGAACATATTACTGTTAGACTGGTTACAGAGGCATAACTGGTAGACTGGTTACAGAGGCAGTGAGAAGAACATATTACTGGTAGACTGGAGACACAGTCAGAACTGGCATACCGGTTACAGAGACAACGATACGAACATACTACAGGTACACTAGTTACAGAGGCAGAAAGAAGAATTTATTACTGTTGACTGGTTACATGGGAAGAACTGGTAGACTGGTTACAGAGGCAGGGAGTAGAATATATTACTGGTAGCCTAGATACATAGATTCAGAGACTGGCTACAATCAGAGAAAAACAGATTATTTGTTGACTGGTTACAGCGACAGGTAGAAGAACATAATACTGCAAGATGATTACAGGGGCAGAGAGAAGAATATAGTTCTTATGAACTCGTTACATGGAGGTTGCAGAAAACTAAATACTTTTCCATAGACCTCCTGTGACACCTGTCAGCTAATATCTCAAGAATTATACATCGGATTTTCTTTAAATTACCTTATTTCATAGATATTTCCATCACAAAGCCTTTGAAAGTGTGAAAAAGACAACTTTTCCAGCTCAACCTCTCTGCTCATGTCTGTGTTTACAAACACTATTGCATCCGCACTGAATATTGACATGCAATTTCAATGGATGTTAAAATTTTCAAAAACTTTTTAAAATATATTTTATTTAATTTAATGATCCTAGCTGATAGGGATTATTTTACCTATAGTTTATCCTTCTTGAAAATGCATATTGAATATTTCAAAGTTAAATCTGCTGACCTCTGTGAACTTTCACTTCTGTACTGAAACGTACACAACAAAAGGCGGGGCTTAAGCCAGGCTATATATAGCTGTATGTAGCCTACAGAAGCAGGGAGAAGAACATATTACTGGTAGACTGGTCCCAGTAATATGTTTTCTCTCTTCCTCTGTAACCAGTCTACCAGTAGACTGGTCTACCAGTAATATGTTTTCTCTCTTCCTCTGTAACCAGTCTACCAGTAATATGTTCTTCTCGCTGCCTCTGTAACCAGTCTACCAGTAACATGCTATCCTCACTGTCTCTGTAACAAGTCTAACAGTAATATGTACTTCTAATTGCCTCTGTAATAAGTCTACCAGTAATATGTTTTCTCTCTTCCTCTGTAGCCAGTCTATCAGTAATATGTAGTCTATCAGTAACATGTTCTTCTCACTGCATCTGTAGCTAGTCTTCTATTAACATGTTCTTCTCACTGCCTCTGTAGCCGGTCTACCATTAATATGTTTTCTCACTGCCTCTGTAACCAGTCTACCAGTAATATGTAGTCTATCAGTAACATGTTCTTCTCACTGCCTCTGTAATCAGTCTACCAGTAATGTGTTTTTCTCACTGCCTCTGTAACTAGTCTACTATTAACATATTCTTCTCACTGCCTCTGTAGCCGGTCTACCAGTAATATGTTTTCTCTCGTCCTCTGTAATCAGTCTACCAGTAATATGTTCTTCTCTCTTCCTCTGTAATCAGTCTACCAGTAATATGTTCTTCTCTCTTCCTCAGTAACCAGTCTACCAGTAATATGTTCTTATCTCTTCCTCTGTTATCAGTCTACCAGCAATATGTTCTTCCCTCTTCCTCTGTAACAAGTCTGCCAGTAATATGTTCTTCTCTCTTCCTCTGTTATCAGTCTACCAGTAATATGTTCTTCTCTCTTCCTCTGTATCGGTCTACCAGTCATATGTTCTTCTCTTTTCCTCTGTAACCAGTCTACCAGTAATATGTCTTCAACCTTCCTCTGTAAACAGTCTACCAGTAATATGTTCTTCTCTCTTCCTCTGTAATCAGTCTACCAGTAATATGTTCTTCTATCTTCCTCAGTAACCAGTCTACCAGTAATATGTATTTCTCTCTTCCTCTGTTATCAGTCTACCAGCAATATGCTCTTCCCTCTTCCTCTGTAACAAGTCTGCCAGTAATATGTTCTTCTCTCTTACTCTGTTATCAGTCTACCAGTAATATGTTCTTCTCTCTTCCTTTGTATCAGTCTACCAGTAATATGTTCTTCTCTTTTCCTCTGTAACCAGTCTACCAGTAATATGTTCTTCTCTTTTCCTCTGTAATCAGTCTACCAGTAATATGTCTTCACTCTTCCTCTGTAACCAGTCCACCAGTAATATGTTCTTCTCTCTTCCTCTGTAACCAGTCTACCAGTAATATGTTCTTCCCTCTTCCTCTGTAATCAGTCTACCAGTAATATTTTCTTCTCACTTCCTCTGTAACCAGTCTACCAGTAATATGTTTTCTCTCTCCCTCTGTAATCAGTCTACCAGTAATATGTCTTCTCTCTTCCTCTGTAACCAGTCTACCAGTAATATGTTCTTCCCACTGCCTCTGTAACCAGTCTACAAGTAATATGTTCTTCTCACTGCCTCTGTAACCAGTCTACCAGTAATATTTTCTTCTCACTACCTCTGTAACCAGTCTACCAGTAATATGTTCTTCTCACTACCTCTGTAACCAGTCTACCAGTAATATGTTATTCTTCCTCTGTAACCAGTCTACCAGTAATATGTTCTTCTCTCTCTTCCTCTGTAACCAGTCTACCAGTAATATGTCTTCTCTCATCTTCTGTAACCAGTCTACCAGTAATATGTCTTCTCTCATCCTCTGTAACCAGTCTACCAGTAATATGTCTTCTCTCATCCTCTGTAACCAGTCTACCAGTAATATGTCTTCTCTCATCCTCTGTAACCAGTCTACCAGTAATATGTTCTTCTCTCTTCCTCTGTAATCAGTGTACCAGTAATATGTCTTCTCTCATCCTCTGTAACCAGTCTACCAGTAATATGTTATTTTCTCTTCCTCTGTAATCAGTGTACCAGTAATATTTCTTCTCTCATCCTCTGTGAGCAGTCCACCAGTAATATGAAAAAGGCACAGCCTAAATGAGATTGATCAAGTTTGAGTAATAAACTTATAATTTCAAACTGTGAGGATACTGCACTCATCCTTTTTTTTACATGTAAACACATATAGAGATTCACTAGCCTAATAAATTGGCTCCTATGCATTTGTTTTTAATTCTATGTTCTAGGTAACTGTAACTCGCCAATACGAAAAAATCGAAAAAAGCATTAAAATACGAGATTCACGTGCAGGTGTTCAGTACGGACCATTCGTACAAACTCTGTCAATTTCAGATAAAATCAGAATCAATCGAGATGTTGCGAAGATGCGTGAACGTAGGTGCAATTGTCAGGTTCTAAAAGATAGCCCAACATACTGTTGTTTGGTTTTATCAAATCTACACCTATATCAATGATGTGCCGCCGCCCCACCCCACCCCCATCACCAAACCATTCCCCTAACCCATCATCACCACCACCCGAATATTTTTTTATTTTTTTTGCGTTTTGGATTATTTGGATATTAACATTTAAATTTGAACGCAATCATTTACATATAAAACAATTTAGATTAAATCCAGATTCATCGATGAAATATCAATAAAAACAAAACTCAAATGAGGTCACATTAAAAAAATTGCTACATTCTCATCCCCTCCCTCCCCGAGTTGCCACAAATTTCTTTAAAATGACAGCATTTTTGAAGAAAAAAAAAGATAAAAAATAAAAAATAATTTTTTTTCACACCATCCCCCACATTTTATCCCGCCCCCCAGACCCCACACCCGCATTGTTTTAGCCTTTTTTCTGATGGTAGATACTGGCTATATAATTCATTATTGTCTGAAAATTCTCTCTTCCTCAGTTATCAGTCTACCATTAATATGTTTTCTCTTTTCCTCTGTAATCAGTCTACCAGTAATATGTTTTCTCTCTTCCTCTGTAATCAGTCTACCAGTAATATGTTTTCTCTCTTCCTCAGTTATCAGTCTACCAGTAATATGTTTTCTCTCTTCCTCAGTTATCAGTCTACCAGTAATATGTTTTCTCTCTTCCTCAGTTATCAGTCTACCAGTAATATGTTTTCTCTCTTCCTCTGTAATCAGCCTACCAGTAATATGTTTTCTCTCTTCCTCTGTAATTAGTCAGCCTCAGGAATATTATGCAGATATGACAATCCCAAATATTCATAATCGCTCAATAAGATATGATAACTTTATACACAGCCAATGCCTTAGTCCAGAAACACTCTTTCTGCCGGATACACAGATACCGGGAACGCAGTTATGCAGTATGACTGACCGCGAGCTTGCGAACCTGCCAAGGGATCTGTTTATATAAGCAAATTGCTAAAACTGACTAACCACTCAGAAATAGAACTAAACGCATATCGGGATCTTCTTCAAGACGGGCAAGTGTACACGAAGACTGTCCCGCTGGAAAACTGATATCTCGACGTGGATCGAGACGCGACCATGTGCAACACAAACTAGCGATGGATTGCTTTGCCTGAAAGGCGACTCTCAGGAAATTGAAACCTTGTTTAGCAAACCTAAACAGGTAAATAGTCGCCACCTAGATCCATCCAATACAGATAGTGAAATGCAGATTAATCCCCCAGAAAAATCCCAATCCATTGACCACACCATGGGACTGAGTAAGGTACTCAGTTGTCTCATTGATATAAATAATAGATATGCGGAACTACAAAAAACAGACAAAACTATATTAATGCAATAGGAATGCTTAAAACAGAGCTAACTCGGGAACATGAAGAGAAGGCTTCGCTCAAACACAAAGTTGAAGAACTTAAATCTGAATTGAACACAAAAATTAGAGACAGTGAATCCAAACTGAACAATGTTCTACAAAAGTCATTGTACGAAATAAAAGGTAACCACGAAGAAATAGACACAGCATGTAAGCATATATCAACTATACATGCTTCTATTGTGAGAAATAAAATGATGAACCATGAACCACAACAAGACGCGCCAATTGAAGACACGAGTAGCCCGGCTACATCAACACCAGTCGATAAATGTCGAGAGTTTCGCATCCTCTAAACAAGGGACTTGTTTGAATCAAGCGGTTGATTCGGATTTGTCCTACGCTGACGTTGTCAAAGGCAACATTAACCAGCATGAAAACAACATACCTGTAAAGAAAACAGCGTCAAAAACAACTATGCAGTTTGACAGAAATAAATGCAGTGGACAAGGTCAATTAAGGAATGAAATGCGCTCTTTTGGTTCTCATTGGGGTATAAAAAACATTTGGATGGTTTAAAGTACGCGTGGAGTCCGAAGGATATTTGGATGGTTTAAAGTACGCGTGGAGTCCGAAGGACATTTGGATGGTTTAAAGTTAGGACTCCACGCGTACTTTAAACCATCCACATCTTTTTCATACCCCAATGAAAACCAAAAGAGCGCATTTCATTCCTTATATTTACATAAATATTTACCTTTAACATGGCTTGATTTCTTCTCTATATACGCCAGATTTACTATTTATTTCGAAAAAATAGTTTATTATACGGGGATTTTTATGGAGTAAAATGTAACAGCCGTTACGATCGGCAACATTTTAGACACACCCCTCATGCGCAATATTACAAATAACAGAAAGAACCCACACGACAACCCGAGACATGTTCCACCGCGCATTACAAAAAACAGAAAGAACCCCCAACAACAGGCCGAAACGTATTCCACCGCGCATTACATATAACAGAAAGAACCCACACGACAACCCGAGACATGTTCCACCGCGCATTACAAAAAACAGAAAGAACCCCAAACAACAGGCCGAAACGTATTCCACCGCGCATTACATATAACAGAAAGAACCCACACGACAACCCGAGACATGTTCCACCGCGCATTACAAAAAACGGAAAGAACCCCCAACAACAGGCCGAAACGTATTCCACCGCGCATTACATATAACAGAAAGAACCCACACGACAACCCGAGACATGTTCCACCGCTCATTACAAAAAACAGAAAGAACCCCCAACAACAGGCCGAAACGTATTCCACCGCGCATTACATATAACAGAAAGAACCCACACGACAACCCGAGACATGTTCCACCGCGCATTACAAAAAACAGAAAGAACCCCCAACAACAGGCCGAAACGTATTCCACCGCGCATTACATATAACAGAAAGAACCCACACGACAACCCGAGACATGTTCCACCGCGCATTACAAAAAACAGAAAGAACCCCCAACAACAGGCCGAAACGTATTCCACCGCGCATTACATATAACAGAAAGAACCCACACGACAACCCGAGACATGTTCCACCGCGCATTACAAAAAACAGAAAGAACGCCCAACAACAGGCCGAAACGTATTCCACCGCGCATTACATATAACAGAAAGAACCCACACGACAACCCGAGACATGTTCCACCGCGCATTACAAAAAACAGAAAGAACCCCCAACAACAGGCCGAAACGTATTCCACCGCGCATTACATATAACAGAAAGAACCCACACGACAACCCGAGACATGTTCCACCGCGCATTACTAAAAACAGAAAGAACCCCCAACAACAGGCCGAAACGTATTCCACCGCGCATTACATATAACAGAAAGAACCCACACGACAACCCGAGACATGTTCCACCGCGCATTACAAAAAACAGAAAGAACCCCCAACAACAGGCCGAAACGTATTCCACCGCGCATTACATATAACAGAAAGAACCCACACGACAACCCGAGACATGTTCCACCGCGCATTACAAAAAACAGAAAGAACCCCCAACAACAGGCCGAAACGTATTCCACCGCGCATTACATATAACAGAAAGAACCCACACGACAACCCGAGACATGTTCCACCGCGCATTACAAAAAACAGAAAGAACCCCCAACAACAGGCCGAAACGTATTCCACCGCGCATTACATATAACAGAAAGAACCCACACGACAACCCGAGACATGTTCCACCGCGCATTACAAAAAACAGAAAGAACCCCCAACAACAGGCCGAAACGTATTCCACCGCGCATTACATATAACAGAAAGAACCCACACGACAACCCGAGACATGTTCCACCGCGCATTACAAAAAACAGAAAGAACCCCCAACAACAGGCCGAAACGTATTCCACCGCGCATTACATATAACAGAAAGAACCCACACGACAACCCGAGACATGTTCCACCGCGCATTACAAAAAACAGAAAGAACCCCCAACAACAGGCCGAAACGTATTCCACCGCGCATTACATATAACAGAAAGAACCCACACGACAACCCGAGACATGTTCCACCGCGCTTTACAAAAAACAGAAAGAACCCCCAACAACAGGCCGAAACGTATTCCACCGCGCATTACATATAACAGAAAGAACCCACACGACAACCCGAGACATGTTCCACCGCGCATTTCAAAAAACAGAAAGAACCCCCAACAACAGGCCGAAACGTATTCCACCGCGCATTACATATAACAGAAAGAACCCACACGACAACCCGAGACATGTTCCACCGCGCATTACAAACAAACTGAAAGAACCCCCAACAACAGGCCGAAACGTATTCCACCGCGCGTTACATATAACAGAAAGAACCCACACGACAACCCGAGACATGTTCCACCGCGCATTACAAAAAACAGAAAGAACCCCCAACAACAGGCCGAAACGTATTCCACCGCGCATTACATATAACAGAAAGAACCCACACGACAACCCGAGACATGTTCCACCGCGCATTACAAATAACAGAAAGAACCCCCAACAACAGGCCGAAACGTATTCCACCGCGCATTACATATAACAGAAAGAACCCACACAACAACACGAAACATATTCCACTAATATATTTAAAGGAATTTATAGAGGGAAACTGAAAAGTTATTACGTGGCATGGACCCCCCAATCTACACAGTATGGTTTTTAAACATATATGATCGATAGGGGTATAACTCCAATTTAACTATCTATGTTTGCAAGCACAGCTGGTGACGTTGTAGCAAAGATAACAGTGCCCCACTATCACGGAAATATATTAGTAGAAGATGAAGATGGTATAATAGAAAGAAATGGGACCAGATACAAACATCAGAAAGAAATAGAAGAGAGCGCACGTGTGATCACAATAATGAATATGACGATCATGGCACCGATCGCCTGTCTGACATTGACTATTAATACACTAAACCTGACACTGACTATTAATACACTAAACCTGACATGACTATTAATACACTAAATCTGACATTGACTATTAATACACTTAACCTGAAATTGACTATTAATACACTAAATCTGACATTGACTATTAATACACTAAACCTGACATTGACTATTAATACACTAAACCTGAAATTGACTATTAATACACTAAATCTGACATTGACTATTAATACACTAAACCTGACATTGACTATTAATACACTAAACCTGAAATTGACTATTAATACACTAAATCTGACATTCACTTTTAATACACTAAACCTGACATTGACTATTAATACACTAAACCTGACATTGACTATTAATACACTAAATCTGACATTGACTATTAATACACTAAACCTGACATTGACTATTAATACACTAAACCTGACATCGACTATTAATACACTAAACCTGACATTGACTATTAATACACTAATCCTGACATTGACTATTAATACACTAAACCTGACATTGACTATTAATACACTAAACCTGACATTGACTATTTATACACTAAACCTGACATTGACTATTAATACACTAATCCTGACATTGACTATTAATACACTAAACCTGAAATTGACTATTAATACACTAAACCTGACATTGACTATTAATACACTAAACCTGACATTGACTATTAATACACTAAATCTGACATTGACTATTATTACACTAAACCTGACATTGGCTATTAATACACCAAATCTGTCATTGAGTATTAATACACTAAACCTGACATGCCTATTAATACACTAAATCTGACATTGACTATTAATACACTAAACCTGACATTGACTATTAATACACTAAACCTGACATGCCTATTAATACACTAAACCTGACATTGACTATTAATACACTAAATCTGACATTGACTATTAATACACTAAACCTGACATTGACTTTTAATACACTAAATCTGACATTGACTATTAATACACTTAATCTGACATTGACTATTAATACACTAAACCTGGCATTGACTATTAATACACTAAACCTGACATGCCTATTAATACACTAAACCTGACATTGACTATTAATACACTAAATCTGACATTGACTATTAATACACTAAATCTGACATCGACTATTAATACACTAAATCTCACATCGACTATTAATACACTAAATCTGACATTGACTATTAATACACTAAATCTGACATTGACTATTAATACACTAAATCTCACATCGACTATTAATACACTAAACCTGACATCGACTATTAATACACTAAACCTGACATTGACTATTAATACACTAAATCTGACATTGCCTATTAATACACTAAATTTGACATTGACTATTAATACACTAAACCTGGCATTGCCTATTAATACACTAAACCTGACATGCTTATTAATACACTAAACCTGACATTGACTATTAATACACTTAATCTGACATTGACTATTAATACACTAAACCTGACATTGCCTATTAATACACTAAACCTGACATGCTTATTAATACACCAAATCTGACATTGAGTATTAATAAACTAAACCTGACATGCCTATTAATACACTAAACTGACATTGACTATTAATACACTAAACCTGACATGCCTATTAATACACTAAATCTGACATTGAGTATTAATACACTAAACCTGACATTGACTATTAATACACTAAACCTGACATGCCTATTAATACACTAAACCTGACATTGACTATTAATACACTAAATCTGACATTGACTATTAATACACTAAACCTGACATCGACTATTAATACACTAAACCTGACATTGACTATTAATACACTAAACCTGACATCGACTATTAATACACTAAACCTGACATTGACTATTAATACACTAAATCTGACATTGACTATTAATACACTAAACCTGATATTGACTATTAATACACTTAATCTGACATTGACTATTAATACACTAAACCTGACATTGACTATTAATACACTTAATCTGACATTGACTATTAATACACTAAACCTGACATGCCTATTAATACACTAAATCTGACATTGATAATTAATACACTAGACCTGACATTGACTATTAATACACTAATCCTGACATTAACTATTAATACACTAAACCTGACATTGACTATTAATACACTTAATCTGACATTGACTATTAATACACTAAACCTGACATTGCCTATTAATACACTAAACCTGACATGCTTATTAATACACTAAACCTGACATTGACTATTAATACACTTAATCTGACATTGACTATTAATACACTAAACCTGACATTGCCTATTAATACACTAAACCTGACATGCTTATTAATACACTAAACCTGACATTGACTATTAATACACTTAATCTGACATTGACTATTAATACACTAAACCTGACACTGACTATTAATACACTAAACCTGACATGCTTATTAATACACTAAACCTTACATTGACTATTAATACACTTAATCTGACATTGACTATTAATACACTAAACCTGACATGCCTATTAAAACACTAAATCTGACATTGACTATTAATACACTAGACCTGACATTGACTATTAATACACTAAACCTGACATTGACTATTAATACACTTAATCTGACATTGACTATTAATACACTAAACCTGACATTGCCTATTAATACACTTAACCTGACATTGACTATTAATACACTAAACCTGACATTGACTATTAATACACTAAACCTGACATGCTTATTAATACACTAAACCTTACATTGACTATTAATACACTTAATCTGACATTGACTATTAATACACTAAACCTGACATTGCCTATTAATACACTTAATCTGACATTGCCTATTAATACACTAAATCTGACATTGACTATTAATACACTAGACCTGACATTGACTATTAATACACTAAACCTGACATTGACTATTAATACACTAAATTTGACATTGACTATTAATACACTAAACCTGACATTGACTATTAATACACTAAACCTGACTTTGACTATTAAAACACTAAACCTGACATTGACTATTAATACACTAGACCTGACATTGACTATTAATACACTAATCCTGACATTGACTATTAATACACTAAACCTGACATTGACTATTAATACACTAAATTTGACATTGACTATTAATACACTAAACCTGACATTGACTATTAATACACTAAACCTGACTTTGACTATTAAAACACTAAACCTGACATTGACTATTAATACACTAAATCTGACATTGACTATTAATACACTAAACCTGACATTGACCATTAATACACTAAATTTGACATTGACCATTAATACACTAAACCTGACATTGACTATTAATACACTAAATTTTACATTGACTATTAATACACTAAACCTGACATTGACTATTAATACACTTAATCTGACATTGACTATTAATACACTAAACCTGACATGCCTATTAATACACTAAACCTGACATTGCCTATTAATACACTAAACCTGACATGCTTATTAATACACTAAACCTGACATTGACTATTAATACACTTAATCTGACATTGACTATTAATACACTAAATTTGACATTCACTATTAATACACTAAACCTGACATTGACTATTAATACACTAAATTTGACATTGACTATTAATACACTAAACCTGACATTGACTATTAATACACTAAACCTGACATTTACTATTAATACACTAAACCTGACATCGACTATTATTACACTAAACCTGACATCGACTGTTAATACACTAAACCTGACATCGACTGTTAATACACTAAACCTGACATTGACTGTTAATACACTAAACCTGACATGCCTATTAATACACTAAACCTGACATTGACTATTAATACACTAAATCTGACATTGACTATTAATACACTAAACCTGATATGCCTATTAATACACTAAACCTGACATTGACCATTAATACACTAAATTTGACATTGACCATTAATACACTAAACCTGACATTGACTATTAATACACTAAATTTGACATTGACTATTAATACACTTAATCTGACATTGACTATTAATACACTAGACCTGACATGCCTATTAATACACTAAACCTGACATTGCCTATTAATACACTAAACCTGACATGCTTATTAATACACTAAACCTGACATTGACTATTAATACACTAAATTTGACATTCACTATTAATACACTAAACCTGACATTGACTATTAATACACTAAATTTGACATTGACTATTAATACACTAAACCTGACATTGACTATTAATACACTAAACCTGACATTGACTATTAATACACTAAACCTGACATTGACTATTAATACACTAAATCTGACATCGACTATTAATACACTAAACCTGACATCGACTGTTAATACACTAAACCTGACATCGACTGTTAATACACTAAACCTCACATTGACTGTTAATACACTAAACCTGACATGCCTATTAATACACTAAACCTGACATTGACTATTAATACACTAAATCTGACATTGACTATTAATACACTAAACCTGACATTGACTATTAATACACTAAACCTGACATTGACTATTAATACACTAAACCTGACATTGACTATTAGTACACTAAATCTGACATTGACTATTAATACACTAAACCTGACATTGACTATTAATACACTTAATCTGACATTGACTATTAATACACTAAACCTGACATTGCCTATTAATACACTAAACCTGACATGCTTATTAATACACTCAACCTGACATTGACTATTAATACACTTAATCTGACATTGACTATTAATACACTAAACCTGACATGCCTATTATTACACTAAATCTGACATTGACTATTAATACACTAAACCTGACATTGACTATTAATACACTAAACCTGACATTGCCTATTAATACACTAAACCTGACATGCTTATTAATACACTAAACCTGACATTGACTATTAATACACTATATCTGACATTGACTATTATTACACTAAATTTGACATTGACTATTAATACACTAAACCTGACATTGACTATTTATACACTAAACCTGACTTTGACTATTAAAACACTAAACCTGACATTGACTATTAATACACTAAATCTGACATTGACTATTAATACACTAAACCTGACATTGACTATTAATACACTAAACCTGACATGCCTATTAAAACACTAAACCTGACATTGACCATTAATACACTAAATTTGACATTGACCATTAATACACTAAACCTGACATGCCTATTAATACACTAAATCTGACATTGACTATTAATACACTAAACCTGACATTGCCTATTAATACACTAAACCTGACATGCTTATTAATACACTAAACCTGACATTGACTATTAATACACTAAATCTGACATTGACTATTAATACACTAAATTTGACATTGACTATTAATACACTAAACCTGACATTGACTATTAATACACTAAACCTGACTTTGACTATTAAAACACTAAACCTGACATTGACTATTAATACACTAAACCTGACATTGACTATTAATACACTAAATCTGACATTGACTATTAATACACTAAACCTGACATTGACTATTAATACACTAAACCTGACATGCCTATTAAAACACTAAACCTGACATTGACTATTAATACACTAAATTTGACATTGACTATTAATACACTAAACCTGACATTGACTATTAATACACCAAATCTGACATTGAGTATTAATACACTAAACCTGACATGCCTATTAATACACTAAACTGACATTGACTATTAATACACTAAATCTGACATTGACTATTAATACACTAAACCTGACATCGACTATTAATACACTAAACCTGACATTGACTATTAATACACTAAATCTGACATTGACTATTAATACACTAAACAATGAATACGAGTAATCCCAATGTAAACCTTCTTGCGTGGAATGTCAGAGGAATTATGTCTTCCGCTAGTTTTTTTAGCGAAACTTTAGACAAATATGACATAGATATTGCCTTTATCACTGAACATAAACTATTTCCATACTCAAGTCATTTATGGAAATCGTTCATACAAGTTATTGTAGTCAAACACTGTGCGACTCCTCTGTAGATATATATGGATCACTTAAATGAAAAACGTGTGTCTCTATTATATTCAAAACCAAATGGACGAACTTACTGAAGAAAAAATTGCAGGTTTAGAACTTACTTTAAATGATAATTCAGGAATGTTTGCAATTTGTGCTTACATGCCATCCTCAAATTATTCTATTACTGAATATGAATCCATAATGAGCATCCTGCATGCTATTATAGACACCTACTCTGAATATGGCACAGTAATTATTGCAGGGGATTTAAATGCAGAGCTGTTTGATGTTACTGTAAGCATTGTCTTCTAGAGATAGGAGATATCGCAATTAGTTAAAGATAAATCATTAGTATCTCTTGTCCACATGAATCACCGAATTAGTCCAAACTATACATTTACTAAAACTGAAAAGCTATTGGACCATATGTGATCACTTGACACAAGGCACGCTTTTGGCACACTATGGTTAGATGGTCTGTTTTACAAGCTGAACCAACTCTGGTAATGTCAAACAAAGTATCCGTCAGGGAGGGACCACCTCAACATGGGTGTACAAACTTTTTATTGACGGGTTACTGCGCAAATTAGAGAGGAGCAAATTAGGAGAATGTGTTCTTGAAACTAAAATCGGGAAATGAGACGTTAATCGATTACATTACGCTGACAAGCATCGCACCTGGCAATTTACAGAAAATGCCTAATATATTTGACACCTACTCCTGTTGTTGGAGATATACCCTCAATCCACTAAAAGGTAATGCCATTGTATCTGGAAATAAATCGAGACAAAAAAGATGCCCAAATTTCACATTAGGTCATAAAAAATAGCTGTTGTTGTTTGTGTTAAGCATGTAGGAATGTATTTAAATGACCAACTTACGAATGAAGATAATTAAATACTGCATGTACAAAAGCAAGATCCTCATTATTTTCTTTGCTATCTTTAAGCTTAAATCCATATTATGTTAATCCTCAAACATCAGCGTCACTTATTAGAAAAGTATGTATACCCACTCTATTGTATGGCACAGAATTGTGGTACAGTCTTAAACAAACTGACATTGATAAACTAGAACGGTTCTATAGACTATGCTCTTAAAAGATTCAAGGCTTCAACATGTTACACGAACAGATATGTGCATGAGTATGCTCGGTTGGCGCTCAGTTGTTTCTGATATAGATAGGAAAAAACTGAGCTTTTTGCAAAAAATGTGCAAATGCCAAACTATCTTCTACCGAAGCGCATCTTTAAAACACGACTGGCTATATTTTTTATGATAAGAAAGGATAATAAACAGAAAGGGTTTATTCCGGAGATATTTTCTGTACTAGAAAAATACCATTTAGCCTACTGAATTATATACATAGTTATATTGAATCGGGTATTTTCCCTGTAAAACAAAATTGGAAAAGCATTTGCAAGAATGCTATAGAACAATACGAAACCTCGGCATAACATATGGGTAGATATTCCCACTAAAGAAGCAAAGGTGTGTCATTTATGTGAATCCTTATACATGGACAAGTATTTGCATATCATTTCAGTATGCCAGGCTACACACCAAATAAGAGAGCATTTTTTAACTATATAGTGTTAGAAAACTTTGGAGTAGCGCTTTTTAATGTACCTATTAATGATGAAAATAAAGCTTTTCTCCAGAAAGTGATAGGAAAAACGTCGGATAAACTAGGAACCAATGAGAACACAGGAATGTTCCTTAGACTTGCCTTCGATTTTGTTACCAGATGTATCAATGAATACACCCAGCCATATAGGTAGTGTATATGATGTGTTGTTTTCAAATTCACTCTTTATACAGTTACTTAGAATGTCATTAATCAGTGTTCAAAGCGGTAATATTCCACTATATCAGCTTATTGGAATTTGGAAATAAGCTTATATATGCTCGTACTGACCATTTTACTTAGAAACGTTTTTTGGTGAAGAATGCTGCATTATGCAAGCACATTGGTAAAACGGACCGTCAATCTAAGTGTTTTCATTTACTGGGACTGCGTGTCTTGTAGTTTGACTGTCAGTAAAGTGTTTACATTTACTGGGTTAAAACTTGTCTTCACTAAACAACGGGTATCTATGTCATTGTTTATAGAGATATCTTTATTAATATTCTCACTGCCTCTGTAGCCAGTTTACCAGTAACATGTTATTCTCACTGACTCTGTACCCAGTCTACCAGTAACATGTTATTCTCACTGACTATGTAGCCAGTCTACCAGTAACATGTTATTCTCACTGCATCTGTAACCAGTCTACCAGTAACATGTTATTCTCACTGCATCTGTAACCAGTCTACCAATAATATGTAGTCTATCAGTAATATGTTCTTCTCACTGCCTCTGTAATCAGTCTACCTGTAATGTGTTCTTCTTACTGCCTCTGTAACTAGTCTACTAGTAACAGCCTCTGTAATCAGTCTACCTGTAATGTGTTCTTCTCACTGCCTCTGTAACTAGTCTACCAGTAATATGTTTTCTCTCGTCCTCTGTCTACCAGTAATATGTTCTTCTCTCTTCCTCTGTCTGCCTCCATCACAAACAGAGAGGCTTGTTTGTTTGTTTGGATGATGTTTTATGTCATTTTCAACACATGAAGGTTATATATGACGGTCGATGTTTTGTGGTGGAGGCAGACCACCCACTTTTCCTGGGTAGAATCAATACTGTACACCTCCCGCCATCCGTAAAAATAGAGAAAACATATTACTGGTAGAGTGATCACAGAGGAAGAGAGAAGAACATATTACTGGTAGACTGACTACAGAGGCAGTGAGAAGAACATATTACTGGTAGAGTGATTACAGAGGAAGTGAGAAGAACATATTACTGGTAGAGTGATTACAGAGGCAGTGAGAAGAACATATTACAAGTAGAGTGATTACAGAGGAAGAGAGAAGAACATATTACAAGTAGAGTGATTACAGAGGCAGTGAGAAGAACATATTACAAGTAGAGTGATTACAGAGGAAGAGAGAAGAACATATTACAAGTAGAGTGATTACAGAGGCAGTGAGAAGAACATATTACAAGTAGAGTGATTACAGAGGAAGTGAGAAGAACATATTACTGGTAGAGTGATTACAGAGGCAGTGAGAAGAACATATTACAAGTAGAGTGATTACAGAGGAAGAGAGAAGAACATATTACAAGTAGAGTGATTACAGAGGAAGAGAGAAGAACATATTACAAGTAGAGTGATTACAGAGGAAGAGAGAAGAACATATTACAAGTAGAGTGATTACAGAGGCAGTGAGAAGAACATATTACAAGTAGAGTGATTACAGAGGAAGAGAGAAGAACATATTACAAGTAGAGTGATTACAGAGGCAGTGAGAAGAACATATTACAAGTAGAGTGATTACAGAGGAAGTGAGAAGAACATATTACTGGTAGAGTGATTACAGAGGAAGAGAGAAGAACATATTACTGGTAGAGTGATTACAGAGGCAGTGAGAAGAACATATTACAAGTAGAGTGATTACAGAGGAAGAGAGAAGAACATATTACAAGTAGAGTGATTACAGAGGAAGAGAGAAGAACATATTTCTGGTAGAGTGATTACAGAGGCAGTGAGAAAACATATTACAAGTAGAGTGATTACAGAGGCAGTGAGAAGAACATATTACTGGTAGAGTGATTACAGAGGAAGAGAGAAGAACATATTACTGGTAGAGTGATTACAGAGGCAGTGAGAAGAACATATTACAAGTAGAGTGATTACAGAGGAAGAGAGAAGAACATATTACTGGTAGAGTGATTACAGAGGCAGTGAGAAGAACATATACAAGTAGAGTGATTACAGAGGAAGAGAGAAGAACATATTACTGGTAGAGTGATTACAGAGGCAGTGAGAAAACATATTACAAGTAGAGTGATTACAGAGGCAGTGAGAAGAACATATTACAAGTAGAGTGATTACAGAGGCAGTGAGAAGAACATATTACAAGTAGAGTGATTACAGAGGCTGTGAGAAGAACATATTACTGGTAGAGTGATTACAGAGGAAGAGAGAAGAACATATTACTGGTAGAGTGATTACAGAGGCAGTGAGAAGAACATATTACTGGTAGAGTGATTACAGAGGCAGTGAGAAGAACATATTACAAGTAGAGTGATTACAGAGGAAGAGAGAAGAACATATTACTGGTAGAGTGATTACAGAGGCAGTGAGAAGAACATATTACAAGTAGAGTGATTACAGAGGCAGTGAGAAGAACATATTACTGGTAGAGTGATTACAGAGGCAGTGAGAAGAACATATTACAAGTAGAGTGATTACAGAGGCAGTGAGAAAACATATTACAAGTAGAGTGATTACAGAGGCAGTGAGAAGAACATATTACAAGTAGAGTGATTACAGAGGAAGAGAGAAGAACATATTACTGGTAGAGTGATTACAGAGGCAGTGAGAAAACATATTACAAGTAGAGTGATTACAGAGGCAATGAGAAGAACATATTACAAGTAGAGTGATTACAGAGGAAGAGAGAAGAACATATTACAAGTAGAGTGATTACAGAGGCAGTGAGAAGAACATATTACTGGTAGAGTGATTACAGAGGCAGTGAGAAAACATATTACAAGTAGAGTGATTACAGAGGCAGTGAGAAGAACATATTACAAGTAGAGTGATTACAGAGGCTGTGAGAAGAACATATTACTGGTAGAGTGATTACAGAGGAAGAGAGAAGAACATATTACTGGTAGAGTGATTACAGAGGAAGAGAGAAGAACATATTACTGGTAGAGTGATAACAGAGGAAGAGAGAAGAACATATTACTGGTAGAGTGATTACAGAGGAAGAGAGAAGAACATATTACTGGTAGAGTGATTACAGAGGCAGTGAGAAAACATATTACAAGTAGAGTGATTACAGAGGCAGTGAGAAGAACATATTACAAGTAGAGTGATTACAGAGGCTGTGAGAAGAACATATTACTGGTAGAGTGATTACAGAGGAAGAGAGAAGAACATATTACTGGTAGAGTGATTACAGAGGCAGTGAGAAGAACATATTACAAGTAGAGTGATTACAGAGGCAGTGAGAAGAACATATTACTGGTAGAGTGATTACAGAGGCAGTGAGAAGAACATATTACTGGTAGAGTGATTACAGAGGCAGTGAGAAGAACATATTACAAGTAGAGTGATTACAGAGGCAGTGAGAAAACATATTACAAGTAGAGTGATTACAGAGGCAGTGAGAAGAACATATTACAAGTAGAGTGATTACAGAGGAAGAGAGAAGAACATATTACTGGTAGAGTGATTACAGAGGCAGTGAGAAAACATATTACAAGTAGAGTGATTACAGAGGCAGTGAGAAGAACATATTACTGGTAGAGTGATTACAGAGGCAGTGAGAAAACATATTACAAGTAGAGTGATTACAGAGGAAGAGAGAAGAACATATTACTGGTAGAGTGATTACAGAGGCAGTGAGAAAACATATTACAAGTAGAGTGATTACAGAGGCAGTGAGAAAACATATTACAAGTAGAGTGATTACAGAGGCAGTGAGAAGAACATATTACAAGTAGAGTGATTACAGAGGAAGAGAGAAGAACATATTACTGGTAGAGTGATTACAGAGGCAGTGAGAAAACATATTACAAGTAGAGTGATTACAGAGGCAGTGAGAAGAACATATTACTGGTAGAGTGATTACAGAGGCAGTGAGAAAACATATTACAAGTAGAGTGATTACAGAGGAAGAGAGAAGAACATATTACTGGTAGAGTGATTACAGAGGCAGTGAGAAAACATATTACAAGTAGAGTGATTACAGAGGAAGAGAGAAGAACATATTACTGGTAGAGAGATTACAGAGGCAGTGAGAAGAACATATTTCTGGTAGAGTGATTACAGAGGCAGTGAGAAAACATATTACAAGTAGAGTGATTACAGAGGAAGAGAGAAGAACATATTACTGGTAGAGAGATTACAGAGGCAGTGAGAAGAACATATTTCTGGTAGAGTGATTACAGAGGCAGTGAGAAGAACATATTACTGGTAGACTGACTACAGAGGCAGTGAGAAAAACATATTATTGGTAGACTGATTACAGAGGAAGAGAGAAAACATATGACTGGTAGACTGATTACAGAGGAAGAGAGAAAACATATTACTGGAAGACTGATCACAGATAAAGAGAGAAAACATATTACTGGTAGACTGATAACAGAGGAAGACAGAAGAATATATACTGAAAGGAAAAATAAACGCATAATCAAAAATTGCCTACACTACACTATTATATACATATAATTCCTATCTTAATAGGGTAGCTTATTTTGAAGATTACATTTAAACAAAAAACAATGTATTTAGAACAATAATAAAAAATAAATCTTCAGTAAAATTGAATCATAAATAAATAATATTTAAAAAATATTTCGTTGATCTTGTGGGATACGTTGTGGTATCCAATATGAACAAAGTGCGTTGCTTAGTCCCTTAAAAATATCTCATATGCGCCAGTGTTTTTTTAAGTATTGATTTCGGCTTCAGCCTGGCTTTAAGACAGGATATATCCCATATATGTTATTACCGTCATTTACAGTAGCATTTACAGGAAATAAACACGTCTCTGAATCTTAGATTTTTGAGTATGGCAATCATATTCATTTATCACATACCTTCGCTTGTGTTCGTTATAACACGCAACATAACGATGTACTGTATCAAGTGAAAATGATCATAAAATACAGACGATATTTCATGAATGATTGTGTGTTATTGGCTTTAATAAACGAGTTCACTGTTGTTTACAAACGATATGATACAAGGCTCGGCTGAGTATCATAAAGTCACAACATAGGGTCACGAATATAAGATTTAACACATAGCAGACATATGATGTCAAAATGTAACGAGCTATCTCCGAGTAGCCAAATCGGTCGACCAATCAAATGCTGGTAGGCACATTAAATATTCATTGTAACGGTGCCCAGTGTCATGAGTATGTAGATCTATGCCAATGTGAATCTAAAACAATACAAAAATGTTATTAAATGTCAGACTATAACTTGAAAGCATGACATATATATGTTATTAAGGTGTTGGGTGCTGTAGAAAAACAAAAATTAAAGCGTTTTTGTTGATACAATGTAAAAACAGGATTGTCAGAAAACAATGAATATTTCTATCGTAACACCGGTTCCAACTTACGCGCATATGCTCCGATGTAAACAATTCAACATGTGTTCTTGTAGCCTTGAAATCCGATCTAGTTTCCAAGGAATGAGTCGAGATGGTTTCTGTATAGAATATCATGCACTTATGATTGCGGTGTTTTAGCGAACGAACTCAGTATATAAACATTGAAACTGTTTAATGTGTGATTGCTGATACTTATTTGACTTTGCGCCATGTGACTGAAATTCCGAACATTGTACGAAGGTTTCCAAAGTACTGGTGATATGGGCTATGTCGGTCCGGTATGTTACGCGGTGGTAACGCGATGTTAAGCGGTGGTAACGCGATGTTACGCGGTGGTAAGGCGTTCGCATTACAAATAATACGACACGTTAAAACACCAAGTTTGACGTTATGCCCTATTTACATGCATTTTTATTATAATAAGATTTCAAATATCATAAATATAACGGTATGTCTAAACGCAGTGTATGATATACAAAGCAAATAAATGGTCTAAACGTTTTACTATGTACAAACATTAATTCGTCCTCGTTTGCATGCTTAACACATTCCGAGAAGTCATAAAAAGTGGTAAAAACAATTACCCACTGCCTTAACCCAACAAACCGAATAAAGTCGCAGACTCGGGTTATAAAGCATTCTCGTTGGTAGCTATGTTCCGTTAATGCTGTTAACGCCCTACAAGAGGTGTTCAACTTATAACGTAACACTTTCATTTTGTAACTGTATCAAATATGTTGACATTCTCGTCAAATATGTTTATTTTAATGTTAAGTCTAATGATTCCTTCGATATATATAGGATCTTAAAAGAGTTCCCACTTCATATCAGATTTATGAAACGAGTTATGAATAATTTTAATTTTAACGAGCCTTTTGGCGAGGGGTATATTTTCCAGTCGTGTTAAAAGCAATTATTTGTGTTTGATTATTTTATGTATAATGAAAAATAATACAGATATAAGTTATGTTTGCTGACTGAGGGATGGGCCTGGGTAGGGGAGGTGCTACGGTAGAAGAGAATGCAGCCCCCACCCCTTGCCCTCACTAAGGAAGGACGTTTAAGCCCAACTAAGCCCCTGGATCCCCCTCCCCCCCCCACAAGATATAAGTTATGTTTGCTGACTGAGGGATGGGCCTGGGTAGGGGAGGTGCTACGGTAGAAGAGAATGCAGCCCCCACCCCTTGCCCTCACTAAGGAAGGACGTTTAAGCCCAACTAAGCCACTGGATCCCCCCTCCCCCCCCCCCACCCCCCCCCCCCCCCCCACACACAGGAAAAACATTTCTTCAGACCCTACAACATACCCTCCCTGCCACTTAGATAGTTTTATTTGAATATAATAATAACTTGTTGTACTGAATTTCATTTCAGGTTAGAAGCGTATGAGAGGAACAAAAACTTTGGACAATCTGATGTATGTGAACCAGACTACTACATTAAGCTTCCAGACAACAGTTCCTACAAAGATGTCAACTCAGACACTGCATTCTGTAACATCAGTTTTGACACTCTAACGTGTTACCTCAAGCAGTTTGATAAGGAATTTGAGGGGAACAGCATCAAGAAATTTTATGGTGAGAACTTTTTGCTCTTCTTTCGTCTGGCAAGTGATACTAACCAACTATATGTGAGCAGTTGCTCTCATGCAGAAATGAGAAAAGGTGTCACATACAAGGTGGACATTGTATTCAGCAAATCTGGTGACATTGTTGAGTCACAATGTCAGTGTGCCGCAGGCATGGGTCCTGGTGCACACTGCAAACGGGTGTTGAACCGTAAATTTCACAGAAACGAATTCTTCACACGTGTGAGGAATTCGTGCGAATTCTTCACACTTTTGTGAAGAATACGGCCGTAAATATCACAAATCGCAAATGTGACATATACGTTTGACTTTTTTTTTACTTTTTTGTACGAACGTATCTTTCACAGCCAGCTGACAGGATACAGTTTATCGCTTATATCATACAATTGGTATGTTAACAGTCTAGCGGCCACATTTTTCAAGCAATTGGACAAAACATATATGACCAAAGATCTCGGCCAAGTTCGATTATGGGCCAGATCGTACAAGTATGACCAGAGTTATGGCCCTTGATTTAGCAAAAATGCCATATTCTACCTTGTTAACACACTACAGTAGAGTCAATTATTGACAAATCTGAATCATATTAAGACAGAATGTGAATGTTTATAAAATGCAAGCCAAGTTCGAGTTTCGGTCATATCGGCCTAGTAACAACAGAGTTATTTCCCTTGATTTAGCAAGAAACTGTATTTGATATTGTTAACACTCTAGAGGCTTTATTTCAAGACCAATCTTAATAATATTTGGACAGAATGTGTATGACTATAAGATCTCGGTCAAGTTCGAGTATGGGCTAGACACGCCAGAGTTGTTATTGCCCTCGATTTAGCAAAAATGTCATACTGCATTTGGTCAAGTTCAACTTTTGCTTAGATAGGATCATTAAAAGCAGAGTTATGCGCCCCTGATTTAGCAATGATTGTTCTATTGGTTTTCCGAGCAATAACTCATATAATACAGCACATGCAAGTACCAAATTTGGTATGTGGATACTTTGGATACATATTGGGATGCTGAGATGTTGGATGCCAAAACTGGGTCACTGTAATCTGGACCTTCAAGGTCAGAAATAGAAAAATCTAGTAAGGACCTTAACCCATAGATTATACTACAGCACCTAGAGGTACCAATCTTGGTACGTTGATTCATTTTAGGACGACAGAGTGCCACGTACCATTATTGGATCACGGTGAGCTTGACCTTCAATGTTAATTTAGAAATAGCCTATGACTACTACGGTACATACAGGTACCAAACTTGTTGAGCTTTTGAGTTCAGGTGAGCGATTTAGAGCCATCATGACCCGCTTGTTTTCTTTTCTGTTTTTTTTCTAACATTTGTGTCACGCCCGCTTGCGGTCAGCTTGACATAGTCGTCACAATGACAGTTCGGTGTATGTGCGTTAGTCCGTCTGTCCGATTTTGTCCGGGCTGTAGCTTCCTTATGCATTGAGGGATTTTCAAATAAGTTGATACAAATGTTCTTTATAAGAAGACCCCGTGTCTCAAAGGTCAAGGTCGCACTGGCGGGCTGGACATGTTGCCCTTGAGCATCTAGTTTAAAATAAGGATGATGGTTTTCTTCCTCCCGCATTTATTTTAACAGTATATCCCAAGTGGTACAATGTTGTGTTGAACTGTTTTAAAATAGATGTTATGGTCACAAGAAAATTGTGATAATTGCGCACAATTGGTTTCTGTACCCATTTTGTACTTTTTTTAATACTTTTTTTGTCAATAGAAACGCTTCGGCCGGAGCAAAACTAGGGTAGATCGGTAACCCTTAACACGCATTTTTTATTCTGCCTTAAGTTACAGTAATATTCTAACATATTCGGAAACTACTTCACACGTGACTCATTCATATTCATGAGTTATTACCAGTTAAAATAGGGACTGTTAAGCTTTAAAGACAAATTTCGAGCCTATTGTATTTGAGGGGAGAGAATTTCTTCATCACTGTAAATCGCTGTTAGAAATACATTTGCACATGGAAATTGAAATTATTTGTTTTTTTATCAAAGGATGAGGCCCGTCCCATAAAGAGTGTATAATAATGTAGTAAAAGTTATATCCGTTTTGCATTTTATGTGCACTTGTATATAATTATGTATTTTTAGCACAATATATTCTATTATCAGTTACTTCTCTGCCATGTTTTAGTCAATCTCAAATGCAAGAAACTCATCGGGACTTCAAAATTCAGAAATCGTTGTCATCTGTCAGTGTTTTTTGATCAGGCTCAATGTGATGCTTTGGAATCACTCGTCGTCCGTCGTCCGTTGTCTGTCCGTCGTCCGTCGTCGTCGTGATCTTTTGCTTCTGACGACTTTTTCTCAGAAACCGCTTGTCGGAATTCAACCAAATCTTATATGAATTCATTAAAATGGATTTTATAGTTGCACCTACAGCTAAGGTTATTTGGCGACATTCTAGCTTTTTATTGGTGGAGGAAGACCCCAGTTGCAAACCCGGGCATTTTTTCGTGCATGGGCGCGCACCTGAGTAGAACCACCGAAGTTTATCAAGCAAGCTGGATAGCTTGATACTTACATGCTAAACAGTCCTGGCCCCATGGTGAGGGACATGTGATTTCAACTCTGAGACCACTCGACAACGGACGACCCCAAGTTTATGTGAAGCATCATTATATGTTTGTTCGAATGGTGCACCTGAGGTCATAAATGCCCCCGCAATGGGGCTTATCAGTTTCATTTAACAAATCTTAAAAAATCTTCTGCAAAAATACAAGATATAGAGCTGTGATATTTTGCATGTAACATCGTCTTATGGTCCTCTAACTAGTTTGTTCTAATGGTGACCCTGAGGTCAAATTTGGACCCGCCCCAGTGGTCACATATTAAACATAGACTTATATAGGGAAACACTTAAAAAATATTCTTCTCTGAAACTACAATAGCCAGAGGTTTAATATTTTGCATTTACCTTAAGGTTATGGTCATCTACGAAGTTTTTTCAAATGGTGACCCTGTGGTCAAATTTGAACATTTCCTGTTCTGCTTCCTTTTAGTGTATTTATATATGGTGCAGTCAAATTATCACTTATAGTTCGTGTGTTGTTGTTTGTTGTCTGATATTAATAATAACAACAAGAGAATCGGTAGAACCGATGGATGCATCCCGAAAGTTACCCAGAAGAAAGTAATGTTTAGTGTGAGTGCTTCCTTATTCAAAATGAATCCGTACGGAACTATATTATGCTCCGGATAAGATTTTTACAAAAAGGGAGATAATTAAAAAAGTAGTGAAGCTAGAGTTATGGTTCCTATGAACTGCACTCCGTCTCATTGTCCTAATCATTCACACGAACTTTAATCAAGCATACTTTTTGAGTTATGCTTCGGACAAAAAGTGTGACGCACGGACGCACGGACGCACACAAGGACGGACGGAAAAAGCGGCGACTATATGCTCCCCCATAATAAACAATCTAGTGTTTTTAGTTACAATATATTTTATATCAAAAGCTAAGGTAATAGTAAATGAAAAGAAAAAAACTGTGATGGAGCCTCAATATAATGTCTCTGTGGTAATCAGTCAGCGAGAAGTAAGCAGTTAAAAAGCATGCAATCCATGAGTTTTCAACGACTACATGTGTCTTTTAACACTTAAAAAATTAAGAAAAAGAAATGAGCTCCTGTTTTTTACCTAGCCAAGAAAAATCCATATATACTCGGTAAAAAAAGTTTTGGACCAGGGTAAATAAAGTCATATAAAAATAAAACTAGTGGACAGAATTTTTAGTAACCAAGGTCTACCCTACCCGGTTAATTTGGTACCAGAAACATTAAATTCCAAACAAGATTTGATTTTTAAAAATATCGCGAACACACAAAGTGTCTGTAAAAAAGGTTGCAAAGTCCGTAAAAAGTAACAGTTACGGACACATTCGAGTAACCAATAAAACGATTATTATTTTTTCGCAAACTTTCATTGTAGACGATAATTATTGTTTGATTGTTGATCTATTGTGAATTATCAACTGAGATAATAAGGGTTATGGTCGAATGTCATGGTTCAGCGATCATTTCTTTGCTCTGAGGTTCGGAAGTCATGATTTTTTTTTTAAATGTTCGATCCTAACGAGCAATAAATATAATATGATTTTATTTACGGGGAATTGGGCAGAATTTCTTTCCATAGCAGACGGTTCTTTATAATTATAAAATATTGGTTAACAATATTACATTTTCCAGGAAAGAAATATGTAAACTTAGTATACAAAATGATGTTAACAGATGTTGAGCGCTCTCCTAATAAGGTAAATTGGATATCTCTGTTAAAAAACTTAGCATCTCTAGGATTTTTTGAAGCTTGGAAATGTTGAAAACCAAAAAGCATTTTTGCCGATAATTTCATACAAAATTGGCATGAACGATTACAAAACTCTAGTAGAGCAATGTTCTATAGAAAAAATAGTTAATTTTAATTTACAACCATATATCAATAACATAAATATATCTAAATTGTGTAACGCTTTAGCAAAATTACGTGTATCATCGCACAGACTGGAGATTGAGACTGGTAGATGGACAATATCAAATAGTACCCCTTTACAAGAGAGAAAGTGTAGAAATATAAAAAGATCGGACAGGGAAAGTAGCATTCAAGGAGGACAGTCAACCACAAAACACAGAAACAAACATGCAAACAGACAAACAAGAAGGCAAAAGTAATAATAAAAGTAAACGACATCACAAACACAAAAGGGTTGACAATAGGGCTACCGCCTTGGAACGGACAGTGGCAAAGTAGGCCACTGGGGGTTTAAACAGGTTCTAGGGTGCAGCAAACCTCACACTTACCCTACTGTCATCCCATTAAAACAGGACAGTGTAAATAAAGAAATCCCCGCCATGATCTAATCTCTAACCAACAAGGCAGCATCAATAGGCAATATAAGTAAAACACAAATATGCTCGTGTAAATATAATACAAAAAAAAAAAAATAGCCTAAAAAGCCACAATGAAGGTACTCAATGACTTGGAAGAGCCAGAGCAACAAGAGAATTAACCATTAAGGGCACGACAAGAAAGATCACAGACAAACATCAGACGCCACCGTCCCAATGGGCTTTAGGTAGGCGTCATCATAGGGTCCACAGCATGTCCGGTCATCGTACAATTAAAGAGGAAAGCATAGTGGCGAACTGTAAAAGGGTCCACCACCAAGCATGCAGTACGTTGCAAAATGATAGGGTCATGATAGGTCTCTTTTGATAAACTTTTTAACAAGTTTAACAAAGATAGTATGAAAGTGATCATGACCAAGAATCTTACGAAGTTTATAAATCACATCACCATATAAGTCAGGTTGTGATAGTCCTTGTCGCAGAAGAGTCCCTAAATTACTTTTATATTTGGAAAGAAGATCAGGGTTACGATACCAACATTTTGCAAAGGTTCAACGAAGTTTATGGTAACGGTAACCCTGATTGAGTAGCTTTTTAGTTATACAAAGATTACGAATATTAAAGTCCTCAACTCGAGTACAAGCTCTTGAAAAACGAATAAGTTGAGACACATACACCCCATAAGAAGTTGCTCGGGGAACATCCCCATCCAAGTGGGGGTAATTAACAATGTCAAAATTAAAATCACCTCTCTTGTCACAGATTTTGCTAATTATTTCACCATTTTCAATCGAGAGATCTAAATCAAGAAAAGAAGCGTTATTATCAGATATATTAAGCTGAAGTTCTTTAGGATAAATATTATCAACCATAGTTGGAATGAAAGGGTTGTCAATGTCCAGTATGTCATCCAGATACCGAGAGGTGTCATTAAAAGCTTCAATAACATCTACCTAGGTATCTGGTGAAAGACTCAACAGGAAATCTCTTTCATAACGAAATAAAAACAAATCTGCGACAAGTGGTGCACAGTTCGTTCCCATAGGGATAACAACAATTTGTCTATAAACGGTGGTACCATACCTGACGAAAATGTTATCTAATAGGAAGATGAGTGCTTCACAAACTTCATAGCAAGTCCACATAGTATAATTGTCTAAACTGCCGTTAGTAAAAAACGCTTTAATATTATTACATGGCAAAAATGTAGTATTTTCTCTAGCGAATGTTTTTTGAATAAGAGAAATTAGCTTGTCTTTAATAATGTGATGTGGTAAGGTTGTATATAGTGTAGAGAAGTCATAAGTACTTATTGATGAAACTTGACCTTTATTGAAAATTTTATCAAGAACGTCTCCTGAATTTTTTATAGACCAAAATAAATTAATCCCAGAGATTTCATAAGTTTTATCACAATATAGTTTAATGTGATCTTTAACGACAGTAAGAGAAGAAGTTAAAAGTTTGGAGATGTTTGTTGTGGTGCAGGCACTAGAATTTGAAATAAAGCGAGCCTTATACGGATTATTATGTAAGTTAGGATTCCAGTCACAATAATTGTTTTAATAACAAGAAGTCAATGACCTTGAAGCTCTACTGATAGGTTTTTGATAGCTGGATCAGCATTCCTGTGAAGTTTCATGAAAATCTGTCAAGTAGTTTCAGAAGAGAAGTCGCTACACGTTTTTACAATATTACAACTCTATGTAAACAAAGAAGCCATGTTTAATGTCGGATCAAAATAATTTTCAACAAGGACCAATATCATGTCATGCTGATCATTTTAGAAAAAGTCCCACATCAATATCTTTATATCATCTTGAATTTCTGGCCGACCTGACATTTTGCTAGGATCAACTAGATATCAAGAGCAACTTCCTGTGAAGATTCATGAACATCTGTCAAGTAGTTTCAGAGGAATAGTCGCTACACGCCTTTACTGTATAACTCTACGTAAACAAGGATGGCCCCTGGCAGCTGTGTTTAATGTTGAATCAAAATAATTTTCGACAATGACCAACCTCATGTCATGCTGATCGTTTTAGAAAAAGTCCTATATCAATATCATATAGAGTCCAAGAAGTAGTCGCTACAAATATTTTTAAAAAATCTAGTTTTAGCCGTGACGGCCATCTTGAATTTCCCAGCCGACCTGAAATGTTGCTAGGATTAATTAGACATCAAGAGCAATATTCCTGAGAAGTTTCATGAACATCCGTCAAGTTATTTCAGAGGAGTAGTCGCTACAAGTTCTTACTATATAACTCTATGTAAAAAAAATATGGCCGCTGGCAGCCATGTTTAATGTCGAATCAATACGATTTTTGACAAGGACCAACATCATGTTATGCTGATCATTTTAGAAAAAGTCCCATATCAATATCACTTATAGTTTTCAAGAAGTAGTTGCTACAAACTTGTTGTTTACAAATCTATTTTTGGCCGTGGCAGCCATCTGCAATTTTCGGCCGACTTGAGACTTTGCTAGGATCAATAAGACATCTAGATCAACATTCCTGTGAAGTTTCATGAATATCCGTCAGGTAGTTTTAGAGGAGTAGTCGCTACAAGTTTTTACTATATAACTCTATGTAAACAAAGATGGCCGCTGGCAGCCATGTTTAACGTCGAATCAAAATATTTTTCGACAAAGACCAACATCATGTCATGCTGATCATAATATAAAATGTCCAATATCAATATCACTTATAGTTTTCAAGAAGTAGTCGCTCAAACTTGTTCTTTTAAAAATATATTTTTAGCTTTAGCGGCAATCTTGGTTTTTACATAAACGTGAATTTGTTCTAGGATCAACTAGACATCATGGGCAACATTTTTGTAAAGTTTCATTAAAATGCATCCAGTAGTTTCAGAGGAGTAGTCTCCGCAAAAAAAGTTTACGGACAGACGGATGACGGACACCGCACCACGGCATAAGCTCTGCTGGTCTTTGATCAGTAGAGCTAAAAATGGTCAAATGTTACATGGTCATTAGTTATACCACAGTGAATCACTATTTTTTCGTTCTTGTTTATATGTCATTGTATACCTTTTTTGAAATTACTAGCTAACTCAAAGAACTAGGCCAGTTTTCGTAGATTATGTATTTTTGTTTTATAAAGCTCTTCAATTAAATAAATTGAGTGAACTGATAAATAGAATATGACTGTATTTCTCAAATCACTTGTGCAATAACTTTGAATAGATGTTAACACCGTCTTACGCAAGGTCGCATAACAGCTGGTAATCGTTGTACTCTATTTGGATAATTGTTCATTTAATGTATGCGTATATGTACCAATTACTGCACTGTTACCATGTTATACTTTGTATTTGTATCCTCAAGGGCTTTATAGCCTATTTGAAATTTGAAATAAAGTATCTTCTATCTTTATTATTGGACAATATATGAATTAAACGTTTATATTGTCCTGGTTTCCATGGTTACCGCTATGGAATGCACAGTTTATGCAAGGGTTATGAGAGGTCAGTTTGGTTTTAGACATGATCCACTGCGGTTATCCAGTGATAACGACAATTGGACTACCCATTTGAAAATTTATATTAGAAATATTGTGTACTTAAATTATTAATGAATGGTGATTCCAACATTTAGACATTGATAACATGTTATTATGGTTTTCCAATAAATATCTTACTGTTTGACAATACGGGATATGAAGATACAAAGGAGATATTAAAATAACAAATATCAGCAGAATTTCCACTTTATCGTTTATTGACTTTTCTACAGCAAAATAGTAATAATAAAACCTAGATTATAACAATGGTATTAAATTAATTCTAAGGTTCGTCTGCATGTGGCATCTAGTATTCAATTTATAAAACAGACACTAATTAGAAAGTAAATACATGCAATCGATAAAGAAAATGAACGTGAAAATATGTTATGCACGTGGCTGTACTTTTCATTAAAATAAAGCAACAACGGGTATTTTAGAAAGATATTGATTAATCATATCTATATGATATTTTGTGACAAGGCACAGTTTTTATTTCACGTATATAGCAACTGGGCAATAAACGGAAGAAGGAAGTATCGTCACGTTACCATGGTTACTCAGAATAATGCAATGACACGGAATACACTTAATTAGTAAAATCGTGTCGTAATCTAAAATCTAGGCTTGTGTTGTTTCAAAGTTTAAGTCTATTTTGCGAAAACATTCTGAAAATGTTCAGTCGCCCGCCTAAGAAAACCACGTGCATAATTACATATTTATGATAATAAATATATATACATACAAATAAATAAATATACATACAAATAAATAAATATACAAATAAATAAATATACATACAAATAAATAAATATACATACATGATGAGTACAGATAATAGCAGATTAATGCATAATTACAGATTTGTGCATAATTACAGACACTGCATAATTACGGATTACTGAATAATTATGGGGGGGCGTTTTACTATTTATTCAGTATTTTGTAATATTCAAGAATTCATTTCTTGATATCAAAAAATCGAATTATTGATATCAAGTTATTTTTTTATATAAAAAAAATCTATTTTTTGATATCAAGAAATATTTTTTTTATATCAAGAAATATTTTTTTGATATCAAGAAATGTATTTCTGTATTTCTTGATAACAAAAAGTAGATTTTTTGATATCAAGAATTATACTGGGTTTTTTTATATCAAGAATTATATTTTTTGATATCAAGCAATGCATTTTATGATATCAGAAAATCATTTTTTGATATAAAAAATCCATTTCTTGATATCAAGAATTCGATTTTTTGATATGAAGAAATCAGATGATTTTTTTTATATCAAATATCAAAAAATCGATTTATTGATATAAAAAATCAACTGATTTCTTCATATCAAAAACTCGAATTCTTGATATCAGGAAATGAAAAGAAATACCGTGATTACAATGATGTCTCCCAATCGTGAACGCTCGGCCAATCCCGTCAAATGGTGTACGAGATGTTGCGAATGTGATGACTCCTCGAATGTCAAAATGGTCGACAGAATAGGTGAATTAGAGAAAGACATTTTAATACAGATGAAACGGGCAATTGTAAGGTCAAGTATGATATAATAAATATTAGTAAAATATATTAATTACGATCACGTGGTTTCAGTTTTCAAATTGTTTTCCGCACTAGTGAACAGCGAAATGGGGGAAGCGATAATTAAAGAATGATTTTCCGATATCAAAAAATGCATTTTTGATATCAAGGAATCAGTTGATTTTCTGATATCAATAACTTGATTTTGTGATATCAATAATTCAATTGTTTTATATCAAGAAATGAATTCTTGATATCACAAAATACTGAATAAATAGTAAAACGGCGCCCCATAAATAATTACATATTACTGCATAATATAGTTACATATTCATTTCTAACCAGCTTGAATTATTCATTTTATATTTTTATAGAAAACCATGTTCATTAAAACACTGTTATTCCCAGTCACGGAAAGAATATTGAAAGGCCCCTATTATACCAGTGCGTGACCGATACAGCATGCACCAGTTGTGTCAATCATGTCTTGGAAATAACACACACTGTTTAACTCCTTTTCAAAAACAGCAGCATCAACTTGGTATTCAAAAGAGAAGGAAAACAAATGCATAGTAATAGAATTCGGCGAGCAGTAGCTAAAAAGGTACTAACGCAATTACCAAAACCAAAGCCACCAAATTAGTTGCAAAAGAAACGCCCTCGAACCATTGCTAAATACGCCAGATATCTGCTAAATAACAGGGGCGTAACTAGAGTGTTTTGGGGTATAGGCACGGGAGAGGGTGTGGGAGAGGGGTGTCCACCTTCCCGCTGTTGAGGGTCCGGGGTGCCTGGCCCGGGAAATGTTTTGAAAAACTGACCCTAAGTAAGTAGTTTTGAGCCAGTTAGAAACTTTTAAAGCTATTCTAATTCTTCTCCGGAGTCATTCTTTTATTTTTGCGATTATTCTAAGTACTGAAATTATACACCCCTCACCGTAATACCCCCACCCCCACCACCACCCCCACCCCACCCCTAACCTCTCCTCTTCGGCTTCACTTTTTATTTCGTTTTCGCATTTTTAGCTTTCCGACACCCAACTTTGAATTATACGCACGGGCGTGTAGGAGTATGCCCAGGTACACCCCTGACTAAAACAGCGTTTCAAACTCTTTTATGGCTATATGGGTATATTAGTATCGTGCACGATTACTACACGAATACACATATGTACCCTGGGTATATGCGTGTATAATCATATGTACCGTGAGAAAATATTCCAACAAATATGGTATCCTGCCTTACACTATTGCACCTTTAGATTTCAGTTTTTATAAGACGGGGAACCAGCATGTCTTATCGAATGTAGTACCTAACATAAGCTATTTTTTGTTTGTTAAAACATTTTGAGACAGAAAGATACTTTCTCAGAACACAAGGTACATTCGTGGTTGGAACATTTTCTCAAGGTACATATGTGTATCCACGAATATAGCCGAGATATTAGTATCCACGAATGTACTCAAGGTACATTCAAGGTACATTCGTGCACTATTCTGTACTACATTCAGCTCTGCTTGGCGAATCTATTAAACCACTTTTAAATGTTTCGTGATAATCGCGAATCTTCAAGAAGATTATGCCATAAACAAACAGGCACATGCCAACATTGCATTAACAGATGTTCCATCATTTTACACGTAACTACTAGACTAATCGTCGCGGATCAGGGCTAAAATCGTTAAAGGGAAACATAGCAAATCTCTTGTTTTTTTAAAAAATCTCAGAGCGTTTTGCAATTTGCTTTGTTGCGCATAGTACATGCATTATTTATTAAAATTAAAATCTTAGAGAAAATAACAGTTGAACATTATAAATTCCAAATAATGTTTCCTCGATATTCACAATACAATTCAGTTTTTGTATATTTATGTGTATCATTTTAATAAAACACAGAACATCCCCATGTGGTTAAACGCGTGTACGCATTCTATTCAATTAAAGTTTGTCAGATTTGAGATTTAAAACGTTATGTCTGATAGAAATGCTGGTTAAACAAGTGTACGCATTCTTTTTTGCAGTCGGTAGCGCGGCTGATTTGTAACCGGAGGCCCCGGGTTCAGTCCTCCGTGGTGCCACTGAGTTTCGTTGGTGTGTTCTTGGGCAAGACACTTTCCCTTAGCCTCGTCCGTCGGATGGGGACGTAAATCGGGCTGTCCCGTGTATCGGTCTATCCTCCGAGCACGTTAAAGAACCATAGGAATCTATTCGATAATAAGAGTAGGGCACGGTTCCCGGATTCCTATGTATCCTTCCCCTCTCTCTGGGGCGGCTCTAAATAACCTATACTGTGTTGATGAGCCGTTAAACAACATTCAATTCTTTTTAATTAACCCGTTCGCTGCCACAGTCGAAAACGTTGATTTTACGACCAGTGTAGGCCCAGATCAACATGCACACTATGTGCAGGCTGATCAGGGTTTACACTGTTCGCCACTCAGTAAGAATGCGCTCCATAACAGTTTATATATAAAATATTCCCGGAAGGTTTTACTTCAAATTTTAGCAGACGACATTTAAAATTTGGCGGTGAAAGGGTTAAAGGTGATCAGATTTGAGTTAAATGTTATATAGAAGTGATTATAATAGATAGATAACTTTATTTCCAAATTCCAATAGGCTTAAGGTGGAATCACACTTATGATTTCTTTTGAAACTGCATATGAAATTCATACCAAATTAAAATTTAAACTTTCTGAATGTGGAACAGGATTTATTTTTTTGATAATCATAAAGGCGTTTAAGATAAGGAGTCGTAAAGAATGCATGGTTCGTCACTTTTTACGCCGTTTTTCACACACCAATTTTTCCAGAAAGTTTGCATAATTGTATTTATAGTGGTGCCAGTTCTACGAAATTTTGAGAAAATATTATATTGCAAAAGCGATTTTCTGATATAAAAAACAAAGTTCAGCTGTGAACTTGTTCGAAAACTACACTGAAAATTGGTGTTTTTGAAATTTCCGTTTTTCTCAAAAAAATATTTGATGCAAAATACTGAAAAAACGTGTCCGAAAAAATGTATCGATTTTTGATATGTTATTTAGTAATTTCAGCCAAATCGATTCTTAGCAAAGTACATCCCCTTTCACAAGAAGACGTCATTTTCGTCAATTGTTGTCGTTCGTGCGCGCATGTGATGTATATTTTGTGGTGCTTTATTTTCCGCATACTATACTTGATTGTCATTAAAACGGAGGAAGCCAGGGTACTCGGGGGAAACCGACGTGTCCGAGTGGATGAACACCGAACCTTCTAAAATACAACCTCGGAACGGCGAATCGAACCCGGGTAACATGTTTACGAAGTGTATAGCTACTGTGTACGCATATACAGTAACACACGTGCGTATGCGTAGCTACTGTGTTCGCATATATGCACTTGAGTACATCCTGCAGCAGTAACCAGTAACACCAGACTCCGCCCACTGTGGACCCCTTGGGATAATTGGGTCAAAATCTGAAGAAAATACATATCTTGTCCAAATGTGAATGGATTTGATTTTTATTGTGTATGGACATATAGGGACTCGAGGAACAACATAAACAAAACGAGTTTTGTCCTCCTGCATAGAGGGCCCCTCTACAGGGGTACAACTTGGAAAACTTGCAGTATTTAGTTATATGTTCGACTGCCATTTGTTTGCTCAGTGTAGGGCAAAGAGTTTTGTCATAAGTGCCACAACTAATTTACCCCCCACCCCAACCACAGACTCCATAAAGCAAGTAGAGCGATACAGGCCCTCTTGGACCTCTTGTTGTTTGAGTTGTGGCTCTTTAAAGGTTGCTATACATAAACTTTGTACCGACTAGTTTTCCAGGAACCCTGGCCCGATTTCAACGAATCTTGGTGGGTATGATCAGTACCAATCCTAGTTGTGCATGTCATCACCATGTTGTAGTTGAATGATGTTTTAGTAACGTAAATATGTACAGACTAATTCTCCTGAACCACTGGCAGGATTTCAACGAAACTTGACAGAGATGATCAGTACCAAGCCTAGTTGCGCATATCATCGCCGTGTTCTGGTTGAATGATTTTTGACAGAGTTGTGACCCGTTATACACAAACTTTATTCAGACTAGTCTGCTGGGGCTCCCTCGGGGGTAATCGGGTGAAAAACTTTATTGTCCAAATATGGATGCATTTATAAACTGGTTTTGTTACTTTAGCGTAAATGAGCCCTTCTACATGGGTACCTGGGGGACTTGGAGTAATTTATGTTCGACACATGTCGTACACATGCATGCAGACATGTTCGCACGGCGCAAGAAAATTACGTCTTTTTGTGAAGGGGTTGCATTTTAGCCAGAAAACACTTGGACTCGATATATTTGTCTTGCTATGATTCGATTTGGCTGAAATTATTAAATAACATATAAAAAAATCGATACATTTTTTCGGACACGTTTTTTTTCAGTATTTGGCATCAAACATGTTTTTTTTTGAGAAAACAGGAGTTTCAAAAACACCAATTATCAGTGTAGTTTTCGAACAAGTATAAAGCTGAACAATTTTCTTATATCAGACAATTGCTTTAACAATATGTAATATTTTCTCAAAATGTCGTAGAACTGCCATCGGTATAAATAAAATTATGCAAACATTTTGGAAAAATGGCTGTCTGAAAAACGGGTTCAAAAGTGACGAATCATGCATTCTTTACGACGTCATATCTTAAACGCCTTACTGATTATAAAACAAACAAACTCAGTTCCACATTCAGAAAAGGTTACATTTTAATTTGGTATGAATTTCATATGCAGCTTCTTAAATATGCAGCTTCTTAACAAAAATCATAAATGTGATTCCACCTTAAAAGCCCGAAAGAACGCACTCACTCACACACAACAATTTCCTCACACATATGTCATATCAGATCATATGATATCATTCATTAAGTGGTTTTAAACATTGAGAAGGCGTATTACTACATAATATAACCATACATTTCATAACATATTCGGTAAAATAATAACTTAATATCACTCATTTCTGAATAATGTTTCGTTTCGTAATTTAAATGCTTTTAAAACAAATATAAATAGACTTTATTTTTTGAATTTAGTAATTCCAAAAATTTCATCCTATTTGGCCTCTTGTAAAAATATTTTGGAATGTATTGCTTTCTTAAGATAGTATAAGTTTGGCATTCCAACACAAAATGAAATTTTGCAATATTGAAGTTTGAAATAATAACACCTGCACCTTTTGTGCGTACTTGCATTTTTTATCTCTGATGTGAAATGTTAGAAGTTTATAAACATTGCTGGTAATAGCCAACATACCACAGATGTATGGTAGATGTAGATCGAGAGGTCGTGGGTTCGACCCTCTCCGCGGCCACGTTATTTATCCTTGAGCAAGATAATTTATCCACATTGCTTAGTACTCGTTCTACCCAGGAAGCCATCGAGAGTGATTAATCTAAGTTGCAAGAACTTGTTTCGCAATCGATGTAAAATAAATATGTTTAAACATTACTTTTGTTACAAAGCGCGTTTACGTTCTTCATATGCATGTGTTTAATATGGTATTGTGTTTGTCAATTGCCAAATGCACTACTGCTATATTTTCATAATGCACCTATGAGTAACACCTAAGCATCTCTATTACAAATTGCAAATGGCTGCCTCCATAGAACAATGTAACGTTAAATAATGTCGTCACGTGTTCTATATGGATGCGCTCATCGTCCGTTTCTTAAAGTAGCTATCCCGCCAACAACAGCCAAATATTACAACATATGTACACCGTTTCTAAACCTACTGATGACGAGATATATATAAATAGCTTGAATATTCTTAGAATCTAAACTCTATAGACCCATATAAACGGCTTTAACCAGCCATGCCATAAAACTGGAGCGTCGAATTAAGAGTTACGAACTCATAATTAATTTTACGTATATTCAATCACGGGTATTTTAAGAACCCGTTAATAACCCTTATATTTTAATCTGCACATATTCATTATATTATAAGACCAGAACACCTGGATAGAGTTTTGATAAACGATTTTGTAGTGAAATTGTGTGGTAATTTGGCGAATTAGTTTCTTTAAGTGATCTGTATACTGGGTTATCAGGCAACCTAACCAAAAAAAGATGTATAAACTTTAGAATTGAATTGAATTGGGTTTTACGGTGCACCAACACATGAAAGGAGGCTCATCCTTCATTTACATCCAGATCAAATATTGAGAATGAACCAAGAACCTTCTAACATAGCTGCTGCATATTCTATAGTAGTCTGTTCACGTCTGTATACGCAGTGTCATGATGAATACATTGAATGAGCATGATACAAAATGACAAAATGAACATGAAAGGAGAGCGGGGCGGGGTCCTACCCTCTCTGCATCTAATGGGATTTGCAGTGGTTGTATTCTACCGGTAACTGAGATTGGCGCAAGTGATAGGGGCGTTTGCGTGATTACTATATCACTAGAAATAAATGCGTTTACTCTACTATGAAAACACTTTTTTATCGAAATTGGATCTGTAATAGTTCTTGTTTCAATGATGATTGCGTCAGAGTTTGAAGACGCTTTGGTCAGAATGCATTCAGTTCATACAAAAATGCAGCGTCTAGCGCTTCTCGATGATGATGATGATGATGATAGTTTATGTTAAAGTAAACGGACTTATTGTCATGGGTATATGTGATACTGACGTCGAAGCGTTCCTCAATGATGATGATAATTTATGTTAAAGTAAATGGACTTATTGCCAAGGGTGTATATGATATTGACGTCGGGAAATTTATAAGTAGAACATTTAGGTGTACCCACCAAGGAAAGGGAGTTTAGAGACATTTAATAGGAATTTGCATTGACACATTTAACTGTACAGTGCACATTTAACCGTATAATTAACATATAACATTAGGTTATATAATCTGTTTATACTCTGATTCAAACTCATTGTTTTAAATTTATAAATGTATTCATATAATTATCCCATGTCAATCCTTACTACGGTCATCCATCTTGATAATGCATACATATAAACAACTCTACATACATATTCAAGAGTGTCGTGTGTACCTTTAAAGGCAATCAATTAAACAGAATTCAATAATAAAATAGCCTGATAATGGAAGAAATATATGATAGATCACCTTACTGACGCAAGAATGATAATAAACTAAAGCCAGAGATTTCATTTCCACATGTATAAGTAAGACTATGTGAGGAACTTCAGTTGTATAAGGCTTATTACTGGCCTTGGCTTGATTGATATGCGATCATTTTAACCGTATCTGCATTAGCCTGCGAAATGAAGAATATTTCTCAATTTCCCTAACCCAATCCCAAAATTGTTTGGGGTAGCCATCGTATCTAGTAATGCTATTTGAAATCCCTGAATGAGAGTCAACCCTTTTATGTTTGTGATGTCTTATTTGGCCTTTTATTCATCTTTAAATTTGTTCTTTGTTTCTGTGTGTGTTTGTGGTTGACTGTCGTCCTTGAATGCTGCTTTTCCTGTTCGACTTTTATATCTATATTTATTTATCTAAACATTTGGAGTATTCATATCACGTACATAGTTTTATTTTGTATCTCAATGTATAAAGTCTTGCAACCTCTTTATGGCGTCCGTGGCCGAGTGGTTAACGTCTCTGACTTGAAATCACGTGCCCCTCACCGCTGTAGGTTCGATCCTTTCGGGGCCTAGGAATCTTTATGTGAGGAAGCTATCCAGCTGGCTTGCGGAACGTCGGTGGTTCTACCCACGTGCCCGCCCGTGCACGAAAATTGCCCGGAGGGGCACCTGGGGTCTTCCTCCACCAATGGAAGCTGGAAAGTCGCCATATGACCTAAGCTGTTGGTGCGACTATAAAATCCAATTCAATCAATCAATCAACCTCTTTATTGTAACAGTATGATATATAATTATATAAGAACAATGCACATGCATTACTATTACGGTGACCAAGAGCGAAAAAGAGGGCAATATAATACCACCAATAAGAGCCAGAGACATATGCTTGAATATGTACGTCAGTATTTGAAATTCCCTCACCAGTCTTATATACTAAGTATGTCAAAACATCCATATAATCGAATTTAAACCGGATGAGGGACTCATGGAATATGTAGTAGTAGTAGTAGTAGTAGTAGTGGTGGTGGTGGGGGTGGTGGTGGCGACGGTGGCGGCGACGGTGGCGATGGCGGTAGCAGTAGCAGTAGCAGTCCAAATTTCCAGCCTAGGAAAACGAATTGTACAAAAAGTACTAATTTATTACATTAAGCACTGAATCTAAAACACTCCATTGTTAGTCCTGATCTATAATGATAAACACGAGCATTAGTATAAACCTGGTTTCGTGAGGCACGTGCTTTGTGTGTTAACTCGTTCTGACAAGGCGTACTCGGAATTCAAGTTAATACATATTCATAAATGGAAGTTTAAAAAAAATAATTCTAAAATTAAATATTCACAAAGAACATGTACTCGTATTAACACTTATTTCAAATAGATATCAAACGGTAAAAAGTGTTACCTTTGGTGATATTGTTTTGTTTTCGTATCTGGGTAAATAAAGGATATTTGGAGCTAGACCGGGTACCATGGGCCTAATCTGATGGAACGCAAAAGTTCCCTCAGGTAAACTATTGAGTAAGTTACTGTGAAGCATAGGAGTGGTGAAAGACACAGGGCTGGTATGTATTGAATGTTTTCCTTTATTTCTGAAACATTTAACTTGCTTCTAGCGAAAACCGCATGAAAATTGAAGGTAAGCTGGACATGCTGCACTACTTTTTGTGAAGCACAGTTTAAAGTGTACTTTGGTCATTTTGACCTCAGAATTCAAAAAGAAAGTGTTTACTTTCAGTTTGGAAAATATTTTGGGGGAAAAAAGCAGGTCAGCGAATCATCTAAGGCCCTTTTTTGTGTTGCACTGGGCATGACTGATACTACCTTGTGTGTGTTATATGGCCAGCATAGCCAGGATTGGATATTTTCGGGTAGGTATTTATTAAAAACCCTATGTAAAAATAATGGTGGTCTTGGTCCTATTTTAAATTCATTATGGTGGTATGAGAATTTTCGATTGACGTAATTGACTGCGAGTAGGTTGATGCAGAATTATGTTCTGATGTACGAATACTGTCTAATATTGACATTAATTGGTACTTAGTGTTATATATCTTGCTGAAAACATGATACACAGTGGATTGATCGGCAATGAATACACAGATTGGATTTACGCCCCGACCTTTGATCAGCTTTCAGTATATACATATAATGCAAACGTGTTCTGTAGTTGTGTTTAAAGAACATTTCGTATTTGGATCAATTCTTGATTAATTATTTTATTTATTTATTTATTTAACCATTTTGTTCAAATAAGGAATAACATTTCAAGTTCAATTTCCGTCTTTGATATAATTAAACACAAAGCAAAAACATACAAAATGGATTTCATAAAAGTTCAATGATCAATGATGTAGTTAATTGAAGAAATGAATGCATTGATATATTCTTTGATCTGAAAATCAGATACATTTCTAGAAAGTCAATAACGTATAGATCTCGGATTAAAGACAGTGGTACTAGTGTCCATTGTTTTCAAAAATGGTACGAATTTTCCAAAACACGAGTAATATGTATAAATAGTCTCGGTACGAGTTATCTCTCATTCGGATAAGTAGACTAGAACTAAGTGCAAAACTTCCCCATAACTGTCTTCTGTCCTTTTATCCCCCAATCCACCAGATTCTGTAATATATAACACAACCCCAAATCCACCACCCCCGTCTCCACCAGATTCTGTAATATATAACACAACCCCAAATCCACCACCCCATCTCCACCAGATTCTGTAATATATAACACAACCCCAAATCCACCACCCCCATCTCCACCAGATTCTGTAATATATAACACAACCCCAAATCCACCACCCCATCTCCACCAGATTCTGTAATATATAACACAACCCCAAATCCACCACCCCCATCTCCACCAGATTCTGTAATATATAACACAACCCCAAATCCACCACCCCATCTCCACCAGATTCTGTAATATATAACACAACCCCAAATCCACCACCCCATCTCCACCAGATTCTGTAATATATAACACAACCCCAAATCCACCACCCCATCTCCACCAGATTCTGTAATATATAACACAACCCCAAATCCACCACCCCATCTCCACCAGATTCTGTAATATATAACACAACCCCAAATCCACCACCCCATCTCCACCAGATTCTGTAATATATAACACAACCCCAAATCCACCACCCAATCTCCACCAGATTCTGTAATATATAACACAACCCCAAATCCACCACCCCCATCTCCACCAGATTCTGTAATATATAACACAACCCCAAATCCACCACCCCATCTCAAACCCATGACGCTCACTCTCCCCACCATGACACAGCAGGAGCGGGGGTGGTTGCAAGGCTTAACTATATCTCGAAACATCGGCAAAACTGACTTTATACTGCACTGGTTATATGTATGGTTGTTTTTGTTTGATACAAAGGCAATTATAACAAAAATGTCACCAGTAATATATAATATAAGTGAGAAATACCCCCAAAGTTCAGTTGACGTTTGACCTCCAAGTGTGACTTGACCTTTGAGGTAAAAGCATGATTCTAGCGCGTGATTGTGATTGACATTTGTGTGGAGTTTCATGAAATTCCCTCCAATACTTTCGAAGTTATGGCTGAGACATGATTGTTTATTTACGAACGAGCGGATGGACGTACGTACATATGGACGGACGGTGCGATTACTATATGCCCCTCCCTTCGGGGGCGTAACACATTTGTTTAACAAATCTCTTTACGAAAGAAAAACCTTATTTTCAACAAATCTATAGTTACACGTGGTATTTGCTTTGCTTTTTTGGTATTATTTCCATTCAACCATCATCACATGTTTAATAGCAATACATTCACAACTAACAAAAATACATGCCTGACAGTTTAACATGCTTGCTTAATAAGAGACAAATTAAACATTTCATTAATTCAAAACTGTTCAAATGTTGTATATAAAAAATATAATACTGCATGCTCAGCGAAAAGAATAGAGTGGGTAAAGAAAGTGGAGATGCAACTGAAAATAGAAAATGGTAAAAAGAACAAACACTAATATATTATAAGATTATCGCGCATATTGGCCACTCTAATATAATATCAGTTAATAGGGCGAATATTGCTTTGTCCTATTTGTAGTTAGACCCAACTCACGTGGTTGTGGTGTTTCGTTATATCCAACTCACCTGGTTGTGGTGTTTCGTAAGATCCACCGCACGTGGTTGTTGTGTCTCTTTAGATTCAATCACGTGGTTGTATATATCCAACTCAGGTGCTTATGGTGTTTCGTTAAATCCAACGCACGTGGTTGTGCTGTTTCGTTAGATCCACCGCACGTGCTTCTTCTGTTTCTATAGATCCACCGCGCGTGATTGTTGTGTTTCTTTAGATTCAAATCACGTGGTTGTCGAGTTTTGTTAGATCCAACTCACGTGGTTGTGGTGTTTTGTTAAATCCAACTCACGTGGTTGTGGTGTTTTGTTAAATCCAACTCACGTGGTTGTGGCGTTTTGTTTGATCCAACTCACGTGGTTGTGGTGTTTCTTTAGATCCAACTCTTGTGGTTGTTGTGTGTTTTTTTAGATCCAACTCACGTGGTTCTTCAGTTTCTTAAATTTCAACTCACGTGGTTGTCGTGCTCTTTTAGATCCAACTCAGGGATTTCGTTTGATTCAACTCACTTAATGATTGTGTTCCGTTTGATTCAACTCACGCGGTTGTTGTGTTTCGATATGGCCAGCTTACATAGTAGTTGTGTTTGATAGATCCAACTCAGGACGTTATTGAGAACAATGTTTTAAAGTAGAACTAAGTTTGAATCAGCTTTCCTCCGGTAATATCCATAAATTGTTGTTGATGAAACAATAATTTAAAAACTCTAAGCTAATATGTTCTTAAAATGTTAGTTTTACATTTTCAGCGGTAAATTTGCTAGGAATATTGGCTTAGTACTAAACGATGATTAACCGTAAATACAATATTCCTATGACATAACACGTTATATACGCTTTAATTGACGGTTCACATTTTTCAATTAGTATGCCACCAGCATGATATAGATATATCCTGATATAGATATATCCTATATGAACTGTCTATTACATTAAGGAAAAATTTTGGGTTTTTTCTAAAGAAAACAACTAATGGTTTGGCTCTTTCAACCGAAATGCTAATTACTGTATTAAGTAAATTCAGGACTAGAACTTTGATTACATAACTGTACTAATTGTTGTGATAGTATTTCAGTAACGTTGATTACATAACTGTATTCATTATTGTTAGAGTATTTCTGTAACGTAGACTACATAACTGTACTAATTATTGTTATAGTATTTCTGTATTTCTGAAACGTTGATTACATTACTGTACTAATTATTGTTATAGTAGTTCTGTAACGTTGATGACACAACTGTACTAATTATTGTTATAGTATTTCTGTAACGTTGATGACATAACTGTACTTATTATTGTTATAGTATTTCTGTAACGTAGATTAAATAACTGTACTAATTATTGTTATAGTATTTCTGTAACGTTGATTGAATAACTGGTACACCAGTGCGACGTTAATCATCCTAAACAATTATACCAGCTATGTTATAGGCTATTATACATGTTATGTAATGGGCTATTATACATCTTATGTAATGGGCTATTATATAGTTATGTAATGGGCTTATATACCTATTATGTAATGGGCTATTATACATATTATGTAATGGGCGTGTATACATATTATTTAATGGGCTATTATACATATTATGTAATGGGCTTGTATACATATTATGTAATGGGCTATTATACATATTATGTAATGGGTTATTATACATATTATATGATGGGCTATTATACCTGTTATGTGATGGGCGATTATACATATTATGTAATGGGCTTGTATACATATTATGTAATGGGCTTATTATACATATTATGTAATGGGCTATTATACATGTTATGTAATGGTCTATTATACATATTATGTAATGGTCTAGTATACATATTTTGTAATGGGCTATTATGCATATTATGTAATGGGCTATTATACATATTATGTGATGGGCTATTATACATGTTATGTAATGGGGCTATTATATATATTATGTAATGGTCTAGTGTACATATTATGTAATGGGCTACTATACATATTATGTAATGGGCTATTATACATATTATGTAATGGGCTGTTATACATGTTATGTAATGGGTTATTATACATATTATTTAATGGGCTAGTATACATATTATGTAATGAATTATTATACATATGTTGTAATGGGCTAGTATACATATTATGTATGGGTTATTATACATATTATGTAATGGGCTATTATAAATATTATGTAATGGTCTAGTATACATATTATGTAATGGGTTATTATACATATTATATGGGGCTAGTATACATATTTTGTAATGGTCTATTATACATATTATGTAATGGGTTATTATAAATATTATATAATGGGTTATTATACATATTATGTAATTGGCTATTATACATATTATGTAATGGGCTATTATACATATTATGTAATGGGCTATTATACATATTAGGGCATAGTTCCAGTTGTACCAACAGTCTCTGTTTAGTTATTTTTTCATATGCCATTTGAGCTTTTTTGCCCATATGCCATAAGAGTTTTTAATTTATCTAGTTTTTTTAGTTTTTCCATATAGACAGAAACAAATGCCATATAGACAAAAAATATTTTTTGTTTTTTTCATATGCCATGTACGAGTTTAATTTACCTATGTTTTGCCATATAGACAAATTATGTTTTTCCATATATGCCATATGAGGCAAATATTGTTTTCATATTCCAAATGGGACCCCACTAAATGGGCCTCTACCAACATCCATTGGATCACATATACACTATTTTTTGTGGCAAATAAAACATACCTTATTTGTGCGGAAAAGTGGGATTTAAAACGAGTTTCAATACAAAATAAGTTTGCATTAAAATACAATGTTTTTATGTTTTAATGAGTTGCTATAGGAGTCTAGGATTTATTTCAAAATACATTATAAATTATAAAAACAAACAGAATTAAAAAAGGGGGCCAAGTTAACGAGGTTGCCGTGGATGTTGTCAAGTAATATTAATCTGCCTGTGGCAAAAATAGTCATTACGGAATATAACCTCGTTCTCTGCAAGCAATACTTAAAACACAGGACACAATATATATCACCCTTACACATACATACACTGTTCATAGAAATAAAGTGCAATTTTAGTAAATCATAGTGTTGTTACCTTTAGACTCCAGTAACCATGACAACAACACCCGCTGAAAGAGGCGCATCAAGTTCAGTCTATTCCAAGGATGCGAACCGCGATTTATCGGTGACATGACCAGCCGTCGGTATCAAAACTCATGCACGGTGGTTTTATCCTGTAATACACAGTAAACGTAGAATTATATCATTTAATACACCGTATAAATAAAATTGTTTCGTGTAATACACAGTAGAATTGTATCGTGTAATACACCGTATAAATAGAATTGTATCGTGTAATACACAGTCGTGTAATACACCGTATAAATATAATTGTATTGTGTAATACACAGTAGAATTGTACCGTGTTATACACCGTATAAATAGAATTGTATCGTGTAATACACAGTCGTGTAATACACCGTATAAATATAATTGTATCATGTAATACACAGTATAATTGTATCGTGTAATACACACTATATGTATAATACACACTATATATATAATTGTATCGTGCAATACACCGTGTATACATATAATTGTATCGTGTAATACACAGTAGAATTGTACACCGTATAAGAGTAATTGTATCGTGTAATATACAGTATAATTATAACTATATTGTGTAGTACACAGTATAAGACGACTTGTATCATGTCGTAGTTAGTAGTATAAGTAAAATTGTATCATGCAATATACAGTATTAGATATAATTGTTTCGTGTAATTAACAGTACAATTATAAATGTATCGTGTAATATACAGTATAAATATAATTGTATCGTGTAATTCACCGTATAAGAGGAATTGCATCGTGTAATATACAGTATAAGAGGAATTGTATCGTGTAATATACAGTATAAATGTAATTGTATTGTGTAATACACAGTATAAGACGAATTGTATCATGTCGTAGATAGTAGTATAAGTAGAATTGTATCGTGCAATATACAGTATTGAATATAATTGTATCGTGTAATTCACAGTACAATTATAAATGTACTTCACTTTGTAATATACTGTATAATTGTATAATTATATATTTCAAATTGTATATTGAAATACACAGTATAACTATAATTGTATCGTGTAATACACAGTCTAATTAATCATCGTGTAATACACAGCAGAATTGTATCGTGTAATACACAGCAGAATTGTATCGTGTAATACACAGTAGTATTGCATCATGTAATATCATGTTGTGCACCGGATAAGTAAACTATGTGTGAATTGTAAGTGTGTTATTTGTAATTAAAAAATCAGCAGCTCCGCGTTTAACTATCATATTTCCATTCGATACACATATAGTGTACGTATTTTATTTATCAGTTAATGCAACACATATGTATAATTAGTTGTTTAACGGTAATTGCACATATTTTCTTTACACTCGACCATATATATTTAAATACTTCTAATTAGTTCGCTAACATCTCTGTATAAGCCTCACTTAATGTTATGTTTTATTTATAAACTGAAAGGAAAAAGAAAAGCATAGTGGGTATTTCCGCTATATATTGTATGTTTAATATGCTACTGCTAATCGAATGGTACAGGGTACCCTTAAACAGCACCAAACACACCAATGGTTACCCCTTTACAGATTCATTATCGAAAGAATGCGCATTTGACTCAAGCAGGTGAGCAAACTTAGGCTTTAAACTTTGCAATCTCTTAACATTAACATAATACTGAAATGGCTTGACTTTTTCAAGCAAAATTTCAACATTTATGAATTTCGTCTAACAAAGTATACTTTGATTAAAACGTCTACTACATGACAGAGTTGTCCCTTCTGTAATTAATTGTAGCCCCTTTTTGTATAAAACACGTTGAGATATATCTGGAATATTACGCGGAATTAGGTGTATACAATAGTATAGTATAGGCAATTTTTTGATTATGCGTTTCTTTTTCCTTTCAGTGTAGATATATATATATATATATATATATATATATATATATATATATATATTCGAACCCGTTGGTAAGTGGTTGGTACGAAATTTTCTCAACATATAATATGTTGTACATGTATCTTACAGATCCTTCGTTAAAGAAAGTTCGTAAAAGACATGAATTAAATTCTCTCAAATAATATATAAATATATTCTAAATTTAATGTATCAGTACTGAGCCCGGTTTTATGAAACAACTTAAATCTTTGCTTTGATTTACAATTTACAAATGAACGCGATTTCATTTCATTTTCTTATACATTTGATATTTCTGCACAAAATGCACACATAATTGTCTACATTGAATGCTTTAGGTGCCAAAATGTGAACAGCTTTAAAATGTGAGACTTATCGTAAGATGTTGAAGGTGGGGTGCGATCTTTTTGAAATTTTCAGGTAGGCAAATCTGAGTGCCAGTGTAGCTACATTTTTAAATGGTAAGCCATTTTTGCAATATTAAAACATCCGGTTTGAAGAAACGATTTCTAAAGTAAGCAAAGCTGTAAAATTGGCAATTCACGATGCTAATTATGTAACTGTGTAAACAAAAGATGGTGTTTCTGTAAACAGATACGCCGTTCGGTGATTTAATCATGTTATTCCATGTGTTTTGAAATCAACATGATAGGTATATGTAACACCATTGCTCATTGTTTTAATCATTTTATTCCATTATTCACGAGTGGTTCCGGGTTGTCAAAAGTAACACGAATGTATAACTTTCATGATCGTAAGAGTCGACCTTTTGATTGTGTGGCGGTGCCATACATGATTGTGTGGCGGTGCCATACAATTGAACATCCATGCCTCGTGTGCTCAACTTGATGTACCTAAGGTTTTCTTTTGTTGCGGTGACGTGCTGTACTCGTTGTGACTGAGGTTTGGTTGTGTGGCGGTGCCATACAATTATAAATCCATGCCTCGTGTGCTGAACTCGTTGTAACTGAGGTTTGCTTGTGTGGCGTTGCCATACAACTCTAAATACACGTCTCGTGTGCTTAACTCGATGTACTAAGGTTTGAGTTTGTTGCGGTGCCATACAGTTATAAATCCATGCCTCGTGTGCTCATCCCGATGTAGCTGAGGTTTGGTTGTGTGGCGGTGCCGTACAATTATAAATACATGCCTCGTGTGCTGAACTCGTCGTAACTGAGGTTTTGCTTGTGTGGCGGTGCCATACAATTCTAAATACATGTCTCGTGTGCTCAGCTCGTTGTAACTAAGGTTTGATTTTGATGCGGTGACATACAATCCTAAATACATGCCTCGTGTGCTCAACTCGATGTAACTTAGGTTTGGTTGTGTGGCGGTGCCATACAATTATAAAGCCATGCCTCGTGTGCTCAACTTGATGTACCTAAGGTTTGGTTTTGTTGCGGTGACGTGCTGTACTCGTTGTAACTGAGGTTTGTTTGTGTGGCGGTGCCATACAATTATAAATCCTTCTTATATATATTTACTTATTTATATACCCGCTGACGGGCATTTGTTTATTTACATATATAGTTTATATTACTGCCATATCATCCCTTATTTGTAAATAGTTTTATCTCTATATATTTACATTATTTTTTAATTACTACTTCATTTCTTCATCTTTCATCAGTTTTTGCGCACAATGCGACTTATTTATGTGTCGACGTGTCGTAAAACACCATTCATTCATTCATTCATTCATTCATTCATTCATTCAATTATAAATCCATGCCTCGTGTGCTGAACTCGTTGTAACTGAGGTTTGTCTGTGTGGCGGTGCCATACAGTTTTAAATCCTTCTTATATATATTTACTTATTTATATACCCGCTGACGGGCATTTGTTTATTTACATATATAGTTTATATTACTGCCATATCATCCCTTATTTGTAAATAGTTTTATCTCTATATATTTACATTATTTTTTAATTACTACTTCATTTTTTCATCTTTCATCAGTTTTTGCGCACAATGCGACTTATTTATGTGTCGACGTGTCGTAAAACACCATTCATTCATTCATGCATTCATTCAATTATACATCCATGCCTCGTGTGCTGAACTCGTTGTAACTGAGGTTTGTCTGTGTGGCGGTGCCATACAGTTATAAATCCTTCTTATATATATTTACTTATTTATATACCCGCTGACGGGCATTTGTTTATTTACATATATAGTTTATATTACTGCCATATCATCCCTTATTTGTAAATAGTTTTATCTCTATATATTTACATTATTTTTTAATTACTACTTCATTTCTTCATCTTTCATCAGTTTTTGCGCACAATGCGACTTATTTATGTGTCGACGTGTCGTAAAACACCATTCATTCATTCATGCATTCATTCAATTATAAATCCATGCCTCGTGTGCTGAACTCGTTGTAACTGAGGTTTGTCTGTGTGGCGGTGCCATACAGTTATAAATCCTTCTTATATATATTTACTTATTTATATACCCGCTGACGGGCATTTGTTTATTTACATATATAGTTTATATTACTGCCATATCATCCCTTATTTGTAAATAGTTTTATCTCTATATATTTACATTATTTTTTAATTACTACTTCATTTCTTCATCTTTCATCAGTTTTTGCGCACAATGCGACTTATTTATGTGTCGACGTGTCGTAAAACACCATTCATTCATTCATTCATTCATTCATTCATTCAATTATAAATCCATGCCTCGTGTGCTGAACTCGTTGTAACTGAGGTTTGTTTGTGTTGCGGTGCCATACAATTATAAATCCATGCCTCGTGTGCTCAACTCGATGTAACTAAGGTTTGATTTTGTTGCGGTGACATACAATCCGAAATACACGCCTCGTGTGCTCAACTCGATGTAACTGAGGGTTGGTTGTGTGGCGGTGTCTTACAATTATAAATCCATGTGTCATGTGCTGTACTCGTTGTAACTGAAGTTTGGTTGTGTGGCGGTGCCATGCAAGTCTAAATCCAAGCCTCGTGTGCTGAAGTGGTTGGCTTGGTTGTATGGCGGTGCCATATCGTACAATTCAAATCAGTTTAATTTGTTCTAACATTGATGAGCAACTTTAAGCATAGAAAATGCCCTGACATATTCTATATATGCACTAAATATGTTCTGATTATATAATTGTATTAATTGACACATATATATATTTGTATTGTTGTATTAAGTAAATTGATAGATATTTATATACAGGCATACCCTTAAACGTAAATATTGCGTATTTAAGTAATACAAACATATTTAAATTGTGTATATGAGATGCCTCTTCTCATTTTTAAGCTTGATATATTGGCAGTTAATTATTTAATCCATTTTACAGCTTATCGTTCTGTTTGGAGCATCACCACCGTGAAATATCCGTGAAATATTGAATATTAGAACTTTGGCATTAAACACTTCGCGTAATCCTCGTTTTAATTTAATATTGACTCTAATTTTCTGCAAATTAGTACTGTAATATTATAGTTTTATTTTTACCATATGTGACATTGACCTTGATGTTGGTGAAAATGTCATATAATGTATTCATCAACTAAGTTGTAAGAATATATTTGTTTTACTCTTGCAGCATCAAACTCCACCTCAGCAATCCAAAATCATTTGTTTTTCATTTTATTTATAAGTGTGAGTGGATTGGGATCACTGAAGACAACTATTGGCGAAATAGATGAAGTTGAATACACTTCAAAATGTTATAATTCCAAAATCAGTGGAAGACACTCTTTTTCAATAGTTGAATACTTTTTCAGATGCTTGTTGAACTTTTTCGAAAAGTAACACAATCAACACCATTGTTGTCATATTGGAGTAGTTACTGCACCAGCACTAATGTCGCTAGCATAAACTTCTAATTTAAATAAAATTCAAAATTTGGTGCTGAAAGCACTGGTGCACTCATCAATACGGCTTTTAATTTGTCAAATGACAGTTGGCATTTTTCAGTCCAGACAAATTTATTTCTTTTACTCAATAAATTTGTCAAAGGTTCAGCAATGACTGAAAAGTTATGACAAACTTGTCTATAATAACCAGCCATATCGAGAAAACGCATCAATTGCAATTCGATACAGGAAATTCAGAAATAGCTTTGACCTTAGCCTCAATAGGTTTAACCTGACCTGGCCCACTTTATGTGCTAACAATTTTACAATTGCGCGACAAAATTCAGTTTTGTTGAGGTTGACAGTTAGATTCGCATCAGTAAGACGATCGAAGAAACTTCTAATGGACTGTAAATGGTCTTCCCATGTGCTGGTATAAATGATCGCATCATCGATGTACGCATCACATCCATTAACATATTGACGAGACGTTGAAACGCTGCTGGAAAGTTTTTCATTCCAAATGGCATAACGGTATATTGAAATAGTCCATCTGGAGTTACAAATTTTGCATTTCCAATTTTGTCAATACAGTCGTCAATTCGTGGAATTGAAAATGAATCAGGTTTTGTGACACTGTTGACTTTTCTATAGTCAGTACACATCCGGTATGTATTATTCAGTTTCGCCACAAGAATACATGGTGAACTCCAGTCACTTTTACTTGGTTCAATGAAAGCATTGTCCAATAAGTATTGAATTTCTTCTTTGAGATATTGTTGTTTAGAAGGATTCATTCTATATGGATGCTGTTTTATTGCAGTAGAATTTCCAACATCGACATCATGGTAAATGTTGACAGTTCGTGTCGGAACATCCGAAAATGAGTGCTCATATTCATGTATTAATTGTTTCAGCTCATGTCTCTGCGATGGTTCTAATCAAGATTTTTCAAAATGTCAGTGTTTTGTAATTTCGCTAAACCAGAATAATTTTTGTCAAACTGTTCATTCTCATTCTGTAATCAGTCACTGGAATTTTCATGTGGGACAGAGCAAACAACATTAACTAAATGTGAAGAAAGGCTATCTCTGTCAATGTATTCTTTTAACATGTTGATATGACAAAGAAATATAAAAAGATCGGACAGGGAAAGTGGCATTCAAGGAGGACAGTCAAACACAGAAACAAACACGCAAACAAACAAACAAGAAGGCAAAAGTAATATTAAATGCAAACGACATCACAAACACAAAAGGGTTGACAATAGGGCTACCGCCTTGGAACGGTCAGTGGCAAAGTAGGCCACTGGGGGTTTAAACCGGTTCAAGGTTGCACCAAACCTCACACTTACCCTACTGTCATCCCATTAAAACAGGACAGTGTAAATAAAGAAATCCCCGCCATAATCTAATCTCTAACCAACAAGGCAGCATCAATAGGCAATATAAGTAAAACACAAATATACTCGTGTAAATATAATACAAAAAAAACAATAGCCTAGAAAGCCACAATGAAGGTACTCAATGACATGGCAGAAGCCAGAGCAACAAGAGAATAAACCATTAAGGGCACGACAAGAAATCTCATAGACAAACACCAAACGCCACCGTGCCAATGGGCTTTAGGTAGGCGTCATCATACGGTCCACAGCCTGTCCGGTCATCGTACAAGTTGATGTTGCTTTCCACTTCTAGGAGTATTGATAATACCATTCAAATCACTGATCCTTTTCTCGACTGTATAAGGACGTAATACCTAGCTTGTAAAGGCTTTCCATGCACAGTTAATAAAGCAAGAACCTTTTCACCAGGTTTGAAATTTCTTTCTTGAGCAGTCAAATCATACTTTGTTTTCATTTTTGATTGAGATGCTTTGGTATTAGACTGATCTACTTCACAACCTTTTGACAGTTAGTGTCTAAAATCAGACACGTACTGTAGAAGATTCAAAGAATTGTCTTCTTCTGAGAGAATTTTCTCTTTAAGTAACTTAAGTGGTCCACGAACAGTGTGACCAAAACCTATTTCAAATGGGCTGAAACCCAGGGATTTTTTAACAGACTCTCTCACGGCAAAAAGCAACACGCGGATGCCTTCATCCTAGTCTTTGTTAGTGTCAAAACAATATGACCTAATCATGTTTTTCAGCACCTTGACTCTCCGAATGATACGCCGAAGACTTAAACTGTTGAATGCCTAACCAGAAAATTTGACCCTTGATCAGACCGGATATATTTTAGAAGGCCAACTAATGTGTAAAACTTGACCAGAGCCTTCACAATAGACTGTCTTCATCAAATGCAGGACTAGGTGAAGATGGGCTTTGGAAATCTTCTGATTGTGTTTTCCTACCATTGAACATGTATGACAAGACAGTATTGTGAAACATCCTTTTTGAGATTTGGCCAATTAAGATGACACAGACTCTTGTGAAATGTCTTATTGATACCTAATGACCAGACAAAGGAGTTTCATGGGCCTAATTGAGAATTTCCTGACGATATGAACTAGGAACCATAATTTGGTAATTGACAGTCCATTCATCAGTGGGTCATCAGGTGGTCATCATTTTCTCATCAGGATCCCATTTTTTAGTAAAAAATCAAACTGAGACGTGTGAAGCTTCTTCTTAAATCTCAGGATCTCTATGCTGTTCACTTATAAGTTGTGATCTCGATAGTTTGTCATGATCTTTGTCATTCAAACTAATAGAAGGAGAATGATCTGGTAGGTGAATGCTATTTTCACTGTAAGCCGTCTGAGATTCAGATGGGCTAATTTCAAAAGATGTGTTAATCTCTGTATTATAAGACTGGCCAATAAAAGTACCAGCCAAGTTAATGTCAGAAGAAAGGTCATTCTCAGTGGCTCTTTTTGCCATAGCTCGAGTAACTGCACAAGCCGGATACAAATCAGGTATTTCATGTTCAACGGGATCAGGCGATTGATCCAAAGAAGGCTTGTTAGATACAAGTCTCCAGCTAGGTCATTGCCTAGTAACAAATGGACACCTTCAAATGGCAAAGAAGATCTTATTCCCACAGCCACAAGTCCAGTAAAATACATAGTATGGAGAGGGACAGTCAAATAACCGCACTCTACCCATTGAATAAGTACATAAGTACCAGAATAAGTCTTCTCAGAAAAAGGTAGTGTATCTGCTAATATAAGAGATTGAGAAGCTCCTGAGTCAGGCAATATTTTAATAGGGATATGTTTGGTTGGATCACCAATAAGTGATATAGAACCTTCAGACATGAAACAGAATCAGACTGGGATGTTTTGACCTCAAAAATTGCATTATTTCCAACACAAGACTGGGATTTAGTTCGTAAAAGAGGTGAGACCAGTATGTGTTACACCTTCTTTTATTTTTGCTTCCTTTTCAAAGTAAAGCACTCAGAAATGAGGTGACCTTTCTTTTTGTACTAGTACAGAAAGTACGAGACTGAGATTTAGAAGTACTGTCGTACGAGTGAGAGGGTTTCTTAAATGAAGAATGCTGCTGAGGACTCATGGTGAATTTGCATTGCTTGCCAAATCTAATTTCTTTCATCTTCAATATTCACTCTCTATCTTTTTCTTCCTGCAATTTCATTTTTCTAATTTCAATTTCTTTCCGCTCTTTTTCCATTTGCATTTCTTTTTCAGTTTTCATTTTTTTCTAAATCAATTTCTTTTCTGTTTTGTAATTCAGTTTCTTTTAATTTTAAATTATATTCTGTTTCCACCAACAAATTTAATGCTTCCTCTCCAAAAATGTCTTCATCAACCAAACTTTGCACCCAAGTATTTTTAATCTCAGATTTTCTCATAGAAGATTTACATTTCGATAACTTCTATTGTTTGTAAGCAAGAGCAAGTTATCTTTTTAAGTGAATCAAACTCCTCCTGGGTGGGCGTAGCAACAGATTTTTCAAGAATATATTGAAAGAATATATTGAAAATGTACAAAATGTACAATTAATTGCGCGCTTTTATTATTATTATTTTTTTATTATTGCCAAAAGCCGCAAGATCTGCAAATGAGCTTAAATCTTCTATATGAATATTGTGAAACTTGGGGTCTGGAAGTAAATACTGAAAAAACAAAGGTTATAGTTTTTCGTAAAAGAGGTAGAGTAACCGTTGATGAAAACTTTTCTTATAACGGAGCATTATTAGATGTTTCAGATGATTTTAATTATCTTGGAGTTGTATTTAACTACACAGGGTCGTATACGTTAAATCAACAGGCTATGTGCGGCAAAGCATTAAAAGCTATGAATCTTTTAACTGCAAACATAAGAAAAACTGAACTAAAACCTAAAACATCCCTTCAATTATTTGATGCTTTCGTCTCATCAATACTCAATTATGGCTGTGAAGTCTGGGGTTTCATAAAATCGAAAGAGATAGAGAGAATTCATCTCAAGTTTTGTAAACACATTCTAGGATTTAAACTGACCACGAGTAATGCTGGTGTTTACGGTGAATTGGCGCGTTATCCTTTATTTATCACAAGATATACTAGAATAGTTAGATATTGATTGAAATTAGTTAAAACAGAAAATATAATTTTATCATCTATTTATAAATCTTCATTATCTGATTGTGAAAGTGGTTTAAACAATTGGTTATCCAATGTAAAATCTCTGCTTAATACGTATGGCTTTATGTATATATGGGATGATCCTTTAAGGGTGAACCATCAACATTTTATATCTAGCTTTAAACAGAGGTTGGTGGATTGTTTTATTCAAAAATGGAACACTGATCTACAAGAAAATAGAGTATTATCAAGTTTGTATAGACATGTTAAAGACAATTTTGGATATGAAAACTATCTGAATATTTTATGTACAAAATGATTACGAAGTGTTTTTACTAAATTACGTTTATCTTCACATAGCTTAAGAATTGAGACAGGTCGTTATGCAAGACATAGGATTGAAAGAAATGAAAGAGTTTGTCAAATATGTAATTCAACTGATATTGAAGACGAATTTCACTTTGTTTTAATTTGTACAGCTTATAATGATATTAGAAAGAAATATATCAGAAAATATTACATACAAAGGCCAAATATGTTTAAATTTATAACACTTCTACAATCTTCAAAGAAGAAAGAACTTTTTAATTTAAGTAAATATTTGTCAGAGGCGTTTACTGTCAGATGTGCTATTCCAAATATTATTTCTTAAAATATATTCAAGTACATCCTCACATAAATTGTTATTTTATATATAATTCCTTTTGTTTTTTGATATCCTTGGATTATTGATTAAAATGTGTGATTTATATGAGCTATGATTAATTAAGGAGTATTGAAAATTGAACTATAAGTGAGTGTGTAGAAGTATGTGTAACCTGTCATGTGATTATAATTATGTATTACAAATTATGTATGTAATGATGAGAAACTGTAAAATATTAAGTCAATAAAGTATCTATCTATCTATCTATCTATAAATGATTAAAGCACCGAAAATGTTTCAATCCCGAACGAGACCCCAATTTATGTTACGAATAAACTGTAACAAGAAAGGACACCCAAATATAATTAACACGTTTATTTTTATATAAAATATTCATACACAAATCCAGTTTTTCATTAATATCCATTTTTTGAATTAAGTACAAATACAATTATCCAATGTTCCTTTACTTCACAAAACAGTCAGTGTCTGTGTAATCCAAAACAGTAAGTGTCTCTTTAACCCAAAACAGTAAGTTACCTTTCAGTCTAAATTAATTTCCAATATTTCCAGTTTAGTCCAAATATCTAATTGCACTGTTTTTATGAATGAGCATAATATGTATTAAATCCTCTCATAATTATGTTGTTTAAAAGCATCCAAATCAAAATTAACTTTAATGAAGAAAACTGAAATCTCAACTCAACTGCTGGGAGCCCAGAGATAGCCTGTTTATATACCTTCACAGACAGTACCTGAAGGCTTTCCCACTAAATATAGCTATACAAATCGAACAGGAAAAGCAGCATTGTCGGACCGTATTTGGTACAAAAACGAATATGGTACAAATGTACCATATTCGGCCGAATATGGTACAAATGTACCATATTCGGACCGAATATGGTACAATTTTCGACCGAATATGGTACAAACATTGTACCATATTCGGTTGGAATAAGTTTGTCTATGCTCGCCAAAACGTATTTGGTACATACCAAAAAAACTCATAAAATGAAAATGGCCTACGTATATGGTACATAAATTATGTATTTCTTAATAAATGAAATAGTCTGCCAATGTGTAAACTTTTTTTCAAACTCAAATACATTGTATTAACCTAATATTGGAAGTGACAAAAGTATCATCATCATCATCATCATCATCATCATCATCGTCGTCGTCGTCGTCGTCGTCGTCGTCGTCGTCGTAACTAGCAGTAACAGAAACAGCTAACCTAACCACACTTTACATGGATTTTGCTGGTTGTGTAACTGTTTCGCCGGCTAGCTCAGTCGGTTGCGCGTCAGATTGGCACGCAGGCGGCCTGGGTTCGATTCCCGGGCGGGCCAGATACTTTCGTGGAGATTGGTCACGAAATGATTTCTACGGCCATTCTTCCCCTACCGCTGTTTCAAGTAGGGCAGTTGTCAATTACTGGCGAATGTATCTGCTTAGTACTGGTTACTAAGTAACTTTTGTCATCATCATCACCATCGACCGAAAAACATCGCAGTTATCATCATCACATTTTTGTGATCTTCATTACGATGATGATAATGGTGATGATGATGATGGTGTTGATGATGATGATGATGACCTTGATGATTGTGGTGATAATGATGGTGATGATGATGACAATGATGATAAAAGTTTGTGATGATGATGATGACGGTAATTTTGATCGTCGTCATCATCATCAAAACTTTTGTCATCATCATGACGATGATGATGATAATGGCGTTAATGGTGACGATGATGATGATGGTGTTAATGGTGACGATGATGATGTAATTGATGATGATGACAATGGTGATGATGATTGGGGTTTGATGATTGTGATGATGATAACTGCGATGTTTATCGGCCGATGATAATGATTATAATGATGATGATGAAAAAAGTTTTTTATTATGTTGACGCCAATGATTACCGGCCGCCGATGATGATGATTATGATGATGATGATGATGATGCTGATGATGATTATGATGATGATGATGATGATGCTGATGATGATTATGATGATGATGATGATGATGATGATGATGACGATGATGATTATTTTCATGATGGTATTGATGACGTTGATGCAAATTGTAGTTATGATGATGATGATGATGATGATGATGATGATGACGATGATGATTATTTTCATGATGGTATTGATGACGTTGATGCAAATTGTAGTTATGATGATGATGATGACGATGACGATGATGAGTGTGTACCATATTCGGAACGAATGTGGTACATTTTTCATCCGAATATGGTACAAGTTTGTACCATATTTGGTCAGGCATTTTACCCCAAAACTGCAGATACGTATATGGTACAATTAGACAGTTGTACCATATTCGGCCGAATATGGTACAAATTTGTACATATTCGTTTTTGTACCAAATACGGTCCGACACAGCATTCAAGGACGACAGTTAACCGCGAACACACACAGAAACAAAGAACAAAGATGAATAAAAGGCCAAATAAGACATCACAAACATAAAAGGTTGACAATAAGGCTAACGCCTTGGAACGGTCAGTGGCAAAAAAGGCCGCTGAAGATTTAAACCAGGTTCTAAGGTGCACCAAACCTCACACTTACCCTACTGCCAACCCAATAAAACGGGACAGTGTAAATAAAGAAATCCCCGCCATGAACTATTCTCTAACCAACAAGGCAGCATTAATAGGCAATATAAGCAAAACACAAAGATGCTAAAACCATCCGATAAAAATAATCTAAATTTCATCATAAATGAATTTGCATAAAATATTTCAATGAAAACAGTCCACGTCATCATAAATGAAGTGGCATAAATAATTTGCATATACATTGTGCACATGTTTACATCTATACTACTTTTAACTTTCTTCAAGGCCAAATCAATAATAAACACGCAACAATGCATGTACACATATAGATATACAGGTAACAATAGCAACAATATCCTGTTCCGCGGATATTCAAGTAGTAGGCCATATAAAAGCCGATATAAAAAGTAGACATAAAAATCGAACAGAAAAAGTAGCATTCAATGACGACAGTCAAACACAAACACACACAGAAACAAAGCACAACTTTAACGATGAATAAAAGGCCAAATAAGACATCAGAAACACAAAATGGTTAACAATAGGGCTACCGTCTTGGAACGGTCAGTGGCCAAAAAAGGGGCCGCTGGGGGGTTTAAACCAGGTTCTAGGGTGCTTTAAACCTCACTCTTACCTATTTCATCCCAATAAACGGGACAGTGTAAATAAAAATATCCCCGCCAGGTTATATTCTCTAACAAACAAGGCAGCATTAATAGGCAATATAAGTAAAACACATAAATGATCATGTATATATATAATATTTAAAAAAAGCCAGAACATCAAGAGAATAAACCGTTAAAGGTACGACAAGACAAGATTAAAGACAAACATCAAACGCTACTGTCCTATAAGGATGTATGTAGACGACATCACAGGGTCCGCAATCTTGCCGGCGATCGTACAATCAGTCACAGATAACTGATTTATGGCAAAATGTAGTATAAACGTATCTGAGTTATACACTTGTCTGAGTTGTCTGAGTTATACACTTGACTGAGTTATACATTTAACTGAGTTATACACTTATCTGAGTTATACACTTAACTGAGTTATACACTAACCTGAGTTATACACTTAACTGAGTTATACACTTATAGGAGTTATACACTTATCTGAGTTATACACTTATCCGAGTTATACACTTATCCGTGTTATACACTTACCCGAGTTATACACTTATCGGAGTTATAAACTTATCTGAGTTAAAATAAAAATGTCTAAAGATTGCATGGACAACCCGAATATATAAAAGTAGTTCCAAAGAATAAAAACACCATAGAAACTATTAAGGTGGGTGGTGTAAGTTATTTTAATTCATTTTAAACTTGCATGTTTTAGATCGGCTGCATTGTGGGAACTGCTGCATTTCCTGTACGAATGTTGTATTTAGTTGTATTGATGTGAAATATATATACATGCATTATTCCGAGAATTAATGTAGTTTTAAAGATGTGTTGATGCAATTTCTCAAAATACGAAATATAAACTTGAAAATGTGTGCTTGTGAGCCTATAAAACTCTTCCATATTGTTAAAGATTAGCTGGCCCATGTTTTCATTCCTCACCTGGATAACATAAGACCGGTGTTCTACCAGGAATGATGTTTTCTAATTGGCATCATAACCACGTGGTAACATTAAGTTAAACTGACGCGGTATCTGGTATCATTCAGCTGTGTTTTGTTAAAACATATGGTTAGGCTTTAACCGTGTACTGGCGGAGAAATAGATTTGAAAGTTTCAAAACAATATGCGTAGACTTTTATTGTAACGTTAGTAAAATAATGAACTTCACAGTCATAGTAAAATATACGTTCGTGAGTATATCCCTATTAACTGAATACAATCAGTAATACAGTTGATATTTCTATTAGACTAGGTATTCATTTATTTACTTAATATTGCCTATAGTCATTGTTGTGTAGATGTAATATTAACAATGTTATAAAAATAAATATATAAAATAATATGATCTCAAATGTAAATGTCGATTTCAGTTTCATCGTCAACCGTTGTATAGATAGCAACATGAGGTTTACGTTTCGTAACATTTGTTTGTTTGTTTGTTTGTTTGTAGGATGTTTTACGTCATTTTCAACACATAACATGTGCCTAGTATCTTGAAGTTTGTAAAAATCGCGACGTCCCGTTAGTTTTTCTACATACATTGAATTTGTTTAATCTTTATTAGTAAATAAAAAAAATAGTATAAATCAAATTGTGTTCAGCAATAATATATTCAAACCTATGGTAGAATAACGAAGAAAAGTTAAAAATTTAAATTTGTATTTAAATATATGCAAGCAGTTTTAAAGTCAAAATGAGACTGGATTAATGTTAGATAAAAACTTCAAAATTGCCATTTGTCCTTTTGAAATCATTAAAGTTAAAAGATTTGCAGATTGCAATAAATCACAGGTAGCTTGACATTGAGGTTGTACAATACCATGAGAAGTATGCTATAGTATCTTAGATTAAACGTAGTAGTAAACTGTATTGATGATATGTCTTTTATTGTATGTCTGAAGTACAGGATGTTAGCAGTTAATACAATTAGTATTCGTCAATGTGACGTTATCATATTTTTTACGTTTTCACATGGGGCTACATTAATAAAAAATGAAAAACTGTTTAAAATAATAACTTTAGCTTATTTCATTAGCTTGGAAATGCCTAACTTAGAGAATGGTCGTGGGATGGGAAAATCAATCAAGTATTCTAAAGAAGTTGATTAGTTAAAGAATGACAACCTCGAAGATTTCACTTTATTTTAGAATGCCCACTTTATACAGAAAAGCATTTAGTTTACATAAGAACTATCATTGGAAACATAATAGTATTACAAATTTCATAGAATTGTTCAAGTTTGAACAAGTAAAAACTGTTAGAAATAATAATAATTATATACATATTTGTAATGCTATTTTTATTCTAGAATAAAGTATACACTATGTTATTAAATAAATTCAATATCATCGTACGATAAATGAACATTATTTCTATACTGTACTTTAAACACATGTTATTGCCAATGCTTTACAGAAATATAAACAAACAGTATAATCATAATGAAATTTATGACAAAATTCCATGTAAAATGTAGATAAGTCAGTTTCAATTGCAACATCAAACGTGTATAGATAGCATCATGGTGATTAAATATGTTTTACAGCAGAAACTATGCCTATGTTCGCCCTGTCAGATAATTAAAATCGTTAGAGTTAAAGTATTTCTAAATTGCAATAAATCACAGGTAACTTAGGCCACACTTAAAAATATCATAGTTTGGCCAAACCCGACCTTAGATTTTTCAGATGGGTAGGTATAGGTAGGAAAATGCTTTTTTTACACTTCCATGTTTGTCAGATTCTTTTGTGAACATGCTGTTTAAAGTTTAACTGTTTGTTCGGACTATAAAAAAGAGTATGAAAGTGGACCTTTGGAAACGGCCGAACACGACACATACGAAATATTGCAGTCTCGGTTTGATTGAGACTGTTCATGAACGGTAGTGAAATAAGCTAGTTACCGCTCACGCCCTCTAGCCCCGTGTTGAGCAGAACTCAATATTCATAAAATCAATAGAACATAATTTTAACCATCCCGAAGATGGCATGCATATGGCGGTATTAAAGATGATTTTAATATCAAGGGTATGTATTGCAATGCTGAAAATCTTAACATCTGTACATGCAGTTCATATCTAACACAACTGGTAAACCAAATTAATAAAGACGAAGAAGAAACACTGTCTGTTCTTTCCACTGTCAAATGGCGTTTCAGGCTATCCAGCCAGGATACGGAGAGATCGCTCACATGCCAAATTATCGGAACCAATCAGATTGCAGATATATATACTATTTAATACCGCAACAAACCAACTGCCCTTTGGAGCGGACGGTTATATTTTTAGAGCGTTATCAACTATGTGTCTACTGTCAGGGTTCGAGCCTTATATAAGATAAAAAATATTAAACCATACAATTTTAAGATATTTAAAAAATATTATACGAAACTACTACGGAATAAATCTGATTGGTTCCGACAATTTGGCATTTGATTACTCTGCGGATAAAAATAAACAATCATTTTGTTAGTGATTGCAGTCGGCCCGATCTATTTGGACCGGTCACGTTCGGGCAAACAAAAATAATTTTAATTGTGGCCTTAGCATTGAGGTTTTGAAATATCATGAAAAACTCTGTGATAATATCTTAGATCAAATAATAAAATGTAACAATAAACTGTATGTGTGATGATTATGTTTATGTTATGTAAACTTGAAATACTGGTTTAAAAGTATTGTCTCTTTAGAAAACCTATTGTTATAAATTTGCAAAATAAAATAATGGTGAGGTTTTAATTGTTTCATGTTTCATAGTACGATACGGAGATACAGTTTTTAAATTAATAAAACACGCACACGTTTAAAAAAATAAAGAAGGAAAAAATAAGATTACTGTTTGGCTGATTATATTATTTTGGAAAAGGCCAAGTAACATATGGTTTGGGGGTCTTTTCAAAACATGATAATTTAAAAATGGCAAAATTCCCACTGTCTCATGAATTACGCATAGTTTACATAAAACATATCATTGGAAACGTCAATGTTATTCAATTCATGGAATTGTTAACCACTGAATAAGTAATGTATCATCATTTGTGTTTTAAAGGTTGACAATAGGGCTGACAATAGAGCGGTAGCCCTATTGTCAACCCTTTTGTGTTTGTGATGTCGTTTGCATTTTTTTTACTTTTGCCTTCTTCTTTGTCTGTTTGCATGTTTGTTTCTGTGTTTTGTGGTTGACTGTCCTCCTTGAATGCTACTTTCCCTGTCCGATCTTTTTATATTTCTTTAAAGGTTTTCTAAATAGAAATGACACCGTTTACTTCAGATAAACGTATCCCTCCACTTAAATACATAATGTTATTGCATTCCCTAAAGGAATCAGTATAACGAGTGTATAAAACGATGTTTTATAACCTTTGTTGAAGCTTAATAGATTTGAATTATATCATGAATTCCATATATATTATAATGTGAATTATGCCACAATTGACTACCATTAAACCGTTGTTACTGTAAATTGTATACTGATGGGCCTTTTGGCATTTGATATGAAGATAAAGTATCAAATATTGGTGTGTACAATTCAACTGCAGTATAAATATATACAAATTAAACGAAAAATGTACGATACTATTAAAAAGTATGCACTTTTATCCCTTAAACAGTTGCAAGCCACGTTTTAACCATTCCAATGTCAGTTCATGAATCCCTTCTTTGAGCTTTTCACGTGCAGCTGTTATATATTCCAACATATCAGGTATATCAGAGGTAATAGTATATTTCTACATCAACGTTATGACTTTCAGGAACTTGATCAAGACTGACGCTTTATTTGAAAACATGATAAACAATTCATTACTTGGTTTTCTTTCTTTCTTTTTTTTTAGGAATAAAAAAGTCAATTTTACTCAACTTGAAATTAGTGCAAAAGTAATATATAATTAATGATTGATATATTACTGAAAAAACAAAAAATAGAAAGGTATATAACATTTCATTGAACAGGCGAGATGTTTTGAAATATAGAGTTCGGTTACCAATTTTCTTAATTATATGAGACAAATCTATATATTGATGTGATATACTCGTCATACTGACTGCTGTTAAAAATGCAATGACACTCTCCATGTCATGAATTGAGATTTATTTATCTGAAATGAAACGTTCTCTTTTAAAAACCTTTAAACATACATGATGCTTTATTTCTAACAGACTTTACTTATATAATTAGTATTCCTTGGTTCAGTAATGTATGTTTGCTGCCGTACATTTTCCAACTCCATGTTTTGTAGGACTTGGATATGATTTAACAGTAGCGTATATCTTTGTTATTGTATGTAACAGTAGCGTATATCATTGTTATTGTATGTAACAGTAGCGTATATCTTTGTTATTGTATGTAATTCAGAATTAATGGGTTTTTTTATTCTATAAAATAAAAACACACTATGTCATATATTAAATGAAAACTATTTAAAAAGTAAATTATATACCATGATACAATACAAATACTGATTTGTGTAAAAGCCAAATTCTAAATAAATAAACATTCTGTATATGTTTACTTTAAACATAGGTTATGTTTACTTTAAACATAGGTTTTGCCATTGTTTCACACACAGAAGTATATACATGTATGCGATAGAAATATCACAATCATTATGACAATTCATATGTCGGGTAACAAGTTTTAAAGCATTAGAATCAACCCTTCTCAATTAACATTTTGAATTTTTAAAATTGAAAAATCCATATGTGTTTTAAAGCTTTTTGTTAATAAATTGTTTGAGATACTGATATAAAATTAAATTTAAAAAAATACCAAGGACGTATATTTACTTTAGTTTTTAAGAGGAGTTATACACACAATTGCAGCACCTCAAAAAATGGGTCAAAAGCAGGTAAAAGATAAATTTGGGAAGAACATCCACCCCTACACACAACCCACTAATCCCACTACCCCTTCTTCCTCACCTCCCCTACACACCTTCAAATAAGCCGTGATTTTTCTTTATTGCGTTTCACCATTATACGAGTTAAGTTTACTGTAAACTTGTTTTAAGTATTGTTTAAACTAATACAACAATTGCAACATACATATATTTGTATAATAATATAGTGTATTTCAATTAATTGAATGCTTAAATAAAATATCTTAAATAAAAGAGAATAAATGAAAGAAAACTACATACCTTTATCGTCAATCTTTTAAAACATGTAATAACAGATAAAATCCGATTTTCTAATATGCCTTTTTCGCGTTCCATATATATTTTTTCAATCATCAAAATATAGCATTTTCTAACATAATCTATAGGGAACCAACGTCACCGACTACAATATGCTATTTAATGTATTACAATCCAACCTCCCTGCTTTTCACTGGTCACGTTTACCAAAATAACTTTCCGATGAAATAATTGTGTTTCCTTTGACTAGTTTAACGACCATCAAGTGAAACTGCAATGTAAAATCCCTGTTTTCCATTAAAGCAATGGCATCGATGATATCTTTCTAAATGTCATTTCGAATTAATAATTTATGGCGCATAATGGATGTTCTATAATAACAAAATATTCCCGTCGAATTGCTTTCCCAAAATATATAAGTATACCTTCCTTTTCCTCTGTTTCTGAGTGTTGCACTTTATCTCTTAAGTACACATTTTAAAAAGAAGAAGTCCTGAATAAGTGTCGCGCCCTTGCAAAACCTTTCTATCCGTTAATATTTCATTCCACTCCAACAGACACTATTAAAGTACCAAAAATGACTAGCAGAGGAAATATCAAGTTGGCATGTACAATAACTCCCAGCGATGTTCAAACCACTGCATTGAATGCGCAAGGAATCAGATACAAGGGTGATAATGAGAGAATCAGCGATAAAAGCAATATTGTCTTTCTTCTGTGAAGCTTTCAGACAGGCCTATTGTTACACCATTAAATAGAGGTAAATACAAATCGGCAAACGGGTCCGCGGCCTCCACACCACTCCACGGACTCTACATCAGTCAAAGATTGCTTGTGAAGTCCCAATAGACAGCGACGTGAACAAATGAGTAGATTGGGAGGCATCAATCAAGTAAATGACCAGGTAATTAAGTGTAATCATGGAAGACAGCGGTATGTATCTTAATGTAGCTATCCCGTCAACAACAGTCAAATTGTACAGCCGTTTCTAAACCTGCTGAAGGCGAGGTCTATTATATCACTTACATATTTTGAGAATCCAAACTCTATAGACTTTCTTTAACGGCTTTAACAGCCAGACCAAACTCCAAAACTGGGGCGTTGAATTTAGGGTAACCAACTCATAATTCGTTTTACGCATATTCAATTATAGGTATATTTATACCCGTGAATAAATCTATACTTTTAATCGACACATATGCATTATTAAATGACCAAACACCTGGACAGAGTTTTGATAAACGGTTTTGTATCGTAATTTTGCCATTATTTGGCAGGTTAGTTTCTTTAAAAAGTAGTATATCATAGAAACATCGATTTACTTGTTTGTTGATTGGTACTTTATCAATTTATTTTTTCTCAAAAAACATATTTGATCGACTGCCTATGACTTGTTTTGTCTCTCTAAGCGTATCAACGATTGTGTTGTATAATATGAACAGAACAGGACGTACTTATTACATTCAAACAAATTATAAAGTTTCTCGTCTACGGCATGTTAACAATACATAAATACAGTCAAGTCAGAACAATATTAAACAATGCATATCATTCTACAAATACCCAAATAGATGAATAAATGTACACATATTAAGATGGTCTTTCTTTAATTTTCAACAGTGTTACTTTTTAAATTAAGAGCATTTAACAAATATGTAGGTTGCACTAACATATCACTTTCTATGAAAACTTAAAACATCTGGACAGAGACGAACGTAAACTGACAATAATTTTAATATACATAACTAAGTACGTTTACATAATGACATCTGTTTTAGTGAAATCGTAAAACAGTTCGCAGTGCCTGTATCATGTTATAGAAATGCATATACTCTGTGTTTCAGAGAGAAAGCCTGTCGAGATGTTGCAAATGAAGAGCCTGTCAACTCATCAAAGTTATGTTACAAAGGGAAGTATGTCATTTCATCAAAGAGATGCTGCAGAGGGGGAGATTGTCAACCCATCAAAGCAAGGTTACATAGTGGGAGACCGTCAACCCATCAAAGAGATGTTGCAGAGGGTGAGACTGCCAACTCATCAAAGATATGTTGTAGAAGGGGAACCTGCCTGATCATCAAAGACATGTTGGGTGCATTTCAACTCTTCAAAGAGATGTTGCAAATGAGGCGTTGGTCATCAAAGCAATGTTGCAAAGGTGGGACCTATCAACCCATCAACGAGATGTTGCAACGGGGAAGCCTGTCAACTCATCAAAGAGATGTTGCAAAGCATGAGTTGGTCAATTCATCAAAGAGAAGTTGCAAACGACAGCCACAACTCGTCAAAGAGAGTTTGCAAATATTGTGTTTCAACTCATCAAAGCGATGTTGCAAAGGAGCAGCCTGCCAAAAAATACTGAAAAGGGGATCCGTTGGGAGTGACAAAAACAAACAAGAGAGAAAAAGTAGCAGACTCGGAGTCTGTTCACGAGAGGTAATATAAGGTACAAAACCTCTCAGGCCCCGTAAGACCAGCTTAAGCGCTATTCTAATTTAAAGGCATCAATATTGGGATTGATGATCCCAAAAGTCAGTAAGTAATAACACTACTGATTTGTAGTCTAGGCGACTTTTTACAGCCGCCACACAGCACTAAACAAACGCTAGTGTGAATGTCAATAACTACTCGGTTTTATTGAGTCTGTTCCTGAGAGGTAATATAAGGTGAAACACCTCTCATGACAACCCATCAACGAGATGTTAAAAAGGGAAAGCATTCCATCTCATCAAAGAGAGTTTGCAAAGAGGTGCTTGTCGACTCATCAAACAGATGTCGCAAAGAGGAGCCTGTCGACTCATCAAAGAGATGTTGCACAGAGGAGCATGTCGACTCACCAAAGAGATGTTGCAAAGTGTAGCCTGTCGACTCAACAAAAAGATGTTGGAAAGAGAAGCGTGTCGACTCATCAAATAGATGTCGCAAAGGGGAGCCTGTCGACTCATCAAAGAGATGTTGCAAAGAGGAGCATGTCGACTCATCGAAGAGATTTGCAAAGAGGAGCTTGTCGACTCATCAAAAAGATGTTGCAAAGAGGAGCCTGTCGACTCATCAAAGAGATGTTGCAAAGAGGAGCCTGTCGACTCATCAAATAGATGTCGCAAAGAGGAGCCTGTCGACTCATCAAAGAGATGTTGCAAAAAGGAGCCTGTCGACTCATCAAAGAGATGTTGCAAGAGGAGCCTGTCGACACATTACATAGGTATTTCGAAGAGGGGGCCTGTCAAACTGTTACTGATCCTTTATATATATATATATATTAGGGTATTCATTGGCTATTTTCTTTAAATCTATATCAGGTTTTTTAAACAGCTATCTTGCTTTACCTTTTTTACGAGACACACTGCAATCTTTGAAAGAAATCGAGCTTTAAAATGAATGCTTTGACATATGTTTTACAGTATCTTTTCTTACCTTAAAACTTCATGTAACTATTGCAGATATAAACTGAAATTTATATTTGTTTCTGTTTTGTTTTTGAACTATAGGATATTTATCATAAATGATCCATTGTACACAATAATTAGGAACATGCCAAAGCATTTGTTCAACCTTTGGAAAAATAAGGACCTGATTTTTAATTTTAAACAAATTGTGGAGACAAACTAGTATTAGGCCTGGATTGTTTTAAGAATAAAGACTGACATGTGTCCATTTAAAGAACAGTCTAAAGCCCGTAAAATATCTAACTTTAATTTGCTTACGTGCTCGTCTTTTATTTAAAAGCATTGTATGTCTTTTATATCTTTTTGTCACACATCTTGTGGTGTGGGAGTGTAATAAAGCCGTGATATATTTATCATATTATACTAGTGAAATAAATATGCAAATGAAGGCCGAATCATCGTTCGGACTATTCGTTGTTTGGCGTTGTGCTGAAAAGACCGAGTCAACATACGAAGTCGTACAAATATATGACGTCGCCGTACGGCAACATTATATATAAAGACATCTACACCACAGGCAACCGTATCAGAGTGGGTACCCCCCACCCCCAAACACCCCCCACCCCCCACCCCACCACCACCCTCTAAATATATGTTGTGTAGTCAAATTAAGATAGTTCCACTACAAATAGCCGAGAAAAAAATGCTTTATATTTTGAATGTTTATATCAAAGATTGAAACGTCCATAAGTACTAATTATACATATAGGCATCAGTTCTCATTCAAATTACAGGTCTTAAATAAATAACCTAAACTTATGCAAATTGTTCACATTTAAGACCACACATCATATATTTAGTGGGGAGTGGGTGGGGGGAGGGGGTCCCCACTATGATACGGTTGCCTGTGATCTACACCAATAAATGTTGCTTATGAGGTTTTTGTGGAGTTATGTGATAAATAGAAACTTCCATTCGTGCCTATTTAATATTTGATTTATTATTAAATTCGTTCGATAAAATTGATATGATATTCGACACAAGCTTCAATATTAAACAGGCACTCATGTAAGATCCTCTATGTATTTGTGTTGTATATGGGGCACTCCTCAGTTTCGCATGAATGTCCATGTGTAAATCAGAAAGAAATCAACTAAGCATCTTTTAGGTCCATGGATGGTATTTCTAATAATTATGAAGCATATGTTTGATGTTTTTATCAGTTTTGAGTACTTCTAAGTTTATTTTGGTGTATTGGAATATGCACTCTTTGGGTTTTTTGGAGGCTATAAATAGAAAAATGTGAACCTATCAACTTCCAAAAAGTAGGTAAAATGGCTGATTTTGACTCACGGAGTGATCAGCATGGAATAACTTTTTAAAACGCCGGAGTAGGTATGTAAAATTTAGCATTTCCTGATATGCAACAGCATTATGAGTGCAGACATGACCCTGATATGCATTATTTTTTTTATTTATTGACATTTGAAATATTGCTAAAATTGCTTTATTAGCATGTTTTGAGGGGTGGGGTAATCTTAAAAAATGGGTCTAAAGTTGTACAGAAAATGCTTTTTGATACTTTTATTTGGTATGGAAACATGGGTAATTTTATTGTCTTCTAAGAAATGTATGACACAATGATGATGTGATTTATTTTTGCTCAAGGATTCAGGCTAAAGGCTTGTCATGGGTTTGATGATTGAGAAATGTACATTAAACTGTGGAGTGCCCCCTATATGTAGTGTTGAGACTTTAATCTTGTGAGTATAGTATCGTGTATGCGTTTCTATAGATACTTCTCAGTCGTGCTTCACTATAATAACATACAGCCCTTTGTAAATTTCAATTTCTTTGTTTCACTCAGGCTACATTACAAATATAGCAACAAGAGGTATAAACATATATTACACAATAATTTAGATTTATTTTTGTGTGGTTTTTTTGTGGGTTTTTTTTGTATTTTTTTAATTTTCAACCACCAATTTGGTGTTCCATGTATTATCTCCGTCATTGGTGCATGTGAGTCGGATCCCCCGATGCACCTTACAATATTGTATGCATTTATTTATAAACAATACAAAGCAGTAACAGAAGTGTTACATTTTCTTAACTGGGGAATCTTCCCTTTCTACCATTTCGTCAGGTCATGGGTAAGATTTGTTTTTTAATAATTTTAGTTGGTTGCGACAGCGTTGTAATCGTATTAATTTAAAAACATGACACCCGTTACCAAGTAATAGATAGACAGTTTTTTTTTAGGTATATGAATTATGTTTGTGTATGATTCAATGCATATTGACATGAAATGTGTACTTATTTTTACTTATACAAGAAAAATGTATATGCTATATCTCAGATCATGTTGTAGTTTATTAAGGGGGAAATGACAGGTATCTAGTTATCCTTTAAACAACATAATAGAGTAAATATATTATTAAAATCAGTAGGAGAATGAACTGTTTTGTAAAGTTTAGTGTTTGTCATACACCTTTATTACACAAACATTCATTCAATATATTTTGGAAGAAGAAACAGTGACGGTTTTTGGTAGAAAAAAATGCCATGGTTATTATACTCAAGAAAAAGAAATATTTGTATAATGGAAAAACATACTTGAAAAAAGATAATGTAGAAAATGGAAGGGGAATGGTGATTTAGATTTGATGGCAGCATATCAATATCAATTTCAGTAGTTCAGATGTAGAGAGTATATTTGAAGAAAAGATATAAAGTAGGAAGAAGTTGAGGAATTTTCTTGAGGGCAACGAAACATGTTTGATATCAAGCTCAGTATATAAGGAAACAGTAAGATATTTACAGTTCAAATAATTACAAGTGCGTGCGTATAAATGTATACAGAATTGTCAACTTTTACATAACAGAGTATCTTGTTTGCAATAATGATCAAGGTAATGCTAGGATGAAAAGGAATCTTGGGCATTTGAGGCCACTGGGTTCAAGGTCACGTTCACTGTTTGGTGAAAATGGCTAAGTCCACACTGTGCAGGAAAATGACGAAGTCCGCATCGGCCTGTACCAGATTGACTAAACGTAGACTCAATGTCTACCAGGAAATGTAGAACTTACTGAACGAAGTCCACCAAAAACACGCGTTCCAAATGACGAACAATTACAAGTACAACCAGTGAAGCAAGATATGCGATACCACACATATACCAACACATATACCAACACATATACCACACATATACCACACATATACTACACATATACCACACATATACCACACATATACTACACATATACCACACATATACCACACATATACCACACATATACTACACATATACCACACATATACTATACATATACCACACATATACCACACATATACCACACATATACCACACATATACTACACATATACCACACATATACCACACATATACTGTCTCATCCCACAGCCTTGCTTTAGAGACTGGTAGGTTGCACAGACCTAAAAGTATACCATTAGGAGATAGAATATGTATAATTTGCAACACACTTGAAGACGAGTTTCATTTCATTTTAGATTGCGATACGTTTAATCCGAAAAGTATATATTAAAAAGTAATTTTGGAATCGACCGAGCATGTTCAAATTAAGAAACTTTTTTACATCAAAAATAAAAAAGAAATTAAAATGTGTAGTGTGTATATTTTTTAAAGCATTTGAAATAAGGAAAAGTTAAGGAATTGAGCTGATGTAATTGTAACTCTCGTTTCCTCCGTGTCAGTTGTAATGTTTTGTGCGTAATTGTAATGCTTTTATTTTCACATAGTCATGTATTTGTGTGTGGTTGGTCATGTATTTGTGTGTGGTTTGTCATGTATTTGTGTGTAGTTTGTCATGTATTTGTGTGTGGTTTGTCACGTATTTGTGTGTGGTTTGTCATGTATTTGTGTGTAGTTTGTCATGTATTTGTGTGTGATTTGTCTCGTTTGAAAATACAAATAGAACATTTTTGATTATGTTTGAAATGTATGTGTTTGGGCTTATAGTTTGTTCATGACATGAATATGATTATATATAATACATCAACCCTAACATTGATATAATTATATATGTTTAGTCACCTTCTCCGTGAAATTTTAAATGGAAATTCTGACGTGTTCATGTGTGTCGCATTTGTTCCTTCTGTTTTTGTTCTCTAAAAAGAAGTAAACAGTATAACTGTGTTTATTTTTGCATCTGATATTTGTTAATACATATATGTACGGATCTTGCTACGTCTGTTAAAAATGTATATGTAAATATTGTATGATCACATGGGCCTATGGCTTACTGATCTTGAAATAGAGTGCTTCTTCTTCTATAAAACGATTAAAAACAGGGGTAACACCCTGGAAAGGTTGTTGGGCTCAATATGTGTATTCATTGTACATATTATAATACGAGCAATTAATATTAAGTTTATATTTTCAGAATGGAAAAAAAGAAAGTCAATGTTTCGTCGTAAAAACTATTTTAGTACGTACATATTTTCAGAATGAAAATAATTGAGAAGCTCCACTTTAGTATTAGATTATTTTTTTAGAAAAACCAATGTGTTGATGTATAATACTTCAGTTGTGTGCTGCTTTTTTGGGTGTTTTATGACGGTTTATTTATAAATTTAAACACATTTTAATTCAAGTATGCAATATGGGACTAAATGAGCATCGTTTCGAGTAATGTCAATTTATCAAAGTTGTACTACGTATGATCTTAAGTGTGTGTGTTATATATTGGTGAATGTCTTTTTTTTATCTAGAGTATTCCATGTTGATAGAAAAACGGTAGCAATCATGTTTATGTGTTATTAATTATTTGTTATTACTTTAACTTGACTTTTGTATATTCTACATTGAAATATATGCCAATAATGGTGTGCGTTATAATTAAAGTTTCTTGAAAGAAAATAATGATGTTACGTTAACAGTAACATGTTCAATAACAACACATATATCTTATGATATTCAGCAAGGTTGACGGCTGCCTGGAAATTGTATATACATTAAACACACTTTTAAATGAACTTGAACTTATTGTTTTACCCTAGAAATATACCAAATACATGACCATAGTTATTGCGGTAATTTGAGATTCGAGCGAATCAGACGTGATGTATGAAAATAAATTAAATTTAGAGTTTTCACATAAACTCTAGAAACGAAGAAAAAGGAAAACGGACGGAAGAAGAATTAGAAAATACGGAGCAGTATTTATCATTATCATTTAGGGTACCAGTGTTTGTTTCCAATGTTTGCGTCAACGTCGTTAGTCGTACACATATTATATTTACGTCGCGACGTCGACAGAGACGCCTTCTTCGTAAGGGTATTATGGTTAATAAAAAAGAATACTGAAAAATATATTCCGATGACCACACGTTTTATTTTATATTCCGATAGGAAATTAAATTCCCTAAAACATATTGAAATTGTGCAGTTTTTTATGAAGCCGTTTAAAAGATAAACGGCTTTAACTTTGTTTTTTCTTAAAATTTCACGGTAAAATACCGGTGAAAGAAAGGGGAAATTATATAAATATTATTTTACGCCTAAATTTAAATGAAATAATTTAAATATCAATTGAAAGGTCTCATCAAGATGAATAGTTTGATTTCAAAACTCTCACTTCCGTTATAATTCCTAATCTATGGTGCCTTACTCCAAGCAGTATTGTTTAATGATGCATTTGCCTGTGATTTACCGGTGCTTGTCAACTTTGTAAGATTTTTTATATAAGGTGATAATATGTCTTCAAGATCTTTTCTGATATTTACATCTGTAAGGTCTTTTCCCCTTGGTAAACTGGAGTGCTTATAATGCTCAACTTGGCCAAATTTTCACCACTCCCCACAACTTTCATGATTGCCGTTGTAAGTAGTTATATTGTCTGAACTACTGTTTGGGGCGCTTGTTTCAGCCAAAGGTTTTTGGGGCTTTTAAGACAAAATTAATCTACTACCTAAAAAATTTGTATATCAAACAGTATTTTTTAGTGGTAAATAAAAAATACCTTACTTTTCAAAATCGGTTGAGAAATAAAAATGTCATGTACGAAAGTTGTTTTTTGATGGGTCAGTCCCAATGCTGCATGAAAAAGTTGAAAAATGTTGTTTTTTTAGAATTTTTATCCAAAAATGGTTTCAGATTTTTGGATATTCGTAAATTAAGACACCCTGAAAGTTTTATAGAAAAGTATGAAGTATTACTGAAGTTATTTGACATTTCTTAATTTTCTGCTTTCCCACCAACAAGGAATTTACATAGGAAAAAGAAGCCCCATCAAAAAAAAAATTTGGCTGTCAAATATTTATTTCTCAACCATTTTTCAAAAGAAAAGTATTTTTATTTACCACTAAAAATGACAATTCTAATGATATATAACTGATGTACGTATTATTTAAATTGCTCGAGTTTGCAGAAAAACCTTTGGCTGAAACAAGCGCCCCAAACAATAAGAACAAGATTTCTGCCTAGATATTTCTGCAGATGGCCAACACTTAATAAATTAGACTCTCTTATGTCAAAGCAATCTAAACATAATTTGGAACAATTAAGTAAATATTTATATTATGCCTTTAAAAAGCGCATTCAAAATAATTAATGTACATATGCATGTATCATGAAAATGGGTGAACTTGATATATTTGAGTGTGAGTGATACACATCTATGGCTAATGCTACTTAATGAACTTGAATTTATGACGATATGTTGTAATTGTCAATATATAAAAAGAAGTGTTGTTAATATAAAACATACATATTAAATTTACTCCAAGTAAAACGTATTATATATTGATGACGGATATAGTGAGACTTTTGTATTTTCAGATTTAGGCTATAAACTATTGTATTGTGGTTTAATGCTGAATAAAATTATGTTATGTTATGTTATGTTATATTCTAAATAACGGACCAGAACAAAAGTTACCTTTTGTGATGTTTACTAGTTGATTTTGTATCCACACGATTACGTAAGAACTACACACCGAAATATGAAATGTCAATGATTCTTCTTCCATGAACTGTAATATGCTTTTTCTTAATGCTAGTTACATATTTAGCAAAAATCTCTTCCTTTTGTTTCCTTGCCTTTGATACAAATTTTCCCTTTTTTCTGGTGTTAAACCTGCTAGAGGTAAGTCGAATGACGTCATACTTTCAGTAAAGTTTTCCACGTGCAGCACGTCTTAATCGTGTTCTACATTCAAACACTAACAACAACAAACATATTAAGATCTCGCCTATATACAATGGCTTACACTTATATAATTTAAATGCATACTTTAATTATATTCTGCTTTCATATTATGCATACGTATATAATGTATAAATACTATTTTTATTACTCATATTAGTATTATATTGTAATGCATGTGTTATACTCTTGTAGACACCTTTGAAACAATACATGGGTTGGATTGGCGAAACCGCTAGCTTTTGAAAAATCACGAACAACTCAATACTGTCTGTTTTCACGTACATATATTTAATCACATATATTTGATATAAGTTATATTTCAGTCAATGAAATGGACGAATTGCTAAAAACCTTCAGCAATTTATGTTGAGTAACATGTGCAGTCCATCTAGACGGTAACTATAAATAATATAGAGGTAATTATCACAAAATAATTGTTAATACATCACCAATATGTACAATGTACCTTTAACACCAATACCGTCGACGTCGACGTTATTTTCATGACGCGACATTTTGTTTTCGAAGGGTATTATGGTTAATAAAATAAGAATACAGAAAAAAATAGTCAGATGACCAGCAAATTTTATTTTATATTCCGATGGGAAATTAAATTCCCTAAAATATATATAAAAGTGTGCAGTTTTTATGAAGCCGTTTAAAGGATAAAAGGCTTTAACTTTTTTTTCTCTTAAAATTTCACGGTAAAAAATCGGTGAAAGAAAAAGGAAATTATATAAATATTATTTTATGTCTTATTGTAAATGAAATAATTTATATATCAATTGAAAGGTCTCATCAAGACGAAACGTTTGATATAAAAAGTAATTACATGTGACTAGCCTAACACTCTGAAAATGTCAAAAACGTTGAAAACTGAGTACAACGGGACTTTTATGAAAAACATCAACCATAGCCATATTTGAGACATGTTTAAATAACGGCAAAACAAAATTCAGATTCAAATCGCAAATATCTTCAAATTTACAAATATATATAGTTCATATGCGTACCCTTAAATTTTCGAAATTCCCCCTTAAGTAACGTTCTTGTAACAGTTATTTGTAATTAATAAATTAAATTAAAACGTGATTCGTGTGGGGGTATGTTCATTTATTTTCTAAGACCCGTTTTTCATTTGTCAGCAAACAATGAAATCGATTATTGGAGTCATAAGCTAAAACATTAAAGTTTTTCGAACGAAATATATTTTAAGATTCATATTCATTTAAGAGTGTAAACAAATCTTTAGACGAACAGGTATATTTAACCCAACATATAAATATCATAGAGATGAAATCGTGTATTTGAATTCGGTAATAATAGTTACATTTGCATGGTTTTCACAAACGTCATTCTGTGCGCCATTCGTTATGTTAATCTACATAATAGAACCAAATGCTGTTATAATTAAGCGTTTCCGTGGTCGAGGGGTTAACGATGTTAGCCTCTCATCTCTGCGTGTTCGAATCCCACTGGGAGCTCGACTTGTAAGTAAGGAAGTGTCGATTCCTACGGATGGCGCGAGGTGAACAGTAGTGGTTAAACCCAGGAAAAGTGGTTGGTCTGCCTCCAACACAAAAAATATCGACCGTCATATATACCTTACATGTGTCGGAAATGACGTAAAACCATACAAACAAACTGTTATAATAATGCAACGTGATAGGGTACGTCTGTTTATGCCTCGTGATGACATGGCTGGTTCTCAGTAACATCATCAACAGTACACTGCGTGCCGGGTTGACTTTAGGTATGAGGTAGACAATTGAATTGAATTGAATGTTGTTTAACGGCTCATCAACACAGTACAGGTTATTTAGAGCCGCCCCAGAGAGAGGGGAAGGATACATAGGAATCCGGGAACCTGCCCTACTCTTATTATCGAATAGATTCCTATGGTTCTTTAACGTGCTCGGTTGATAGACCGATACACGGGACCGCCCGGTTTACGTCCCCATCCGACGGACGAGGCTAAGGAAAAGTGTCTTGCCCAAGAACACACCGACGGAACTCAGTGGCACCACGGAGGATTGAACCCGGGGCCTCCGGTTACAAATCCGCCGCGCTACCGACTGCGCCACGCCAGCCCTATGAGGTAGACAAGAACAATAAATTGGAAACCGATTACCGAGGGAGGGTTGCAGGCTCATATTCAGCGTCCAACTGTAATTTGCGTGTTGGGTTTGTTTGATAATTCTCTGAGAAACCCTGGTTTTATTATGAAACGGATGATGGCAACAATTTAACGCGTCTGTATTATGAAAACCGTGTTCGAACCATTGAGTTTTTCAAAGAGAAATAGATAATGAAGGTTAAAAGTGAAGAATTACTCATTTATCATATGCTCGTGCGATGAATCTTAAATATAAATAATAACGATGAAAGACAAAACCAAAACACGACCGGCACGTACACAAACTGATCCATCATTCGGAATCGTTAATCAGTTCTTGTTGTATCAATACCAAGGTATTGTTACTCATGAATCGAGGAAACTGACAGTGTCGAATACGACAATTTCCTCATATTTATTTATAAAGATTTCCACACTGAGGTAACTTGGCACCCCCTGTGGGCTGTTACGTTCAGTAAATTATTAAATCGAACAACTGCACTCATATCTGAGTAACGAGGCAACTGTTGGCGACATAATATAGTAAAACTAGTATACTGCAAACCAAGTAGATATACCAGCTCTAATACTTATATGATTACAAGAATCTTTCATGGGTATCCGGTAAGGAACCATCCCGGATAAGGATTTCCACGTTTTACATGGGGGTGGGGGTTTGGGGGGAATATAAAAATCTTTCATGGGTATCCGGTGAAGATAGAGAATTCCAACCCCAGGTATAAGTGTTTTTATTGGAACCGAGGCTCTACCAAGGTTCCGATTAAAACACTTATACCGAGGGTTGGAATTCCCTATCTGAACCGAATACCCGTGATATATTGTTTTTTTCCTCATAGCAACCCCCTACCCCACTCCCTTCCCCACCCCTTACATGAGAGAGAAGAGAGAAGAAGAAATAGTGTTGTAGTATATGTAAATATAAAATAGAAGACTGGAAACTCATTTCACATTCGTTTTTCTCGGATTGTTTTTTTACCTCTTTAATGGTCCGTGCGTAAATATCACCCAGCGATTAAATCAGGTATACATTTTTCTTCGTTTCTGCAACATTGGTTTACCAAAATAAGCTCTACTGACTTGGATATCTATCAACAATTACTAAAACTCACAGACAATAAGGAGATCTGTACAGAAAAGGCAATATTTACGAATCCGTGACACTCACGCAACAGTTACGGGGGTAGTGGGGAGTGGGGTTGGGGCTGTGCTTTTTCTTGCATATCAGATACATGTTGTGCATTGACGCCTCCAGCTACGAACGTTTTACATGCTTTCCTGCATACCGGAGGTGGTGCGCGTGAATTTTATCTCGACCCTAGGGTGAGATGGAAATATCTAGCCCCGGTAAAATGACGGATACCCATTTGATATTGTCGTCTTTTCGTTATTTCGTGTAGCCTTCTGTCGTCTTTTCGCTTCTAATCTGTCGTCTTTTCGTTATTTCGTCTTTTCGCGCTGCATTTGTCATCTTTTCGATTTGTCTTCTTTTCGTTCTGTCGTTTTTTCGTTCTGTCGTCTTTTCGCCTTCCGGCTGACATGCGTGTTTCTGTCATTGCGGCCTTTTCACGGTGGCTACTAAAAGTCGGGACGATTTTGAATTGTTGGGGAAATGGGTCAAAAAGACAAGATGTGTGCATACCTTATTTCCAATCAATAACAAATGGAGGATTACTATTTAAATGCTTTAATAAACGCAGAATGGTTAATTTAATATGAATATCAAAACATAATAGACTAAAGTAAAAATAATATTATGACCTTGTAATTTAGTAGTAACTTTCCGGGACTGATACTAATGATCATGTCTGGACCAGTCGTACTAATTATCATGTTTGGAGTTATATTCTTATTATTTATTAACCGTCGGTATAAGTGCCTCTGTCCCGATAAAAACACTTATATCTAAGGTTGGAATTCCCTATCTTCACCGGATACCCATTAAAGATTCTTATATTCCAACCCGAGGTATGATTGTTTTACCGGATACCAATGATTGATTGTTTTTCTTGCATATCATTGACATTTTGTGCGTTGACATCACCAATAAGTTAAGACAACCATGCTAAGATTTTCAATCGGCGACGCGGTTACGGGGCCGTTTTAACGTAATTTCAAACCGTAAAACATACCGTCCCAGATTGAAAATCTTAGCATGGTTGTCTCAATTCTAATGCTTTTCCATTTAAATGCCAGAAATATAAAGTAAAATTATACATGTACACCATTGTTTTCTATAAAAACTCAAATTCATCGGTAACGGCATTTTGTTGACGTCATCCAATGACGTCACTTGTTACAACGTTATTTGACGCTATACTTTTCAGACGGTAAATCGCGCGTTTTACGGCCGCAAATTTTAGACGTTAGCCAATGGAGAAACTGTAACATAATGGTACCTGGGTTAATTAATTATCTTAACTAATTGACTAATTGATTGATGATTTGTCATCGATTGTTTAATTAAATCAATACAGTAATAATTTAATTAACGAATTCATTTAGTAAATGAGTTTAATGCATGCTTGGATAATATAGAAATATTATAATGTCGCTGTACCTTTAAGAGTTATGTGCAATATACATGGAACTTGCATCTAGTAGAATGTGGGATAAAATCACGTATCAGTTGACATTTCTATAATAGCTGAATATGCAGTCTAAAAAAATGGTAATGTCAACTCGTCATATGATAATCATATGATGCTGTATTCTCACAACAATTAAAATATCAAATTGTTTTGTATTAGATAGGAACATAATTGACGTTAGGGGGTCAATAGTTTGACCCTGCATCTGCAAGTCCATGAATTCTGCACGTTCGTATGTTGTATATAAACGCGTTTATTTTCTGTATGCTTCAGTTTAGTTTTGGGTCTGTTCTAGTCTGAGGTTGATAACGTTCGGTAATAAAGCTAAAATGCTGCAATATCGTTGTTTCGTTATTTAATTAATTAAGAAATAATTGATGTGCGTGACTTTTATCTTTACCCATAAAGTCATGTAAAACGCGGATACCTTTATTTCTTGTATACCAGACATGGGTGTTGGAAAGTCTTTTATTATATACTTCCCAGTGAAATAGTGGATTGTATGGTTAGAATAAACCTTATATTCTCATTGTTTATATTCTCACATTCTCACTGCTGGAAAAATGGAACTACTTCTTTCTACATTTGCTTATAACAGTCATAATTCGTGTCAAAGTTTAGAACTATATTCTATGCGCACTAAATATTTGTAAATCGCCTCACGCGCTGGCGTTATTATATTTATCCGCGTATACGTTAAAGGGGAACTGTCGGAACAAAACGTATTTTCTGTTTCAAACAGTTTGGTAGTGTTGCATGATAAAAAGTATATAATAAATAGAATATTTGTTGGTTTGGGGTGAATATAGGATTTATTTTCATCGAGAAGTGAGAAAACTTATAATTTCACGAGAGCTTTAATATAGGATTTATTTTCATCGAGCAGTGAGAAAACTTATATTTTCACGAGTGATTTAGCACGAGGAGAACGAGTAGAACGAGTGAAAATATAAATTTTCTCACTTCTCGATGGAAATAAATCCTATATTCATTCCAAACCAACAAATATCCTCTATATCTTTATGGGTAAAGATAAAAGTTTTTATCATGCAGATATGCACTTTTCTGCCTAATAAAGGGGTGACCTATTACATTTTGCTTTATTAGGCACTGAAAAAATAGGGCAAATCAATGCGGAATCCCTCGGCGTTTATTGTACGTAACGTTATCTGATGTCATGCACGTAACGTTGCCTGACGTCATAAAACAAACAAAAAACAACAACATGGCGGCGTCCTCGATAAGCGTAACATTCGGAGAAATAGGTAATAATAGTAATTCATACAGAAAATGTGGATAATCTACATGATAAATAGAATATTATGTCAGTGCCTTTTACTATCAAGTTTATTAGGCTCGGCACCAAAACGCCATTCTTCGTTTTCTAAGCCTCGCCTAATAAACTTGATAGTAAAAGGCACTGACATAATATTCTCTATGTATTAGTTAGAGGCTAAGAAGTGAAATTTTAACAATTAAGACACCCTAAGGGAAGGAGCGCAGCGACTGACCGGGGTTTCTTAATTGTTAAAATTTCACTTCTTAGCCTCTAACTGACTTAGTGTTTGCCCTACTTTTTGCCCCGCGCTTCTACGAAACCACACCTCTTAACACGTTCGCGCTTCTACTAAATCCGCCTCCTTGTGTCCAAACAAGCGCGTGCCATTTAGTAAGCGATTACTTTATGATTAAATGGTTAGAATTGGTGATCGTTAGAAATGTACATGAATAAGTTCGCCATTTTTTTAAAATTCCTCACCGTCTGATTGGAGGAAAAAGTAGGGCAAACACTAAATATTTTTTGATAAAGATAAGAGTCACGCGAAACATTAATGACGTCATTAGCGTGAAGAGATGAATGACGTCGTTGTGCGAAAAAACAGAGGAGACCGGGGCAAGATGATACACGGGGCAAGGTGTTACACTCAACATTTTATGCGTACGAATTCCCCTATTACGCCATGAAAACGTAATTCTATAATGATAGTTTGTGCGACCATCTTGTGTGAAGCCGGTAAGCGCGTTGGCTTGGCCGTGACAAAATAGCGAGCAAAAAATAATGTTGCGGCAAAATAAGTAGATTTTCATTTTTTAAAATGATCTACGAATAGTTTCCTTTTTATTCAAATATTGCGTTCTCTCCAGAGGTCACAATAAACATTATGGTATATGCTGTTACGTTACATAGTTTTGAACATTGACCTGTCATAGTTTACTTGGTAGCGAAATGAATGTGGGTAAATTGGTGATGGGGTAACATGTTACAGTACATATGGGGTAACATGTTACAGTACATATGGGGTAAAATGTTACAGTGTAACATCTTACCCCGCTATTATATAACGTGTAAGATCTTCGTTTGACTAGTTTAGTGATAAATAATTTACTTTCCACATACATAGGGCTAGCTGTACTGCTATCTTCTTGATATAGTAATGGCTTCCGTCCCTCCGTGCGTCTGTCCGTCGCGTCTAATTTAGTGTTCGCTGTATATCTCGTACACCCATGAAGTGTTTTGAAATAATTTGACACGCATGATAGCCTTCACGAGACGACGTTCGGAGCGCAACACCCAGGTGTGCAGCTCAAAGGTCAAAGTCACACGCAGAGGTCAAAGATGTCAAAAATCCCCAATATCTTAAAGAAGACATTCGTTTCCGCTTCATAATTTTTACGTAGATTGAAGCATTTTAAAATAATTTGGAATAATTGTTAGCCGTCTCAAGCTAAAGACAGAACTTAAACCCGGGTGTGCTGGTGTACAGTCAAGGTCACACTGAGAGGATAAACATTTCACATCCCTATCCTTATAAAGCTGCCCCTAATATGCTTAAAGTAAGGCTCCTTGAGATATAGCGCCCGTCTACAAAACTGCTCATCATGAACACATTATGAAACTTCACAATATTTGAGATAATAATCTTGTTGTTCTTTTTGTTCGATTTGACATCCAGGAATAGTTCGGCTATGTGACCTTATCATTTGAAACATAGGTCGGAAGGTGGTTTACAAATGGCCGAATATCCAAATATCCGAAGACCAAATCATCACCGGGAATGTGCCGGCCGGGAATCGAACCACTGTTATTAGGACATTATTATCAGATGTAAATCATTTTTTTATAAGTATATCTGTTAAACGTACACAATTATTCTTATAACCATCAAACAAGACAACTTACTTGTATAAAAGAAAATATAAATATTAAACAAACAATATACAACATTAAACACGCATTAAAAATATCACACTGAGTAATGTCATAATACACATTTATTATACAAGAAATCACATTTCAAGTATACTACTGTCCCTTTCCTGAAGAGGTATACTTAATACTTATATTTATTTATATTAATTTATTTATATTTTCTTATAAATTGTCTTGTATAAAAGGAGTATATTCTGATAATATTGGCATATAAGACGATGTATAACAAATTGCCCCGACAGGTGTAACACTTTGCCCCAAAGAACGGGGCAATATGTTACAGTTAAGTGCATTTTTAAATAATGATATTTTCAAATGTTTCATACAGTGTTTGTTTTTCAAAGGTCTATAAAAATGTGACATTTTACGATCTTTCGGAAAATTTAAAGATATGTTCATTTATTGTAAAATAACATTTAAAAAAATGAATTATTTGAAAAATGTAACATCTCGCCCCGGTCCCCCCTAAAACGTTAATTATTGGCGGCGTCAACGCACAAAATGTCAGTGATATGCAAGAAAAGGAATCTGTCATGGGTATTCGGTTCAGATAGGAAATTCCAACCCTCGGTATAAGTGTTTTAATTTAAACCTCGGCAGAGCCTCGGTTCCGATAAAACAATTACCTCGTATAAGTGTTTTAATCGGAACCTCGACAAAGCCTCGGTTCCGATAAAAACACTTATACCTCGGGTTGGAATTCCCTATCTTCACCGGATACCCACAAAAGATTCTTATAATCCTGTATGCAAGAATTAACCGTCTCCGTGACCGAGGGATTAACGACGTTGCGTTGTAAACCTTCTCGCCTCTCACCGCTACGGGTTCGAATTCCACTGGGAGCTCGATGGCGGGAGGTGTACAGTACTGGTTCTACCCAGGAAAAGTGCGTGGTCTGCCTCAACCACATAAAAAAAGCGAACATCCCATCAACGAAATAACTCCGTAAGTGCACTTTGGTAAATTGTTCAGGAGAGACAAAACAAAATTGGGTTTTTTCCCTTAACAATGGTACATATACAGACACTGCCTTAGATGTAAGTGTAATATACCTTTACTATGGTACTTCTTTTATGATATTTAAATTAAAACTATTTTTAAATGAGTTAATGATAATAATTAAATCATAGTGACTTTGTGCGCTGAAAAGTTCAACGCAACATACGGAGTTTTTGCACAGAAAAAGGTCAACGCTTCAACTGCACTTTTCTACGTTTGAATAGTCTTAAATGCTGTTGTTGAATACTTGTGCTGGTTATTATTATTAATACCCAACTTGCTTTAGTAGTTGCTTTTGATTTATATACATTAACATATAAATAGTTCAGCCATAAAATTTCAAAAGTTGGATTCAGATCTAAAAGTATGGCCATATCGTAAAAAATGCTAAAATAATAACAGATTCTTTCGTTTTGAAAAGCGGGCGTTTATTTGAGACCAAAAATAATAATTTAACTTTAAAAAAGTTTTAAATCAGACATTATATAATGATTTTCTTTACCAAGAAAACCAAAGTATGCATGTCAATCAATCAGTTAATGCATCTGATCAATCTATACTGTCAGGGTAGTACATACAAAACTGTATTAGGGATTTTTCCAGGTATTTTAGGAAAATGACCCTTGTAAATTTGGTTAATTCCTGTCGTAAAAATGAACAAATTGGGAATTTTTTCAACGATAAAATGGCCACTCGAGAATTGTTTCCGCCAACATTTTGTAAATTGGGATGAGGTAATAGCCTAAAAGATACACTTTTACATCAATAACATACTACTATCTAACATAAGGGATGTATCGGTACTTTACATGTGAAAAATATACTATTTTGCATTGGGAACGGGTCCGTTTTTCGGCACCGTGGAACACCTAGGAAAAGTCCCTGTGAATCCATGGTATTGCAAGATATTTTACTATGCCATAAAACTTGATAATCAGATATTGGCAATTATAACATCTAAAGGGGCTGGTAACTCCTTATTAAACATGTAATTTTTACATTCACTTGATACATTCTGAAGGGATAAAACGTCCAGTTTCGAGCAAACTTCATTTTTCAAGTAGGACGAGCTACTGCTCACATGAAATTTGCAATTCTCTACCAGCGTTTAAAATTGTATAAACGCTGAGAATTTGTGAATCAGTTTTTAATTAAGCAATATTTCAGAAGGATTAGTATTGCAATCATTTTCACTAAAAAACGTGTGAAAGGGGTCTTTTTGCATTTCACACTAGAAAGGTTTTCAATAAGGTTAATCTGACACAGTTCAGCATATTTATATGATATTATAGAATGGCACTCATTACAGCTTGTACAAATCGATTAGCATCATTATTGCAACACTTTCACTTTCTACATTTTTAAAAATCATTTTGGTACAAAGTTTACAGAAATTGGTGGGGTATCATTCCATCACATAACTTGCGATGTGGGAGTATAATAAAACAATGACAAAAATATCACAATACAGTTGAGTGTAATAAACATGAAAAATAAATAAGGTAAAATCATCACATCTTGGCCTTTTCTGTCAGGTCAGTGTGTAATCGATTTCCGAAACTGGTAATTCCGGGGTTAGGAAATCAGTGAAGCAGTTCTGACTGTTCAGAGTGTTACAGAGAAGACTAAAGCAGCTACATTTATAAACGTGTATTTCATGTGGCATTTTTGGAGTATGTGAAAAATAGAATCTCACTGTCATGCCTATTTAATACTGAATTTACTAAATTTATTGGATGCAAGTTTATTCATTTTGTTTAATAAATTCAGTATTAGAATGGTACTCTTTTATTTATAGGTTCTGGTAGCTTTGAATGTTTACTTACGCATGGCATCAGTCTTACCATTAGGGAATACCATCATGGTCTTACTTGATGGTCATCATATCAGTTGGATCAATTGTCCAAGTTTCTAGGGATGTCCATTTGACGTTCATGCCATCAGTGGCAGTGTCTAAGTTCTTAAATCACTGAAAGCAGTTCAACTGAGTAACATTATAGACTTTATTGTTAGAGAATTCCTTTTGATGGGATTTAAATCGATTCAAGCTAACCAGTAGGCCTTATTGCCTACTGACCGTTCAAGTCGGTAACTCTGTCTTCACCGCCCTTTCTGTTATTTTTTGTCTCTTTCATTGTATTATCAAGTCCTTGTTTGCAGTACAGTGCGGACCTACGATGCCATTGCGTTCGGACGCTGTGTTTTCTATAGGACCCTATATCTCATTTTTTATAGGTTTTATTACATGGTTTGCTTGTTTGTTTGTACGGTGCTTTACGTCATTTCAACAAATGTAAGGTTACAGGATGGTCGATTTTATTTTTTAGTGTTGGAGGCAGACCACCCACTTTACTGGGTAGAACCAGTACTGTACACCTCCCGCCATCCATAAGAATATTTCATGGGTATCCGGTGAATATAGGGAATTGCAACCCGGGGTATAAGTGATTTTATCGGAACCGAGGCTCTGCACTTATGCCGAGGGTTGGAATTCCCTATCTGAACCGAATACCCATGATAGATTATTTTTCTTGCGTATCAGAGACATGTCGTGCGTTGACACCGCCAGCTACTAACGTTTTGCATGTTTTCCTGCATACCGGATGTTGGTGCGTGCATGACTTTTATCTTTAAAGTTAAGGCTTTCCATCCCCCATGTAAAACGTGGATTATAAGAATCTTTCATGGGTATCCGTTGAAGAAAGGGAATTCCAACCCGAGGTTCCGATTAAAACACTTATACCGAGGGTTGGAATTCCCTATCTGAACCGAATACCCATGATAGATTCTTTTTCTTGCATATCAGAGACATGTTATGCGTTGACGCCGCCAGCTATTAACGTTTTGCATGTTTTCCTGCATACCGGATGTTGGCGCGGGTGAATTCATCTCGACCCTAGGGTGAGATGGAAATTCTTGCATACCGGACAAGGATATCCGTCATTTTACCGGGGCTAGATATTTCCATCTCACCCTAGGGTCGAGATAAAATTCACCCGCGCCAACGAGAGCCTCGGTTCCGATAAAAACACTTATACCTCGGGTTGGAATTCCCTATCTTCACCGGATACCCATGAAAGATTCTTATAATCTAGCACCGGTAAAATTACGGATATCCTTGTCCGGTATGCAAGAAAGCCTTATCCGGTATGCAATAATTTACTTTTCCTCACTAACATACATAGTTCAGGAAGCTTGTATGGCAAAGTCCACTGAACAGTTTGTATTTTTGGTTGCATATTCAATAGTAGAATGAACTGAATACAGTGCTTTGGGGGGTATAGAATCACTTGTGTTAAACGTCTCATTTTAAAATGAAAGGAAAAAGTTTATTTAATTTCTGATTTAGATTTACCTTTTTAGTTGTATGATAGCAAAATTTCTAAAATTATTGTCCTGAAGCTGTGATTTTTTAATAGGCGTTTTTGCACCAATATTTACATAATTTCATTTTATCCTTAAAAGTGCCAAAATTCAACAAGTTACATTAACTGATGATTGCATTTTGACTTTCGTCCCTAATATTTGTTAAAACAGCAAATATTTATTTCTGAGTTTATTGTGACAGTATGAATTTTTCGTTTCAAAATCACACTTCATTCAGGTAGTATAGAATCATTTTTTCTGAGAGGTGTTGCACGTAGTGATATATTTTACATGGAAAAATGTCCCAAATAATTTCACCGTTGAATAAATGTATGCTTATATGATATATCTTCAAGCCTGGAAAGTTTTAAAATAATCTAAAATATATGAGGTGAGAAAATTGATTTTAAACAGGAACTGATTCTTTACTACCAATGATTCTATACACCCCAAAGCACTGTACTATTTTTTGTTTTGAGTTTGGCTTCTTCAAAAATGTATGACAATGTTATACACAGAAAGTTTTTATGGCATAAGATAGCATGGTCACAAAGTATCTATTCTTATTCTGAACTGAACAGTTAGTTTAAACTTATTTATTCTACATTGATTGTAACAAAATCTCTATGAACTTATTTGAACCACTCTTGATGTCTTCCTGGGTAGAACCAGTACTAAGCAAATGCAGATAAAGTGTCTTGCTCAGGGACACAACACATATGGTTATGGCAGGAATCAAACCCATAACTTTTCGATCATGGGTTCAATGCTTTACAACTAGACCACAGCGCTCCAAAAAAACAGTTATAAGAGTACAGTGTAACAGTCTTTATTCCGGTACCAGCTATTGCTTCCAAAAGCATATAAACACCTCACAGGATTCCCTTTTTGCAATTTATTTCATTCCAAATATTTCATTCCAAATATATAAAACTGTCACCTGACCCCATAGAGTAAATGGTTAAGTTAAAGTTAAGTTGCTTAACTTGGACGTGGAGTATAAACTTGAAGCATAGCATCATGGGGTAGACACAACACTTGTTGCAGGTCAAAACAAATACAATATGACTTGTCTTGAATAATTGGTTTATCAATAATAATAATTGGTTTATCAATAATAATAATTGGTTTGTCAATAATAATAATAATAATAATAATAATAATGTGACCTCAGTTATTAAGTAGCATAGCCCTCACCATCACATGTACAAAGTTTGTTGCCACTAAACCAATTTAAATTACAACTTGTTTGTAACAGGATTAATTAAATTACACAGACACACTAAACACATGCAAATTCCTTTTCTATAACATACAGGTAATTTTTTTCTATGAAGCAGATAAGTAGATATTAAAACACACTGGTAATTATTTTCTGTTATCATACCTACCTCAAGATAATAATTGTTAAATTCCCATTAGCGGACTCTGAAACATTTCCCCCTATTACCCGCTACACCATTATAAACATACAAATCAATCAAAAAGTCTTAAGTACAATGTTGAAATGCTCTTTTTCAATAGACGGACCATGAAACACTTTCACTATTGCCCACTAAATACTCTATGATGAGCGCTCGTTTAGAAAAACTCAATGTATACATATAAAATTGTAATCTTTGCTCTTACTGCTGATTAAAGTATAAAAACAATTTTTGTAATGATTTACTTCAAAAGAATATTCAGCAGAACCAATTGTTTTTCAAATGTATTTTTTAGTATAATAAAATAAATACTACATTCCTGTGAGAGTGAGTGAATATTTTCAACCTTCAGAAAGAAATAGTCTACCTCGGCTCCACCTTGGTTGACATTATTTTTTTCAGGTAATATTCACCCTCACTGGAATGTAATATTCTGGATATCATTGACATAATAAAACAGGTAATTAGTTTCTACTAGGATAGAATTACATCAAATAGGGAATTATATTCTATTATTCAAGATAAAACTAATATCTAACAAGTATTCTGTTAGGAAAGATAAAACACGGGCAATCATATTTATATTGATAAAAACAAAATGAATATTTTTGTCAATTTCTAACTAACAGTTCTGTTGTAAAGATGTAAATTGCTCAACTATAACTTGATCTTATATAATCACACTAAAATGTAGTATCTTTTTTTCTTAATCTATGGTTTTAGAGTTCAATATTAACCTGTGTTGATCAGTGATTTATCAGTGATATGTTTTATTTTGGGGGGAAACTGTAAAATGTTCAAAACCTCGCTAATATCTCATGTGTCCACCGTTACACCGAATACACTCAAAAATGCGACGTCGCATGCTTCTGACGTAACGACTGACGAAGCATCGAGCATAATTGGGACGTCGTGTACGTCAGGATGACCTTATCCAAAGTGTTCAGGACCTTGCAGCAGCAATTGTCCGCGAATGGAACGCATTAGCTCTAGAATTCGTCAGTCGTTAATTTAGAAGCATGCGACCTCGCATTCTTGCGTGTATTCGGTGTAACGGTGGACACATGAGATATTAGCGAGGTTTTGAATATTGTTCTGTGTATTTGAATCGACTTAGACTGCTGAATCTGTGCTATTGTCGTTACCTTTACATTTGTTAAGTTTTGTTAATTTCGTTTTCACACCTATGGTTTTAAACTGTGATTTATTTTTTTATTATTCAGTATATTTCGATGAAATTTTGTGTGAACATCAAACACAGATGCTAATAAAAGAAAATCATGCTACAATTGTTAGTTCTTTCTTACTGTCTCAGATTTTGCAGGAAAACAAGGTGGATACTTTTTATTTTTGCTGAGTATACATACGGCGGACTGTTACCCTCACAACATCGCCGATTCAGTGCCATATCCACGGACTCCACGGACTAAACGGGTGTTCCGGGACATTGACTAGACGAACGTACTGACACTGCACTTCAACGACCGACTGATTCGGTCGCCTTGTATTACACATGGTTAATATTATACAATTATGGACTTTTCAGCTGTTATACATGATGTGATATGCACCAAATTTTGAATAGGGGGGGTACGAGTGTCTGACCACGGACGAGATTCCAGATTGCCTCGTGGTAGCGGCATGCCCAGTTAGCACACTACGCACGGGGGATTTTCTCACCCCCAGGGTTTTGCGTTTGTTGTTGTTCTTATACATATTGTACACAAAGGTGGTACAATGTGTTTGTGATTGTATTTATCACCAACAACAGTTGATTAAGGTTACTTACTACCCTGTATAATTATGGACAGTATAGTATAGTTATTATATAACCATGTATGGTTGCTTTAGTGTTAAGTAACCTGTCAATTAGTTTAACAGTTCTTAATGTGTGTATGTGTATATTATGTATACACACTTTTACTATGTAACCCGTACGTTATAGACACACTATGTATGTGTCACGTGTGTTAATAGCCCAAGCACAGAAATCGTCTTTGATTCCACTCGGATAGACAATAATCCGAACTGCAAGAGCGCTTTCGGTCTTGAAACCTTCTTCAGTTGCAACATGCAATCCTAAACGATTTCTATTTAATACGTAAATTCTCTCATTTACTGATGTAATGAGGTTTATATCGGTACACTGTGATTAACCAATTAAGTATGTATAGTGTATTCAAACTGTCTGAGTTAGTTAGTAATACATATTCACTACTTTATATATGTGTGGTTCTTATTGAGAACTGCTATTTTAAAGTACAATAGTACTGTAAGACAAATCGGGTAGGTACCGAATGTATTGTCTTTTAATGAACATGCAGCACGATGTTCCGACACGACTGGGTTGGTACCGTCTTAAATGTGTCTTATAGGTAGCATGTATTCCGAAGAAAACACTATTTATAGTTATTCGTCGGGTTGGTACCGAGACAAAATTTGGAGTATCTCCAAATGTGAGTAACTATGTTCTCATAACAAATATGTTAGCAAAATAAGACACGAATGTGTCATATATTCCGAGGAATATGCAGTTTACACGTCGGGTTTGTACCGAGACAAATGCTGGAGTATCTCCAGTAGTGTGTAAATCTGTACTGTATATAGCTATGTAGATCGCACGTCGGGTTGGTACCGAGACAAATTCTGGAGTATCTCCAGAAGTGTGCAGATCTGTACTGTATATAGATAGCTAACAGAAAGTAAAATATACAAGTTTTCAGAGCAGAAAACATGCGTGTGACTCAGTCGATGTAGGGACACCGACTGCCTACCTATCTCGCTGCTTGTGTTTCTACAAAGTGTAGTGTGTTGGTCATTAATTGGTTCCATCTGTGTGTCTACCGTCTTCCTTTTGATAACTGTTTCGACGCGAATCAATTGACGCGCTCAGTGTGGTCAATTAGTTCACGCTCAAGGTGAGAAATTCTTCTGACCATATTACCGCCGATATATCATGATTAATTACCCTTCGGCGGTACTTCTGATACTGTACGAGATCTCGATTGGGTAATAGTTAAAAATGTGTTAATGTCATTTTTCAGTAAACCACCAGATATTAGAATCTAACAGCCGTGTTTACTTACAAGAGCATATTTTATAAGTGTCTCTTTATGTATTTCTTTCTCTATGCGTGTATAGATATAGTTTTTATTAAAATAAAAACAAGAGTATATATTTTCCCTACAACAAGTTTAATGTACCTTTTAGTATATCTTTTATTTGAATTTTCAGTTACACTCCTTAGTATAAATCAATCCGTGATAGTCACGATGTATGTGTGATGTAATTTGCCTCGACAATTGGCACGTTGTGTTTTATCTTGGTATACGACGGCTTGTGTGCTTTTTAATTATATGACATTGTGTTGTGTCTATGTGGCCATACACTGTTTGATTAGCCTGTCAGTTTCCGTGCTCGCTAGTGTATTTTTAACATAAGCAAGCTTATCTCTCCATTGTTTTCCTGTAAGTGCATCGTATTTGTTAGTCTACATATATGTTCTATATCCCTATATATTCATTTTTTTATTATTATTATTCCTATTCCTGAGAATTATTTAATTTAAATACATATTGTGTGTATTTATGGCATTTCTAGTCGGCCGGAGGGCATACATACATACATGTACACATCCATGTACATACACCTTCATACAAGTATGGATGCCCATGGGATATTGTTAAGAGTACAGTATAACCACAGTGGTTATATTAAATAGTATCTTTTGGTTTATTCCGTTAGTTGCCGACTAAACTTATTTTAAATAATACGTCACGCGAGGTGTGCGTATTTTATTAAATGGGTAGGCTACTTTACCTATTACCTATATGGAATAGGCTAAGTTGGTATATACCATGTACGTGTAGTTTTGGAGAGACTGCGTTACTGATTCATTGATGTTAGAAAGGAAACGTAATTGCAGCACTTTAGATAGATTACACACACATTCGTATATATAGTGAGTTTATGTTTTTTCAAAGACAATACTGGGTGAGATTTGTGTATATACTGTGAACTCTCAGGCGAATAATTACGATATAATAATGTCCATCAGTTATTGCAACTCAATAAGACTAGTGTTAGTTTTGTTCCGTAAGGCTACATCAAGTAGATATAAAAGTCGAACAGACAAAGTATGCCGTGTTTACTTCAAAGAGCATATTTTATAAGTTTCTCTTAATGTATTTCTTTCTCTGTATGTATAAAGATATAGTTTTTTTTAAAAACAAATACGGGTCCCTACACGCCCCTACTACAGTCATGTCAGTATACATATCAATATATTGGTCACTTGTTAGCGGTATACTTCCATAATACAGTTAGAGGTATACTTTCTTCCATAAGGTTAAAGGTATACTCTCTACACTATAGTTACAGGTACACTTCCTGTACTATATTTACAAGTACTTATCGTAATGAACTTCACTATTTAAGAGAGCGTAATAAAGATAGTATCTTTAGTGAAAACTGGTCACCACATAAAAACAAGAGTATATGTTTTCCCTAAACATGTTTAGTGTACCCTAAAGTGTATTTTTTATTTGAATTTTTAGTTCATCTCCTTAGTATAGATCAATCCGTGATAGTCACGATGTATGTGTAAAGTAGATTGAATAGATATATGACACGTAGTGAATTTGCTTTGAATTTTCGTTATATACTTGTGTATATATTGGCAATGGGTCATGTCAGGTATGTCCCTGCTTTTGTGTGTTGGTTATGCAGAATGACTATAGTACTAAGTACTTTAGGTTTGACAATTTTGTAAGTTCTCCTTCGAGAGTTGTGTGTGGCCCTTAAAAGGGCCTGGTATTCAGCATACCGAGAGTGATTTTATGGTGGGTTAGTCATGGCGCCCATTGTTTCTCGCATGGTTCTTGCCAAGACTAGCACCATAGCCTCCATGCTGTCACGTTGCTGCGACTGTTGCGATTGTAGCAACCGTGCCACCCCCTCCATCAGGTTTTGGTTTTCATCTGGAGGGTTCTCTATCCGCGCCTCCGCTTCCGTTTGTAGTGTCTGACAGTGCGTTGCCAGTATCTCCCCTATCTTGTCGACGCTAGTTGTGAGGATGTTGTCGATTTCCACCCTAGCAGCCTCCGCCCTTGGAATCAAATGGCAGTGACTAGGCCTCGGTAACGTGTAACGCTTGGTGGTTATGACCCGGTCATAGAAGGCTGCCCAGTCTTTGGCTACTCTCAAGTCGTCCTGGGCTCTGGCGACAGCACGACCCCTGGTACTTCCGTCGGATTGAAGTCTTTCATCCGGCGTAGCCCTCGGTAGTGTGTTGTCTACCGATTCCGGGCGGTGGTCCCTGTGATATGGGTCGTGTCTTCTCAAAGTCCGACCTCGCCCACGGCCCCGGCCTCTGGTGGATTGTTGACTGTACATCGTTGTAGCAGCAAGTTTTCAGTGGTGAATGGTCACTCAGTGTTTGTGAACGGTATATCTGTGTTCCGTTTCCTTGCTATTCTCTGTGATGCAAGATCTTCTCACTTTTCATTGGTTAGCTCGACATGTCGTTATTGATTGTAATTAATTACCGGCGACGCTCCGCCTTGCATAATGGTCAACGACGACCCCCTGTCCAGACGTCGCTATGTTTGAATTTGATTAGACGATGTAAGTGATAGGTTCCACCTCCTATCTGTGGGTGGCATTGGTCACATGTGTTATTTCTTTTATACTTATTTTATGTTGGTCATATTTAAGTTTTTTTTATATGAACACTTTCATATTTCAAAACGTTTATTATATAACCGATATAATCGTGGTTAAACGTCGTGTCCCTGTTTTCTTTTTAGTCATTTATATGGTGTATTATGTTTGAACAATTTCGTTCATAGTTTATAATTTGTACCCTTGCGTGTGTCTTAAGTAACCCAGACGGGTTATCCAACTGTATTTTATTTTTTATGTATAATATATAGTTTCTATATATATTTTTATGAACACTTTCATATATCAAAGTGTTTATTATATAACCGTTATAATCATGGTTAAATGTCGTGTCCCTGTTTTCTTTTTAGTTATTTATATGGTGTATTATGTTACGATCATAATTTATAATTGGTACCCTTGCGTGTATCTTAAGTAACTATAATTTGACCATTACGTTGGTCGTTGTAATAGGATTGTTATGTGGTGGTTAGCCCTGAGTCATTGTCCTTTTTGAGTAGGGAGATTAGTAATTCTAAATCCGTATCCATGTCTTGTTGTACCTGTGTTTCTGGATGCAATTTTGCCCGGACCAAGGTATCACTTAGATTTTTCCCTCGTTTATAAGCTATCATAGGTTTTTCAGGAAAGATACCTCGAAGTGTTTCGTTTTTATCTATTATGTGCCAGTTATTTGTAATTGCTCCACTTAATCCGTATAGGTGTGGGTTGAAAGTCGTAATGAAAACCAAAGGTGCGCATATGTTTGCCTTTTCATTGTTTTCCTGTAAGTATGTATTACGTTTTCCGTGGTCTACCTGTGTAAATGCAGTCTCGAATTCCTCATTGCTATATCCACGTAGTGCGAGTTTATGCTTAAATAGGAGTGCTCTTGCTAAAAAGTCCTCCCGGTTTGTAGAGGTGCGTATGAATCTAATGAGTTCACCCTTTATTAGACCCAAAAATACTGTTTTTGGATGTGATGATTGCCTGTGAATATATTGAAATTGTTCACTGGGTTTTACGTATGGTTTGAAGTCTAGTATATTTTCTTTTTCAAATCGCCGACCTTTAAAGATGACAGTGTCTAGGAAGATTCCTTCACTCATTGAGATGTTATATTTAAATTTTAGAGTGGGGTGGAGCTGATTCGCTTTATTTAGAAATGAGCGTGCTTCTGTTTCATTTCCTAGGTATACTGCAAATACATCGTCCCTGAAGCGTAACCAAGTGTGTATCTTGTTATCAGCTAAAGCTAGCATCTTTTTTTCTAAGTAATATATGACTATGTCGCATATATTAGGTGAGGCCCGGTGACCCATAGCAACACCACGTGATTGATAGTAGTTTTTACCATTGAATTTAAAGTTATTGCATTTGATTGCTAGTTCAAGAAGCTTGCAAAATGATTCTGTTGATGGACGTTTTATCCCCTTGACATGACTGTGATTGGTGTCATTTTCAATTGTTTTGCATACTGCTTCTATGGCTTCATTGTGTATAATATTTGTGTACATACTTTCATAATCGAGAGTAATAATAAGTGCTTCCTGTGGGGTTTTAATTTTTTCTACCTTTCTGATCATACTTTATTTCAAACTGCTTAATTTCACAAATCAGTGAACAGATAAAGCAAATTACAGCAATAACATACATGTATAAATACATAACACAATCAGATCCGACGTGTCCTTGATATATGTGTCTTGCTCGACAACAAAAGGTTTTAAAAAATGGTCAACAAATTCTGAGATCCGCTCCACTGGACAGTTATTGGCAGAGATAATGGGTCTCGCCTTTGTCGGTGGATCCGAGTGTATTTTATTGAGTAAGTACAATTCAGCGGTCTTGATGAATTCATTAAAAATCGGGTTGAGGAATTTGTAGTTGTTTTCTGTAATTTCCTTTTTATCGAGTAGATCTGATAATACACTGTTAACTTCTTGGGTTATTTGCTGTGTAATGTCATTTTCTATTTCCGTATAATGCTCACATGAGTTTAATTGCCGCATTCCCTCTTTAGTGTATTGTTCTCTATCAATGATCACCGTAGAGTTTCCCTTGTCACTTTTCTTTATAATAATGTTTTTATTTGACTTTAGTCTTTTTAAGGCCTTTTTTAATTTTTGTGAAAAATTACCTTTACATCTTTTTATGAACTTTTTGTTCGTGTGTATGTTCATAATTGCATATTTTAATTTTTCTTTTTCAACATGTCTTTTTTTCTCATGCATATTGGCTAGTTCAATTTTTGTTGCGGTAAGATAGTTTTCTAAAGTAGCACTTCCGGATGGTAAGTTTGGTCTCTCTTTTTTACATGTAAATGGAGTATGCTTAGGGACTATGTTTTTTTCATGTAGCCACAGTCTAGTTCTCATTCGTTTTTCGAAATTTTCGAAGTCTTTTATTAACTCTAATGTTCTAGGTGGTTCCGGCGTCGGTACAAATTTGAGGTTTTTACTTAGCACCAGTGTTTCATCATCGGTTAGTACCTTATTAGATAGGTTTGTTATGTAGGTTTTTGCTAACTTGACTCTATCTGCCTTTTTTAGAGCTGTATTCTTTCGTTTTCCACGCTTTCTATATGTACGGTTGAGTTTATCACCATATTTTTTCATAGTATTTCTTCGCTTTCTGAAGTTTGTATTAATGCTGATTTCCTTGTGTGTAGGGTCATTAGGCTTTGTTTTAGGACAGAGATCCGTGGATCCTACTGTATTTATATACTCTTTGTTACACATGTCGTGGGTATGACTTTGTTTATTTCGAACCTAACCGTCTCCGTTAAAGGTTCGGTAGATAGTCATAGTGTATTCCTATCGACAGTGTCAAATACTTTTCGCACTATTTCTGATAATTGCGAGTCTGTAATTATGTGTGTATACGTGTCAATCATATTGAGCTGTGTAATGTCATTTTCTAGTGTATTATCTGTTGATTTACAATGATCAACGTTAGTAGAAGGGGGATCAATGCTACAGGGTACATAGTTAATACACGGGTTTGTATTTTCTGAGGTAGTAGTGGACAACGTTTTGTTTTCATTACTACAACTATGTTCTTTTTTACCCTGGCATGTGTTGATGGACGTGTTGAGCGGTATTCCCATGTGCGGGTCCTCTAGGCCTGTGTATTGATCGCAGGTAGTGTTTGCTCTTGTACTTATATGTGATTCATGCCCTGAGGTACTATTTGTTATTTGTGGATGTGCCTCCGTGTTATGTACGGGATTATTGTGCACAGTCGGTTGTCCGAGCTGAATACAATTTTGTGTAGGGTTCTCGTTCATATCTCTGTTACAATCGTGTTCAGTTACCTCCCCTACAACAGTTTGGCCATTTGTGTTTATAATTGGGGAGATGTGTAATAGTCTCTCAATGTTTCGTTTTTTTTGTACATTCTGGAGATCTTGTATTTGTGAGAATGGTTTGAGTATTTCTTCTAAAAGAAACGCATCCTCATTTCCTGTGTCTACACCAGATGTTGGTAAGGTATAATGTGTAACCGGGTTCTGTTTGTTTAGATCCGGCTCACCGTTAATGACTGACCTACGTACAATGTGATCCTGTGTCATCTTAGCATGTTTAAAGGATTTTGGCAGTTCAGTGCATCTGTTGTTCTCGTTTGCGGTTTTAATTACTGTGCGTGTATTATTGTTCACAGTTGGTGTCGGAGGTGGTGTCCGATTGCTCGCAGCCGACCCCGCGGGGGATTGTGGTATCCCCGGTGATGTTACAGTGCATGTGGCTGGCTTCACCCGTTTATTTGGTGGCATGTACACAGGGCTATTTCTATGTCTTTTACCGTTAGTATTTATTTTAGAGTCACGTGATATGGCCAGTGCTCGTTTTTTCTCACATATCTGTAGTTCCGTACATTTTAAGTTTTTTTCAAAGTTACTCAAGTCTAAACCCTTCAGTGTGAGTTTTTTAGAGTGCATTTCACTTTTAATGTTTTGCACTTTATCTCTCAATGACACTTTCTGTTCATCCCAATATTTTAGCAAGGTTTTAGTAATGCTGTTGGCACAATCATGTGCAATAGTGTTTAGTTCCATAAAGCACTTTGGGTCCCTTAAAAAAGGCCCCTGTATTTCGTTTTTTATTGTGTTCTGTATAGGTGTGAGGATACCCGGCGGTATGCTTCTGGAAAGTGTATACACATTCAATAATTTCTCATGGTGTGCGGCGTACGCTTGCTTGATGCTCATATCTCTATATGCAGACAAAAGATCTCGTGTAGAGTTTGTTTCTTTGTCCATAATGTATCTATGGTCATTAGAATTAGCAATCTGGAGGTTCTCAACCCTCGCTAACCCCGAAGGGAAGCAAGTTAAGGAGTCCTCGGCCTCGCGATAACCTGAGTCGCTGAACGTACAATTTGAATAGGGGGGGTACGAGTGTCTGACCACGGACGAGATTCCAGATTGCCTCGTGGTAGCGGCATGCCCAGTTAGCACACTACGCACGGGGGATTTTCTCACCCCCAGGGTTTTGCGTTTGTTGTTGTTCTTATACATATTGTACACAAAGGTGGTACAATGTGTTTGTGATTGTATTTATCACCAACAACAGTTGATTAAGGTTACTTACTACCCTGTATAATTATGGACAGTATAGTATAGTTATTATATAACCATGTATGGTTGCTTTAGTGTTAAGTAACCTGTCAATTAGTTTAACAGTTCTTAATGTGTGTATGTGTATATTATGTATACACACTTTTACTATGTAACCCGTACGTTATAGACACACTATGTATGTGTCACGTGTGTTAATAGCCCAAGCACAGAAATCGTCTTTGATTCCACTCGGATAGACAATAATCCGAACTGCAAGAGCGCTTTCGGTCTTGAAACCTTCTTCAGTTGCAACATGCAATCCTAAACGATTTCTATTTAATACGTAAATTCTCTCATTTACTGATGTAATGAGGTTTATATCGGTACACTGTGATTAACCAATTAAGTATGTATAGTGTATTCAAACTGTCTGAGTTAGTTAGTAATACATATTCACTACTTTATATATGTGTGGTTCTTATTGAGAACTGCTATTTTAAAGTACAATAGTACTGTAAGACAAATCGGGTAGGTACCGAATGTATTGTCTTTTAATGAACATGCAGCACGATGTTCCGACACGACTGGGTTGGTACCGTCTTAAATGTGTCTTATAGGTAGCATGTATTCCGAAGAAAACACTATTTATAGTTATTCGTCGGGTTGGTACCGAGACAAAATTTGGAGTATCTCCAAATGTGAGTAACTATGTTCTCATAACAAATATGTTAGCAAAATAAGACACGAATGTGTCATATATTCCGAGGAATATGCAGTTTACACGTCGGGTTTGTACCGAGACAAATGCTGGAGTATCTCCAGTAGTGTGTAAATCTGTACTGTATATAGCTATGTAGATCGCACGTCGGGTTGGTACCGAGACAAATTCTGGAGTATCTCCAGAAGTGTGCAGATCTGTACTGTATATAGATAGCTAACAGAAAGTAAAATATACAAGTTTTCAGAGCAGAAAACATGCGTGTGACTCAGTCGATGTAGGGACACCGACTGCCTACCTATCTCGCTGCTTGTGTTTCTACAAAGTGTAGTGTGTTGGTCATTAATTGGTTCCATCTGTGTGTCTACCGTCTTCCTTTTGATAACTGTTTCGACGCGAATCAATTGACGCGCTCAGTGTGGTCAATTAGTTCACGCTCAAGGTGAGAAATTCTTCTGACCATATTACCGCCGATATATCATGATTAATTACCCTTCGGCGGTACTTCTGATACTGTACGAGATCTCGATTGGGTAATAGTTAAAAATGTGTTAATGTCATTTTTCAGTAAACCACCAGATATTAGAATCTAACAGCCGTGTTTACTTACAAGAGCATATTTTATAAGTGTCTCTTTATGTATTTCTTTCTCTATGCGTGTATAGATATAGTTTTTATTAAAATAAAAACAAGAGTATATATTTTCCCTACAACAAGTTTAATGTACCTTTTAGTATATCTTTTATTTGAATTTTCAGTTACACTCCTTAGTATAAATCAATCCGTGATAGTCACGATGTATGTGTGATGTAATTTGCCTCGACAATTGGCACGTTGTGTTTTATCTTGGTATACGACGGCTTGTGTGCTTTTTAATTATATGACATTGTGTTGTGTCTATGTGGCCATACACTGTTTGATTAGCCTGTCAGTTTCCGTGCTCGCTAGTGTATTTTTAACATAAGCAAGCTTATCTCTCCATTGTTTTCCTGTAAGTGCATCGTATTTGTTAGTCTACATATATGTTCTATATCCCTATATATTCATTTTTTTATTATTATTATTCCTATTCCTGAGAATTATTTAATTTAAATACATATTGTGTGTATTTATGGCATTTCTAGTCGGCCGGAGGGCATACATACATACATGTACACATCCATGTACATACACCTTCATACAAGTATGGATGCCCATGGGATATTGTTAAGAGTACAGTATAACCACAGTGGTTATATTAAATAGTATCTTTTGGTTTATTCCGTTAGTTGCCGACTAAACTTATTTTAAATAATACGTCACGCGAGGTGTGCGTATTTTATTAAATGGGTAGGCTACTTTACCTATTACCTATATGGAATAGGCTAAGTTGGTATATACCATGTACGTGTAGTTTTGGAGAGACTGCGTTACTGATTCATTGATGTTAGAAAGGAAACGTAATTGCAGCACTTTAGATAGATTACACACACATTCGTATATATAGTGAGTTTATGTTTTTTCAAAGACAATACTGGGTGAGATTTGTGTATATACTGTGAACTCTCAGGCGAATAATTACGATATAATAATGTCCATCAGTTATTGCAACTCAATAAGACTAGTGTTAGTTTTGTTCCGTAAGGCTACATCAAGTAGATATAAAAGTCGAACAGACAAAGTATGCCGTGTTTACTTCAAAGAGCATATTTTATAAGTTTCTCTTAATGTATTTCTTTCTCTGTATGTATAAAGATATAGTTTTTTTTAAAAACAAATACGGGTCCCTACACGCCCCTACTACAGTCATGTCAGTATACATATCAATATATTGGTCACTTGTTAGCGGTATACTTCCATAATACAGTTAGAGGTATACTTTCTTCCATAAGGTTAAAGGTATACTCTCTACACTATAGTTACAGGTACACTTCCTGTACTATATTTACAAGTACTTATCGTAATGAACTTCACTATTTAAGAGAGCGTAATAAAGATAGTATCTTTAGTGAAAACTGGTCACCACATAAAAACAAGAGTATATGTTTTCCCTAAACATGTTTAGTGTACCCTAAAGTGTATTTTTTATTTGAATTTTTAGTTCATCTCCTTAGTATAGATCAATCCGTGATAGTCACGATGTATGTGTAAAGTAGATTGAATAGATATATGACACGTAGTGAATTTGCTTTGAATTTTCGTTATATACTTGTGTATATATTGGCAATGGGTCATGTCAGGTATGTCCCTGCTTTTGTGTGTTGGTTATGCAGAATGACTATAGTACTAAGTACTTTAGGTTTGACAATTTTGTAAGTTCTCCTTCGAGAGTTGTGTGTGGCCCTTAAAAGGGCCTGGTATTCAGCATACCGAGAGTGATTTTATGGTGGGTTAGTCATGGCGCCCATTGTTTCTCGCATGGTTCTTGCCAAGACTAGCACCATAGCCTCCATGCTGTCACGTTGCTGCGACTGTTGCGATTGTAGCAACCGTGCCACCCCCTCCATCAGGTTTTGGTTTTCATCTGGAGGGTTCTCTATCCGCGCCTCCGCTTCCGTTTGTAGTGTCTGACAGTGCGTTGCCAGTATCTCCCCTATCTTGTCGACGCTAGTTGTGAGGATGTTGTCGATTTCCACCCTAGCAGCCTCCGCCCTTGGAATCAAATGGCAGTGACTAGGCCTCGGTAACGTGTAACGCTTGGTGGTTATGACCCGGTCATAGAAGGCTGCCCAGTCTTTGGCTACTCTCAAGTCGTCCTGGGCTCTGGCGACAGCACGACCCCTGGTACTTCCGTCGGATTGAAGTCTTTCATCCGGCGTAGCCCTCGGTAGTGTGTTGTCTACCGATTCCGGGCGGTGGTCCCTGTGATATGGGTCGTGTCTTCTCAAAGTCCGACCTCGCCCACGGCCCCGGCCTCTGGTGGATTGTTGACTGTACATCGTTGTAGCAGCAAGTTTTCAGTGGTGAATGGTCACTCAGTGTTTGTGAACGGTATATCTGTGTTCCGTTTCCTTGCTATTCTCTGTGATGCAAGATCTTCTCACTTTTCATTGGTTAGCTCGACATGTCGTTATTGATTGTAATTAATTACCGGCGACGCTCCGCCTTGCATAATGGTCAACGACGACCCCCTGTCCAGACGTCGCTATGTTTGAATTTGATTAGACGATGTAAGTGATAGGTTCCACCTCCTATCTGTGGGTGGCATTGGTCACATGTGTTATTTCTTTTATACTTATTTTATGTTGGTCATATTTAAGTTTTTTTTATATGAACACTTTCATATTTCAAAACGTTTATTATATAACCGATATAATCGTGGTTAAACGTCGTGTCCCTGTTTTCTTTTTAGTCATTTATATGGTGTATTATGTTTGAACAATTTCGTTCATAGTTTATAATTTGTACCCTTGCGTGTGTCTTAAGTAACCCAGACGGGTTATCCAACTGTATTTTATTTTTTATGTATAATATATAGTTTCTATATATATTTTTATGAACACTTTCATATATCAAAGTGTTTATTATATAACCGTTATAATCATGGTTAAATGTCGTGTCCCTGTTTTCTTTTTAGTTATTTATATGGTGTATTATGTTACGATCATAATTTATAATTGGTACCCTTGCGTGTATCTTAAGTAACTATAATTTGACCATTACGTTGGTCGTTGTAATAGGATTGTTATGTGGTGGTTAGCCCTGAGTCATTGTCCTTTTTGAGTAGGGAGATTAGTAATTCTAAATCCGTATCCATGTCTTGTTGTACCTGTGTTTCTGGATGCAATTTTGCCCGGACCAAGGTATCACTTAGATTTTTCCCTCGTTTATAAGCTATCATAGGTTTTTCAGGAAAGATACCTCGAAGTGTTTCGTTTTTATCTATTATGTGCCAGTTATTTGTAATTGCTCCACTTAATCCGTATAGGTGTGGGTTGAAAGTCGTAATGAAAACCAAAGGTGCGCATATGTTTGCCTTTTCATTGTTTTCCTGTAAGTATGTATTACGTTTTCCGTGGTCTACCTGTGTAAATGCAGTCTCGAATTCCTCATTGCTATATCCACGTAGTGCGAGTTTATGCTTAAATAGGAGTGCTCTTGCTAAAAAGTCCTCCCGGTTTGTAGAGGTGCGTATGAATCTAATGAGTTCACCCTTTATTAGACCCAAAAATACTGTTTTTGGATGTGATGATTGCCTGTGAATATATTGAAATTGTTCACTGGGTTTTACGTATGGTTTGAAGTCTAGTATATTTTCTTTTTCAAATCGCCGACCTTTAAAGATGACAGTGTCTAGGAAGATTCCTTCACTCATTGAGATGTTATATTTAAATTTTAGAGTGGGGTGGAGCTGATTCGCTTTATTTAGAAATGAGCGTGCTTCTGTTTCATTTCCTAGGTATACTGCAAATACATCGTCCCTGAAGCGTAACCAAGTGTGTATCTTGTTATCAGCTAAAGCTAGCATCTTTTTTTCTAAGTAATATATGACTATGTCGCATATATTAGGTGAGGCCCGGTGACCCATAGCAACACCACGTGATTGATAGTAGTTTTTACCATTGAATTTAAAGTTATTGCATTTGATTGCTAGTTCAAGAAGCTTGCAAAATGATTCTGTTGATGGACGTTTTATCCCCTTGACATGACTGTGATTGGTGTCATTTTCAATTGTTTTGCATACTGCTTCTATGGCTTCATTGTGTATAATATTTGTGTACATACTTTCATAATCGAGAGTAATAATAAGTGCTTCCTGTGGGGTTTTAATTTTTTCTACCTTTCTGATCATACTTTATTTCAAACTGCTTAATTTCACAAATCAGTGAACAGATAAAGCAAATTACAGCAATAACATACATGTATAAATACATAACACAATCAGATCCGACGTGTCCTTGATATATGTGTCTTGCTCGACAACAAAAGGTTTTAAAAAATGGTCAACAAATTCTGAGATCCGCTCCACTGGACAGTTATTGGCAGAGATAATGGGTCTCGCCTTTGTCGGTGGATCCGAGTGTATTTTATTGAGTAAGTACAATTCAGCGGTCTTGATGAATTCATTAAAAATCGGGTTGAGGAATTTGTAGTTGTTTTCTGTAATTTCCTTTTTATCGAGTAGATCTGATAATACACTGTTAACTTCTTGGGTTATTTGCTGTGTAATGTCATTTTCTATTTCCGTATAATGCTCACATGAGTTTAATTGCCGCATTCCCTCTTTAGTGTATTGTTCTCTATCAATGATCACCGTAGAGTTTCCCTTGTCACTTTTCTTTATAATAATGTTTTTATTTGACTTTAGTCTTTTTAAGGCCTTTTTTAATTTTTGTGAAAAATTACCTTTACATCTTTTTATGAACTTTTTGTTCGTGTGTATGTTCATAATTGCATATTTTAATTTTTCTTTTTCAACATGTCTTTTTTTCTCATGCATATTGGCTAGTTCAATTTTTGTTGCGGTAAGATAGTTTTCTAAAGTAGCACTTCCGGATGGTAAGTTTGGTCTCTCTTTTTTACATGTAAATGGAGTATGCTTAGGGACTATGTTTTTTTCATGTAGCCACAGTCTAGTTCTCATTCGTTTTTCGAAATTTTCGAAGTCTTTTATTAACTCTAATGTTCTAGGCGGTCATACGAATGTGTGTGTAATCTATCTAAAGTGCTGCAATTACGTTTCCTTTCTAACATCAATGAATCAGTAACGCAGTCTCTCCAAAACTACACGTACATGGTATATACCAACTTAGCCTATTCCATATAGGTAATAGGTAAAGTAGCCTACCCATTTAATAAAATACGCACACCTCGCGTGACGTATTATTTAAAATAAGTTTAGTCGGCAACTAACGGAATAAACCAAAAGATACTATTTAATATAACCACTGTGGTTATACTGTACTCTTAACAATATCCCATGGGCATCCATACTTGTATGAAGGTGTATGTACATGGATGTGTACATGTATGTATGTATGCCCTCCGGCCGACTAGAAATGCCATAAATACACACAATATGTATTTAAATTAAATAATTCTCAGGAATAGGAATAATAATAATAAAAAAATGAATATATAGGGATATAGAACATATATGTAGACTAACAAATACGATGCACTTACAGGAAAACAATGGAGAGATAAGCTTGCTTATGTTAAAAATACACTAGCGAGCACGGAAACTGACAGGCTAATCAAACAGTGTATGGCCACATAGACACAACACAATGTCATATAATTAAAAAGCACACAAGCCGTCGTATACCAAGATAAAACACAACGTGCCAATTGTCGAGGCAAATTACATCACACATACATCGTGACTATCACGGATTGATTTATACTAAGGAGTGTAACTGAAAATTCAAATAAAAGATATACTAAAAGGTACATTAAACTTGTTGTAGGGAAAATATATACTCTTGTTTTTATTTTAATAAAAACTATATCTATACACGCATAGAGAAAGAAATACATAAAGAGACACTTATAAAATATGCTCTTGTAAGTAAACACGGCTGTTAGATTCTAATATCTGGTGGTTTACTGAAAAATGACATTAACACATTTTTAACTATTACCCAATCGAGATCTCGTACAGTATCAGAAGTACCGCCGAAGGGTAATTAATCATGATATATCGGCGGTAATATGGTCAGAAGAATTTCTCACCTTGAGCGTGAACTAATTGACCACACTGAGCGCGTCAATTGATTCGCGTCGAAACAGTTATCAAAAGGAAGACGGTAGACACACAGATGGAACCAATTAATGACCAACACACTACACTTTGTAGAAACACAAGCAGCGAGATAGGTAGGCAGTCGGTGTCCCTACATCGACTGAGTCACACGCATGTTTTCTGCTCTGAAAACTTGTATATTTTACTTTCTGTTAGCTATCTATATACAGTACAGATCTGCACACTTCTGGAGATACTCCAGAATTTGTCTCGGTACCAACCCGACGTGCGATCTACATAGCTATATACAGTACAGATTTACACACTACTGGAGATACTCCAGCATTTGTCTCGGTACAAACCCGACGTGTAAACTGCATATTCCTCGGAATATATGACACATTCGTGTCTTATTTTGCTAACATATTTGTTATGAGAACATAGTTACTCACATTTGGAGATACTCCAAATTTTGTCTCGGTACCAACCCGACGAATAACTATAAATAGTGTTTTCTTCGGAATACATGCTACCTATAAGACACATTTAAGACGGTACCAACCCAGTCGTGTCGGAACATCGTGCTGCATGTTCATTAAAAGACAATACATTCGGTACCTACCCGATTTGTCTTACAGTACTATTGTACTTTAAAATAGCAGTTCTCAATAAGAACCACACATATATAAAGTAGTGAATATGTATTACTAACTAACTCAGACAGTTTGAATACACTATACATACTTAATTGGTTAATCACAGTGTACCGATATAAACCTCATTACATCAGTAAATGAGAGAATTTACGTATTAAATAGAAATCGTTTAGGATTGCATGTTGCAACTGAAGAAGGTTTCAAGACCGAAAGCGCTCTTGCAGTTCGGATTATTGTCTATCCGAGTGGAATCAAAGACGATTTCTGTGCTTGGGCTATTAACACACGTGACACATACATAGTGTGTCTATAACGTACGGGTTACATAGTAAAAGTGTGTATACATAATATACACATACACACATTAAGAACTGTTAAACTAATTGACAGGTTACTTAACACTAAAGCAACCATACATGGTTATATAATAACTATACTATACTGTCCATAATTATACAGGGTAGTAAGTAACCTTAATCAACTGTTGTTGGTGATAAATACAATCACAAACACATTGTACCACCTTTGTGTACAATATGTATAAGAACAACAACAAACGCAAAACCCTGGGGGTGAGAAAATCCCCCGTGCGTAGTGTGCTAACTGGGCATGCCGCTACCACGAGGCAATCTGGAATCTCGTCCGTGGTCAGACACTCGTACCCCCCCTATTCAAATTGTACGTTCAGCGACTCAGGTTATCGCGAGGCCGAGGACTCCTTAACTTGCTTCCCTTCGGGGTTAGCGAGGGTTGAGAACCTCCAGATTGCTAATTCTAATGACCATAGATACATTATGGACAAAGAAACAAACTCTACACGAGATCTTTTGTCTGCATATAGAGATATGAGCATCAAGCAAGCGTACGCCGCACACCATGAGAAATTATTGAATGTGTATACACTTTCCAGAAGCATACCGCCGGGTATCCTCACACCTATACAGAACACAATAAAAAACGAAATACAGGGGCCTTTTTTAAGGGACCCAAAGTGCTTTATGGAACTAAACACTATTGCACATGATTGTGCCAACAGCATTACTAAAACCTTGCTAAAATATTGGGATGAACAGAAAGTGTCATTGAGAGATAAAGTGCAAAACATTAAAAGTGAAATGCACTCTAAAAAACTCACACTGAAGGGTTTAGACTTGAGTAACTTTGAAAAAAACTTAAAATGTACGGAACTACAGATATGTGAGAAAAAACGAGCACTGGCCATATCACGTGACTCTAAAATAAATACTAACGGTAAAAGACATAGAAATAGCCCTGTGTACATGCCACCAAATAAACGGGTGAAGCCAGCCACATGCACTGTAACATCACCGGGGATACCACAATCCCCCGCGGGGTCGGCTGCGAGCAATCGGACACCACCTCCGACACCAACTGTGAACAATAATACACGCACAGTAATTAAAACCGCAAACGAGAACAACAGATGCACTGAACTGCCAAAATCCTTTAAACATGCTAAGATGACACAGGATCACATTGTACGTAGGTCAGTCATTAACGGTGAGCCGGATCTAAACAAACAGAACCCGGTTACACATTATACCTTACCAACATCTGGTGTAGACACAGGAAATGAGGATGCGTTTCTTTTAGAAGAAATACTCAAACCATTCTCACAAATACAAGATCTCCAGAATGTACAAAAAAAACGAAACATTGAGAGACTATTACACATCTCCCCAATTATAAACACAAATGGCCAAACTGTTGTAGGGGAGGTAACTGAACACGATTGTAACAGAGATATGAACGAGAACCCTACACAAAATTGTATTCAGCTCGGACAACCGACTGTGCACAATAATCCCGTACATAACACGGAGGCACATCCACAAATAACAAATAGTACCTCAGGGCATGAATCACATATAAGTACAAGAGCAAACACTACCTGCGATCAATACACAGGCCTAGAGGACCCGCACATGGGAATACCGCTCAACACGTCCATCAACACATGCCAGGGTAAAAAAGAACATAGTTGTAGTAATGAAAACAAAACGTTGTCCACTACTACCTCAGAAAATACAAACCCGTGTATTAACTATGTACCCTGTAGCATTGATCCCCCTTCTACTAACGTTGATCATTGTAAATCAACAGATAATACACTAGAAAATGACATTACACAGCTCAATATGATTGACACGTATACACACATAATTACAGACTCGCAATTATCAGAAATAGTGCGAAAAGTATTTGACACTGTCGATAGGAATACACTATGACTATCTACCGAACCTTTAACGGAGACGGTTAGGTTCGAAATAAACAAAGTCATACCCACGACATGTGTAACAAAGAGTATATAAATACAGTAGGATCCACGGATCTCTGTCCTAAAACAAAGCCTAATGACCCTACACACAAGGAAATCAGCATTAATACAAACTTCAGAAAGCGAAGAAATACTATGAAAAAATATGGTGATAAACTCAACCGTACATATAGAAAGCGTGGAAAACGAAAGAATACAGCTCTAAAAAAGGCAGATAGAGTCAAGTTAGCAAAAACCTACATAACAAACCTATCTAATAAGGTACTAACCGATGATGAAACACTGGTGCTAAGTAAAAACCTCAAATTTGTACCGACGCCGGAACCACCTAGAACATTAGAGTTAATAAAAGACTTCGAAAATTTCGAAAAACGAATGAGAACTAGACTGTGGCTACATGAAAAAAACATAGTCCCTAAGCATACTCCATTTACATGTAAAAAAGAGAGACCAAACTTACCATCCGGAAGTGCTACTTTAGAAAACTATCTTACCGCAACAAAAATTGAACTAGCCAATATGCATGAGAAAAAAAGACATGTTGAAAAAGAAAAATTAAAATATGCAATTATGAACATACACACGAACAAAAAGTTCATAAAAAGATGTAAAGGTAATTTTTCACAAAAATTAAAAAAGGCCTTAAAAAGACTAAAGTCAAATAAAAACATTATTATAAAGAAAAGTGACAAGGGAAACTCTACGGTGATCATTGATAGAGAACAATACACTAAAGAGGGAATGCGGCAATTAAACTCATGTGAGCATTATACGGAAATAGAAAATGACATTACACAGCAAATAACCCAAGAAGTTAACAGTGTATTATCAGATCTACTCGATAAAAAGGAAATTACAGAAAACAACTACAAATTCCTCAACCCGATTTTTAATGAATTCATCAAGACCGCTGAATTGTACTTACTCAATAAAATACACTCGGATCCACCGACAAAGGCGAGACCCATTATCTCTGCCAATAACTGTCCAGTGGAGCGGATCTCAGAATTTGTTGACCATTTTTTAAAACCTTTTGTTGTCGAGCAAGACACATATATCAAGGACACGTCGGATCTGATTGTGTTATGTATTTATACATGTATGTTATTGCTGTAATTTGCTTTATCTGTTCACTGATTTGTGAAATTAAGCAGTTTGAAATAAAGTATGATCAGAAAGGTAGAAAAAATTAAAACCCCACAGGAAGCACTTATTATTACTCTCGATTATGAAAGTATGTACACAAATATTATACACAATGAAGCCATAGAAGCAGTATGCAAAACAATTGAAAATGACACCAATCACAGTCATGTCAAGGGGATAAAACGTCCATCAACAGAATCATTTTGCAAGCTTCTTGAACTAGCAATCAAATGCAATAACTTTAAATTCAATGGTAAAAACTACTATCAATCACGTGGTGTTGCTATGGGTCACCGGGCCTCACCTAATATATGCGACATAGTCATATATTACTTAGAAAAAAAGATGCTAGCTTTAGCTGATAACAAGATACACACTTGGTTACGCTTCAGGGACGATGTATTTGCAGTATACCTAGGAAATGAAACAGAAGCACGCTCATTTCTAAATAAAGCGAATCAGCTCCACCCCACTCTAAAATTTAAATATAACATCTCAATGAGTGAAGGAATCTTCCTAGACACTGTCATCTTTAAAGGTCGGCGATTTGAAAAAGAAAATATACTAGACTTCAAACCATACGTAAAACCCAGTGAACAATTTCAATATATTCACAGGCAATCATCACATCCAAAAACAGTATTTTTGGGTCTAATAAAGGGTGAACTCATTAGATTCATACGCACCTCTACAAACCGGGAGGACTTTTTAGCAAGAGCACTCCTATTTAAGCATAAACTCGCACTACGTGGATATAGCAATGAGGAATTCGAGACTGCATTTACACAGGTAGACCACGGAAAACGTAATACATACTTACAGGAAAACAATGAAAAGGCAAACATATGCGCACCTTTGGTTTTCATTACGACTTTCAACCCACACCTATACGGATTAAGTGGAGCAATTACAAATAACTGGCACATAATAGATAAAAACGAAACACTTCGAGGTATCTTTCCTGAAAAACCTATGATAGCTTATAAACGAGGGAAAAATCTAAGTGATACCTTGGTCCGGGCAAAATTGCATCCAGAAACACAGGTACAACAAGACATGGATACGGATTTAGAATTACTAATCTCCCTACTCAAAAAGGACAATGACTCAGGGCTAACCACCACATAACAATCCTATTACAACGACCAACGTAATGGTCAAATTATAGTTACTTAAGATACACGCAAGGGTACCAATTATAAATTATGATCGTAACATAATACACCATATAAATAACTAAAAAGAAAACAGGGACACGACATTTAACCATGATTATAACGGTTATATAATAAACACTTTGATATATGAAAGTGTTCATAAAAATATATATAGAAACTATATATTATACATAAAAAATAAAATACAGTTGGATAACCCGTCTGGGTTACTTAAGACACACGCAAGGGTACAAATTATAAACTATGAACGAAATTGTTCAAACATAATACACCATATAAATGACTAAAAAGAAAACAGGGACACGACGTTTAACCACGATTATATCGGTTATATAATAAACGTTTTGAAATATGAAAGTGTTCATATAAAAAAAACTTAAATATGACCAACATAAAATAAGTATAAAAGAAATAACACATGTGACCAATGCCACCCACAGATAGGAGGTGGAACCTATCACTTACATCGTCTAATCAAATTCAAACATAGCGACGTCTGGACAGGGGGTCGTCGTTGACCATTATGCAAGGCGGAGCGTCGCCGGTAATTAATTACAATCAATAACGACATGTCGAGCTAACCAATGAAAAGTGAGAAGATCTTGCATCACAGAGAATAGCAAGGAAACGGAACACAGATATACCGTTCACAAACACTGAGTGACCATTCACCACTGAAAACTTGCTGCTACAACGATGTACAGTCAACAATCCACCAGAGGCCGGGGCCGTGGGCGAGGTCGGACTTTGAGAAGACACGACCCATATCACAGGGACCACCGCCCGGAATCGGTAGACAACACACTACCGAGGGCTACGCCGGATGAAAGACTTCAATCCGACGGAAGTACCAGGGGTCGTGCTGTCGCCAGAGCCCAGGACGACTTGAGAGTAGCCAAAGACTGGGCAGCCTTCTATGACCGGGTCATAACCACCAAGCGTTACACGTTACCGAGGCCTAGTCACTGCCATTTGATTCCAAGGGCGGAGGCTGCTAGGGTGGAAATCGACAACATCCTCACAACTAGCGTCGACAAGATAGGGGAGATACTGGCAACGCACTGTCAGACACTACAAACGGAAGCGGAGGCGCGGATAGAGAACCCTCCAGATGAAAACCAAAACCTGATGGAGGGGGTGGCACGGTTGCTACAATCGCAACAGTCGCAGCAACGTGACAGCATGGAGGCTATGGTGCTAGTCTTGGCAAGAACCATGCGAGAAACAATGGGCGCCATGACTAACCCACCATAAAATCACTCTCGGTATGCTGAATACCAGGCCCTTTTAAGGGCCACACACAACTCTCGAAGGAGAACTTACAAAATTGTCAAACCTAAAGTACTTAGTACTATAGTCATTCTGCATAACCAACACACAAAAGCAGGGACATACCTGACATGACCCATTGCCAATATATACACAAGTATATAACGAAAATTCAAAGCAAATTCACTACGTGTCATATATCTATTCAATCTACTTTACACATACATCGTGACTATCACGGATTGATCTATACTAAGGAGATGAACTAAAAATTCAAATAAAAAATACACTTTAGGGTACACTAAACATGTTTAGGGAAAACATATACTCTTGTTTTTATGTGGTGACCAGTTTTCACTAAAGATACTATCTTTATTACGCTCTCTTAAATAGTGAAGTTCATTACGATAAGTACTTGTAAATATAGTACAGGAAGTGTACCTGTAACTATAGTGTAGAGAGTATACCTTTAACCTTATGGAAGAAAGTATACCTCTAACTGTATTATGGAAGTATACCGCTAACAAGTGACCAATATATTGATATGTATACTGACATGACTGTAGTAGGGGCGTGTAGGGACCCGTATTTGTTTTTAAAAAAAACTATATCTTTATACATACAGAGAAAGAAATACATTAAGAGAAACTTATAAAATATGCTCTTTGAAGTAAACACGGCATACTTTGTCTGTTCGACTTTTATATCTACTTGATGTAGCCTTACGGAACAAAACTAACACTAGTCTTATTGAGTTGCAATAACTGATGGACATTATTATATCGTAATTATTCGCCTGAGAGTTCACAGTATATACACAAATCTCACCCAGTATTGTCTTTGAAAAAACATAAACTCACTATATATACGAATGTGTGTGTAATCTATCTAAAGTGCTGCAATTACGTTTCCTTTCTAACATCAATGAATCAGTAACGCAGTCTCTCCAAAACTACACGTACATGGTATATACCAACTTAGCCTATTCCATATAGGTAATAGGTAAAGTAGCCTACCCATTTAATAAAATACGCACACCTCGCGTGACGTATTATTTAAAATAAGTTTAGTCGGCAACTAACGGAATAAACCAAAAGATACTATTTAATATAACCACTGTGGTTATACTGTACTCTTAACAATATCCCATGGGCATCCATACTTGTATGAAGGTGTATGTACATGGATGTGTACATGTATGTATGTATGCCCTCCGGCCGACTAGAAATGCCATAAATACACACAATATGTATTTAAATTAAATAATTCTCAGGAATAGGAATAATAATAATAAAAAAATGAATATATAGGGATATAGAACATATATGTAGACTAACAAATACGATGCACTTACAGGAAAACAATGGAGAGATAAGCTTGCTTATGTTAAAAATACACTAGCGAGCACGGAAACTGACAGGCTAATCAAACAGTGTATGGCCACATAGACACAACACAATGTCATATAATTAAAAAGCACACAAGCCGTCGTATACCAAGATAAAACACAACGTGCCAATTGTCGAGGCAAATTACATCACACATACATCGTGACTATCACGGATTGATTTATACTAAGGAGTGTAACTGAAAATTCAAATAAAAGATATACTAAAAGGTACATTAAACTTGTTGTAGGGAAAATATATACTCTTGTTTTTATTTTAATAAAAACTATATCTATACACGCATAGAGAAAGAAATACATAAAGAGACACTTATAAAATATGCTCTTGTAAGTAAACACGGCTGTTAGATTCTAATATCTGGTGGTTTACTGAAAAATGACATTAACACATTTTTAACTATTACCCAATCGAGATCTCGTACAGTATCAGAAGTACCGCCGAAGGGTAATTAATCATGATATATCGGCGGTAATATGGTCAGAAGAATTTCTCACCTTGAGCGTGAACTAATTGACCACACTGAGCGCGTCAATTGATTCGCGTCGAAACAGTTATCAAAAGGAAGACGGTAGACACACAGATGGAACCAATTAATGACCAACACACTACACTTTGTAGAAACACAAGCAGCGAGATAGGTAGGCAGTCGGTGTCCCTACATCGACTGAGTCACACGCATGTTTTCTGCTCTGAAAACTTGTATATTTTACTTTCTGTTAGCTATCTATATACAGTACAGATCTGCACACTTCTGGAGATACTCCAGAATTTGTCTCGGTACCAACCCGACGTGCGATCTACATAGCTATATACAGTACAGATTTACACACTACTGGAGATACTCCAGCATTTGTCTCGGTACAAACCCGACGTGTAAACTGCATATTCCTCGGAATATATGACACATTCGTGTCTTATTTTGCTAACATATTTGTTATGAGAACATAGTTACTCACATTTGGAGATACTCCAAATTTTGTCTCGGTACCAACCCGACGAATAACTATAAATAGTGTTTTCTTCGGAATACATGCTACCTATAAGACACATTTAAGACGGTACCAACCCAGTCGTGTCGGAACATCGTGCTGCATGTTCATTAAAAGACAATACATTCGGTACCTACCCGATTTGTCTTACAGTACTATTGTACTTTAAAATAGCAGTTCTCAATAAGAACCACACATATATAAAGTAGTGAATATGTATTACTAACTAACTCAGACAGTTTGAATACACTATACATACTTAATTGGTTAATCACAGTGTACCGATATAAACCTCATTACATCAGTAAATGAGAGAATTTACGTATTAAATAGAAATCGTTTAGGATTGCATGTTGCAACTGAAGAAGGTTTCAAGACCGAAAGCGCTCTTGCAGTTCGGATTATTGTCTATCCGAGTGGAATCAAAGACGATTTCTGTGCTTGGGCTATTAACACACGTGACACATACATAGTGTGTCTATAACGTACGGGTTACATAGTAAAAGTGTGTATACATAATATACACATACACACATTAAGAACTGTTAAACTAATTGACAGGTTACTTAACACTAAAGCAACCATACATGGTTATATAATAACTATACTATACTGTCCATAATTATACAGGGTAGTAAGTAACCTTAATCAACTGTTGTTGGTGATAAATACAATCACAAACACATTGTACCACCTTTGTGTACAATATGTATAAGAACAACAACAAACGCAAAACCCTGGGGGTGAGAAAATCCCCCGTGCGTAGTGTGCTAACTGGGCATGCCGCTACCACGAGGCAATCTGGAATCTCGTCCGTGGTCAGACACTCGTACCCCCCCTATTCAAATTAGGTTCGAAATAAACAAAGTCATACCCACGACATGTGTAACAAAGAGTATATAAATACAGTAGGATCCACGGATCTCTGTCCTAAAACAAAGCCTAATGACCCTACACACAAGGAAATCAGCATTAATACAAACTTCAGAAAGCGAAGAAATACTATGAAAAAATATGGTGATAAACTCAACCGTACATATAGAAAGCGTGGAAAACGAAAGAATACAGCTCTAAAAAAGGCAGATAGAGTCAAGTTAGCAAAAACCTACATAACAAACCTATCTAATAAGGTACTAACCGATGATGAAACACTGGTGCTAAGTAAAAACCTCAAATTTGTACCGACGCCGGAACCACCTAGAACATTAGAGTTAATAAAAGACTTCGAAAATTTCGAAAAACGAATGAGAACTAGACTGTGGCTACATGAAAAAAACATAGTCCCTAAGCATACTCCATTTACATGTAAAAAAGAGAGACCAAACTTACCATCCGGAAGTGCTACTTTAGAAAACTATCTTACCGCAACAAAAATTGAACTAGCCAATATGCATGAGAAAAAAAGACATGTTGAAAAAGAAAAATTAAAATATGCAATTATGAACATACACACGAACAAAAAGTTCATAAAAAGATGTAAAGGTAATTTTTCACAAAAATTAAAAAAGGCCTTAAAAAGACTAAAGTCAAATAAAAACATTATTATAAAGAAAAGTGACAAGGGAAACTCTACGGTGATCATTGATAGAGAACAATACACTAAAGAGGGAATGCGGCAATTAAACTCATGTGAGCATTATACGGAAATAGAAAATGACATTACACAGCAAATAACCCAAGAAGTTAACAGTGTATTATCAGATCTACTCGATAAAAAGGAAATTACAGAAAACAACTACAAATTCCTCAACCCGATTTTTAATGAATTCATCAAGACCGCTGAATTGTACTTACTCAATAAAATACACTCGGATCCACCGACAAAGGCGAGACCCATTATCTCTGCCAATAACTGTCCAGTGGAGCGGATCTCAGAATTTGTTGACCATTTTTTAAAACCTTTTGTTGTCGAGCAAGACACATATATCAAGGACACGTCGGATCTGATTGTGTTATGTATTTATACATGTATGTTATTGCTGTAATTTGCTTTATCTGTTCACTGATTTGTGAAATTAAGCAGTTTGAAATAAAGTATGATCAGAAAGGTAGAAAAAATTAAAACCCCACAGGAAGCACTTATTATTACTCTCGATTATGAAAGTATGTACACAAATATTATACACAATGAAGCCATAGAAGCAGTATGCAAAACAATTGAAAATGACACCAATCACAGTCATGTCAAGGGGATAAAACGTCCATCAACAGAATCATTTTGCAAGCTTCTTGAACTAGCAATCAAATGCAATAACTTTAAATTCAATGGTAAAAACTACTATCAATCACGTGGTGTTGCTATGGGTCACCGGGCCTCACCTAATATATGCGACATAGTCATATATTACTTAGAAAAAAAGATGCTAGCTTTAGCTGATAACAAGATACACACTTGGTTACGCTTCAGGGACGATGTATTTGCAGTATACCTAGGAAATGAAACAGAAGCACGCTCATTTCTAAATAAAGCGAATCAGCTCCACCCCACTCTAAAATTTAAATATAACATCTCAATGAGTGAAGGAATCTTCCTAGACACTGTCATCTTTAAAGGTCGGCGATTTGAAAAAGAAAATATACTAGACTTCAAACCATACGTAAAACCCAGTGAACAATTTCAATATATTCACAGGCAATCATCACATCCAAAAACAGTATTTTTGGGTCTAATAAAGGGTGAACTCATTAGATTCATACGCACCTCTACAAACCGGGAGGACTTTTTAGCAAGAGCACTCCTATTTAAGCATAAACTCGCACTACGTGGATATAGCAATGAGGAATTCGAGACTGCATTTACACAGGTAGACCACGGAAAACGTAATACATACTTACAGGAAAACAATGAAAAGGCAAACATATGCGCACCTTTGGTTTTCATTACGACTTTCAACCCACACCTATACGGATTAAGTGGAGCAATTACAAATAACTGGCACATAATAGATAAAAACGAAACACTTCGAGGTATCTTTCCTGAAAAACCTATGATAGCTTATAAACGAGGGAAAAATCTAAGTGATACCTTGGTCCGGGCAAAATTGCATCCAGAAACACAGGTACAACAAGACATGGATACGGATTTAGAATTACTAATCTCCCTACTCAAAAAGGACAATGACTCAGGGCTAACCACCACATAACAATCCTATTACAACGACCAACGTAATGGTCAAATTATAGTTACTTAAGATACACGCAAGGGTACCAATTATAAATTATGATCGTAACATAATACACCATATAAATAACTAAAAAGAAAACAGGGACACGACATTTAACCATGATTATAACGGTTATATAATAAACACTTTGATATATGAAAGTGTTCATAAAAATATATATAGAAACTATATATTATACATAAAAAATAAAATACAGTTGGATAACCCGTCTGGGTTACTTAAGACACACGCAAGGGTACAAATTATAAACTATGAACGAAATTGTTCAAACATAATACACCATATAAATGACTAAAAAGAAAACAGGGACACGACGTTTAACCACGATTATATCGGTTATATAATAAACGTTTTGAAATATGAAAGTGTTCATATAAAAAAAACTTAAATATGACCAACATAAAATAAGTATAAAAGAAATAACACATGTGACCAATGCCACCCACAGATAGGAGGTGGAACCTATCACTTACATCGTCTAATCAAATTCAAACATAGCGACGTCTGGACAGGGGGTCGTCGTTGACCATTATGCAAGGCGGAGCGTCGCCGGTAATTAATTACAATCAATAACGACATGTCGAGCTAACCAATGAAAAGTGAGAAGATCTTGCATCACAGAGAATAGCAAGGAAACGGAACACAGATATACCGTTCACAAACACTGAGTGACCATTCACCACTGAAAACTTGCTGCTACAACGATGTACAGTCAACAATCCACCAGAGGCCGGGGCCGTGGGCGAGGTCGGACTTTGAGAAGACACGACCCATATCACAGGGACCACCGCCCGGAATCGGTAGACAACACACTACCGAGGGCTACGCCGGATGAAAGACTTCAATCCGACGGAAGTACCAGGGGTCGTGCTGTCGCCAGAGCCCAGGACGACTTGAGAGTAGCCAAAGACTGGGCAGCCTTCTATGACCGGGTCATAACCACCAAGCGTTACACGTTACCGAGGCCTAGTCACTGCCATTTGATTCCAAGGGCGGAGGCTGCTAGGGTGGAAATCGACAACATCCTCACAACTAGCGTCGACAAGATAGGGGAGATACTGGCAACGCACTGTCAGACACTACAAACGGAAGCGGAGGCGCGGATAGAGAACCCTCCAGATGAAAACCAAAACCTGATGGAGGGGGTGGCACGGTTGCTACAATCGCAACAGTCGCAGCAACGTGACAGCATGGAGGCTATGGTGCTAGTCTTGGCAAGAACCATGCGAGAAACAATGGGCGCCATGACTAACCCACCATAAAATCACTCTCGGTATGCTGAATACCAGGCCCTTTTAAGGGCCACACACAACTCTCGAAGGAGAACTTACAAAATTGTCAAACCTAAAGTACTTAGTACTATAGTCATTCTGCATAACCAACACACAAAAGCAGGGACATACCTGACATGACCCATTGCCAATATATACACAAGTATATAACGAAAATTCAAAGCAAATTCACTACGTGTCATATATCTATTCAATCTACTTTACACATACATCGTGACTATCACGGATTGATCTATACTAAGGAGATGAACTAAAAATTCAAATAAAAAATACACTTTAGGGTACACTAAACATGTTTAGGGAAAACATATACTCTTGTTTTTATGTGGTGACCAGTTTTCACTAAAGATACTATCTTTATTACGCTCTCTTAAATAGTGAAGTTCATTACGATAAGTACTTGTAAATATAGTACAGGAAGTGTACCTGTAACTATAGTGTAGAGAGTATACCTTTAACCTTATGGAAGAAAGTATACCTCTAACTGTATTATGGAAGTATACCGCTAACAAGTGACCAATATATTGATATGTATACTGACATGACTGTAGTAGGGGCGTGTAGGGACCCGTATTTGTTTTTAAAAAAAACTATATCTTTATACATACAGAGAAAGAAATACATTAAGAGAAACTTATAAAATATGCTCTTTGAAGTAAACACGGCATACTTTGTCTGTTCGACTTTTATATCTACTTGATGTAGCCTTACGGAACAAAACTAACACTAGTCTTATTGAGTTGCAATAACTGATGGACATTATTATATCGTAATTATTCGCCTGAGAGTTCACAGTATATACACAAATCTCACCCAGTATTGTCTTTGAAAAAACATAAACTCACTATATATACGAATGTGTGTGTAATCTATCTAAAGTGCTGCAATTACGTTTCCTTTCTAACATCAATGAATCAGTAACGCAGTCTCTCCAAAACTACACGTACATGGTATATACCAACTTAGCCTATTCCATATAGGTAATAGGTAAAGTAGCCTACCCATTTAATAAAATACGCACACCTCGCGTGACGTATTATTTAAAATAAGTTTAGTCGGCAACTAACGGAATAAACCAAAAGATACTATTTAATATAACCACTGTGGTTATACTGTACTCTTAACAATATCCCATGGGCATCCATACTTGTATGAAGGTGTATGTACATGGATGTGTACATGTATGTATGTATGCCCTCCGGCCGACTAGAAATGCCATAAATACACACAATATGTATTTAAATTAAATAATTCTCAGGAATAGGAATAATAATAATAAAAAAATGAATATATAGGGATATAGAACATATATGTAGACTAACAAATACGATGCACTTACAGGAAAACAATGGAGAGATAAGCTTGCTTATGTTAAAAATACACTAGCGAGCACGGAAACTGACAGGCTAATCAAACAGTGTATGGCCACATAGACACAACACAATGTCATATAATTAAAAAGCACACAAGCCGTCGTATACCAAGATAAAACACAACGTGCCAATTGTCGAGGCAAATTACATCACACATACATCGTGACTATCACGGATTGATTTATACTAAGGAGTGTAACTGAAAATTCAAATAAAAGATATACTAAAAGGTACATTAAACTTGTTGTAGGGAAAATATATACTCTTGTTTTTATTTTAATAAAAACTATATCTATACACGCATAGAGAAAGAAATACATAAAGAGACACTTATAAAATATGCTCTTGTAAGTAAACACGGCTGTTAGATTCTAATATCTGGTGGTTTACTGAAAAATGACATTAACACATTTTTAACTATTACCCAATCGAGATCTCGTACAGTATCAGAAGTACCGCCGAAGGGTAATTAATCATGATATATCGGCGGTAATATGGTCAGAAGAATTTCTCACCTTGAGCGTGAACTAATTGACCACACTGAGCGCGTCAATTGATTCGCGTCGAAACAGTTATCAAAAGGAAGACGGTAGACACACAGATGGAACCAATTAATGACCAACACACTACACTTTGTAGAAACACAAGCAGCGAGATAGGTAGGCAGTCGGTGTCCCTACATCGACTGAGTCACACGCATGTTTTCTGCTCTGAAAACTTGTATATTTTACTTTCTGTTAGCTATCTATATACAGTACAGATCTGCACACTTCTGGAGATACTCCAGAATTTGTCTCGGTACCAACCCGACGTGCGATCTACATAGCTATATACAGTACAGATTTACACACTACTGGAGATACTCCAGCATTTGTCTCGGTACAAACCCGACGTGTAAACTGCATATTCCTCGGAATATATGACACATTCGTGTCTTATTTTGCTAACATATTTGTTATGAGAACATAGTTACTCACATTTGGAGATACTCCAAATTTTGTCTCGGTACCAACCCGACGAATAACTATAAATAGTGTTTTCTTCGGAATACATGCTACCTATAAGACACATTTAAGACGGTACCAACCCAGTCGTGTCGGAACATCGTGCTGCATGTTCATTAAAAGACAATACATTCGGTACCTACCCGATTTGTCTTACAGTACTATTGTACTTTAAAATAGCAGTTCTCAATAAGAACCACACATATATAAAGTAGTGAATATGTATTACTAACTAACTCAGACAGTTTGAATACACTATACATACTTAATTGGTTAATCACAGTGTACCGATATAAACCTCATTACATCAGTAAATGAGAGAATTTACGTATTAAATAGAAATCGTTTAGGATTGCATGTTGCAACTGAAGAAGGTTTCAAGACCGAAAGCGCTCTTGCAGTTCGGATTATTGTCTATCCGAGTGGAATCAAAGACGATTTCTGTGCTTGGGCTATTAACACACGTGACACATACATAGTGTGTCTATAACGTACGGGTTACATAGTAAAAGTGTGTATACATAATATACACATACACACATTAAGAACTGTTAAACTAATTGACAGGTTACTTAACACTAAAGCAACCATACATGGTTATATAATAACTATACTATACTGTCCATAATTATACAGGGTAGTAAGTAACCTTAATCAACTGTTGTTGGTGATAAATACAATCACAAACACATTGTACCACCTTTGTGTACAATATGTATAAGAACAACAACAAACGCAAAACCCTGGGGGTGAGAAAATCCCCCGTGCGTAGTGTGCTAACTGGGCATGCCGCTACCACGAGGCAATCTGGAATCTCGTCCGTGGTCAGACACTCGTACCCCCCCTATTCAAATTGGTGCATATCAACATCATGTATAACAGCTGAAAAGTCCATAACTGTTTTATTATATAACCCTCAATTTACAATTATATAAAACAGGTCAATATCAAAAAAATTTTTATATAAAACAGGTCAATATCAAAAAAACAGGTCAATATCAAAAAAACAGGTCAATATCGCTAGATATTTTTTCTAAAAAATTACTTTTTTAGCCAATGAAAACGCGTCTATTTATAGGTTATATAATAAAAGGAAATACGTAAGGGGTATATTATACGGAATACAAGCAGTTCCATGTGATAAAGTGAGTTATGCATCTAATGAAATAAAATCCCGAAAAGTGCCAAATCTACTCTAATCTGTTGATAGAACATGTATCTCAATACGAGAGACCCATTTATGCAAAATAGTGATTTTCTGAAAATATTGCGTTGACGGAACGATATAACCTTAGAAATACATGTGTTGAAAACGACGTTTAATCACCATACATACAAACAAACAGACAAACAAAGACTTTTGGTGTATTAAAACTAATTAGAAAAATATGTATTTACAAATTTCAACTCTTCAAAATATCTGACAACAATTTTGCATTTATTTCTATAAGTAGAACACGAAAGATACTCATTCAAACAGAATACATGCTATTTCAATGTATTCCATTTTCAATGATGAGATTATCGGCAAACAAACAACAAACAAATCTCATAGGATTTACTTTGAAAGATAGAATGCATTCCCTTTCTGTTAAAATAGACAAATATATTTTGCTTTTCCAATGATATACATTTAATTAATTTAACTCGCTGTTTAAATATACAATGAACATAACAATTGTTTGTTTGTATGATGTTTTACGTCATTTTCAACACATGTAAGGTTATATATGAAGGTCGATTTTTTTTGTGGTGGAGGCAGAGCACTCCCCTTTCCTGTGTAGAACCAGTACTGTACACCTCCCGCCATCCGTAAGAGTATAACAATTGTATCATTGTGTCCGACAGGTGTCGCTGCGCGATTGACCAGTGTGATTCTGCGCAAGGCATGCCGGTAAACAATAATACCGTCTGCTGCGAGTTATATTTTGGGGAGGACTGGCCACTATCTTCTAATTTTGACAGGTTTCTATATACGTACCCGTGTCAGATCCATAATTAGACCAATATCTGTCACAAGTTGACTGATATAATTTATTAAATAATGCCTATTTATAAATCGAAAATGAAAGTACTTCAAAAGTCATGAAAGAGAAAGCGTTATGTTTAGACGGTAAAATGATGGTAAATAAAAGCATTAGGTTTTACTTATTAAACTATGAACTCCTGTTTTTGTACAAACAAATAATTTGTTACAAAATGATTTATAAACAATTTATTGAAATATAAAGTAATCCGTTGGCGGTTATGCGTATGCGTATGCGTATGTAAACAAAAGCCATATTTTGCTCGGTAATGCGTCTTAGTTTAGAGGCCTATCGTCAATATTGTGACGTAGCCGGTGTATGTATAGAATGACAATTGTAAATGCATAAACAAAATGTATTTTATATTGAAAGAGTATAACGCATAACGCTAAAGTTGACTTTTTCTGTATTGTCAATCCAATAAAACAGGGCATATAATTAAAGGAATCGCCACAATGGTATCCTTTAACATCAAACTAAAGTAAACTTACATGAGTTAAACTGTTGCGTATCAACAACATGGTGGCGGTGTCTATTGTACAAGGAAAGTTTCACGTCATTTTCAACACATGTAAGGTTATATATGACGGTCGATTTTTTGTGACCCATTTTTCCTGGGTAGAACCAGTAATGTACACGTCCCGCCATCCGTAAGAATCGACACTTCCTCACTTACAAGTCGAGCTCCCAGTGGGATTCGAACCCGCAGCGGTGAGTGGTGAAGGTTTACAACGCAACGTCGTTAACCCTTCGGTCACGGAGACGCTAGTTAAGGAAATAAAGCAATACCAACATGCTGAACTTTTTTTTTTGTCAAAACACATATTGTAAAGAACTGTTTATCTTACATTCCCACTTGGAACTGTGGGTTACGACACAAAATAGAGGTTAATTTACAAACCAGTAGTGTAACGGTCGTAAAACTTATTTTTCATTGCCCATTCAGTACTTAACCAAATGGTTAAAACAGTCCCTCAGCCATAATAAAAAAAATAGATAGAACACGTTCTTAATTGACAACATCATATGGAACAAGTTCAAATTACTTGTGATAGCGGCATAGTAAGAGAATCAATTAATTAACATTCCCTCGGGTATTACATATCTCTATCCTTTTCAGATAAAATATCAAACTCGCTCATAATATGGCAAATCAATTTTTCGGACAAATAGTAAAGTATTCTTTTCTCAGTGTCATAACATTTGGTAACTAATGCCTTTATTTAAAAGAGAAATATTAAAGGATGCTATGAAATACGATATAGACACATAAACTATTAATAAAGAGACACATGGTTGCACTGAGTAAAACACTACGTTGTGGACTCCTATTGATTTAACATTGTCATAACGTACTGCTAATAGTCGACTCGCTGCCTAAGTTTAGGGTGCCAATATGTCCGCAACGTGCCAATGTGTCCGCAGGGGTGCCAATATGTCCGCAGCGTGCCAATATTTCCGCAACGTGCCACTTACTGGACCAAGTGTTGTAGTTATGTCCGCAACGAGCGAATACGTTCGAGGCAAATTTAGGAGGTCTCTAACGAATTAACTTTTGATGTCGATCAGTAAAGGTCAAAATAAGATTTTCGAGCTGTCGTCCGTCCGTCCGTCCGTCCGTTAAATTGTCAACATGATAGAGCCTTCATTATTAATCGGATATTTACCGAACTTTGCGAGGATCTTTATTTTAATGAAAACTCGGAGTAGTTCCAAAATCAGCAAGATCAGATAAGTTTCACCGGAGTTATGTCACCTGATTAGCTAAAACATGCCATATTTTGCATTGTGAAAACTCTAGCACCTTCATCTATTGTTACCAAACTTGCACATATTGTTAATATCAATGAAAACTCGCAAAAGTTTGAAAATCAGGCAAATCGAAATAGTAACACCGGAGTAATGGCCCTTGATTTTCTGAAAAATGCCATAGTTTGCCTTGTGAACACTCTAGAGATATATTATTTGATATTTTCCAAATTTGCATAGATTGTTAATATCAATGAAAGCGCGGAGAAGTTCGAAAGCCAGCCAGATCGCATTAGTAACACCGGAGTTATAGACCTTGCTTTGCTAAAAAAAATGCCATTGTCTGCCTTGTAAAGACTCTAGCACTTTTATTTTATTACTTGATCTTTACCAAATTTTGCCTGATTGTTAATATCAATGAAAGCCTCGACAAGTTCGAAAACCAGCCGGATCGAAAAAGTAACGCCAGACATATGGCCCTTGGTTTAAACATATTTTATTTCGAATTCGTGCATAAATACATTTAACAGTATATGAAGTAAATAAAAGGATTGGAACGAAAGAAAACTTATAAAGTTCCTCTCCTTGGAAAACATGTTTACAATTCAAGTATGTATTAATAGCTACGGAACATACATATATATGAACCAATTGGTAGAATTGGTAGAATTATTATAAATATTCAGTGTCACACTGGTTTTCAGTTAATATTTGCTTAAACAACTTAAAAAGAAAAAAAACATACAAAAGGAAATTAAAGAAATATGATGATAGATTGTGAAGGAAAACATAAACAAAAAGTAATTCGAACGAGACATTTCAACTTCAAAAAATAAATAACAATAAAAAAAAGGGGAAAATAAAGAGGACTGCATATAGTTTTGTTGGATAACAGGATTATAACGAGTGACACGGGGATCAGGGCGGACTACTCCTTGAGACACAGCAACACTGACGAGCAACCACAGACATCAATTATATTTACATACTCTGCAAGATTAGAAGCGTTTGCTTTTTATTATATACTTTTGAACAGCCTCAAAGATTGAAACGTTATTGTCATAACTTAGCGACTGATCACCGCATAAAAGTGTTTGGAGTATAACTGTGCATAACGGGTTAAGGGCGTATTTCGTTGTAAGCAGGACACCTGAAGAAAAAGTGTTGGTTATCTTCAATACTACCACTATGGCAGTGATCACATAACGGGGATGCGATTATATTTTTCTGAAACAGATAGAGGTTCAATGAACTACAATGGGTATGTAAACGGGTGTGTAGAATTTGTTCTTTTCTATTTCCCACGTACAAGTATTTGGGCGGTTGTATGATATTGCGATTCAAATAAAGTTTAAATAAATTAATGGAATCTGTGTTTCTAATATCTTGAGGTAAAGAGTTCACTCGCGAACAGTAGTTGGTAGGAATGATTCTCTATACAGTTTAGTTCGAGCATTTACTGTCTGAAGATTATTTTCATTTCTTAGACGATATCGCGACGCGTCTCCTACTAACGGTGGTACCAGAGACGATAACTACGAAAGCGTTAGGGAGAGAACCATTTTATAAAACAGAATAAGTTGATGATTAAGTCTTCGATTCTGTAAAGCTTCCCATCCTGTTTCTTTTTTTAAACGATCAAGGGATACCAATTTGGTAGTACCTGTCGTTATTCTGGCTGCTTCATTTTGAATTTTGTCAAGCTCTATCTTTTCGTAATTGGTGCAGTTATCCCATAGTACATCCCCGTATTCCAATAGTGGTCTTATAAAACTTATATACACTGACGAGATATGAAAACGCAACAAACAAATGTCTACATATATTTTTCATTAAGAATGGCATAGCCTTAACATTTTGAACACATACATAGCTCGATACACTTGATCCATTTTGACTGAATTTAATCAGCCCATTATACCGTAAAATCACAATAGCTAGGTCCGCTTCGTTTTCCTCGTGCGTCCCGTGCACATTTACCATGTGGTCAAATCGATTGAAATTTTATTTCAGTACATGTGTAACACACCTACAAATCATAATTTCAATGAATTGTTGGATAATTTTAAATTCGAGAGATACCACGGTTAAATAACGTAGACCGAAATCGGATTTTGGGACTTTTGGAAATTGGAATTACGCAAACGGAAGTCGCTAGACGTTTTAACGTCAACCGATCGACAATTTCGCCGTTGCTTCAGCGATACAATCTTACCGGTACCGTGTCGGACCGTCCTCGACCTGGGGCGATGCCAGTGACGACGCCACGTCAGGACGTTTACATTCGTCAACGTCATCTACGTAATCGTAAACTTACGGCGACATCAACTGCGAATATAGTCGTTGGGACAAGGGGTCGCCCTATCAATCGAAACACAATGGCTAAACGATTGCGTGATTACGGAATTAGGTGCCGGCGGCCAGCTAAAGTTCCCGTACTTACCGTACATCATCGACGTCAACGACTGCAATGGGCACGTGCAAACATTAATAATGTGAACTGGAATATGGTTTTGTTTTCGGATGAATCTAGATTCAATTTATTCAATACAGATGGCAGAGTACGTGTGTACCGTCGACGTAATGAACGTTTAGCAGATAATTGTATTGTGGAGCATGAACGTTACGGTGGTGGCAGCGTTATGGTCTGGGGCGCTATCAAGAGTGGTTTGAAGTCACATCTAGTCATTTGCAATGGCAATTTGAACGCACAAAGCTATATATCAATCAGATTATCACGCCCGTGGTCCTGCCGATATTCCAGCAACGTAACGGACTTACGTTCATGCAAGATAACGCCCCACCGCATCGAGCCAGACTGACAGTGAACGTACGGAACAATAACAACATTCCTGTGTTGCCGTGGCCGGCATTATCACCTGACTGTAACCCTATAGAGCATCTCTGGGATGAGTTAGGACGTCGGGTGCGTCAACGTCCTAACCCTCCAAGAAACGTCCAGGAGTTAACGCATGAACTGATTTATGAGTGGGGACGCATTCCACGTCGAGTTTATAGGAATCTTTGTCGTTCAATGCGTTCCCGGCCTCAGGAAGTGATCAGGAGAAATGGGGGCCATACCCGGTACTGACCATTTAAACTGACTGATGTGGAATAAACAGTGATTATGTAATATCAGTTGGTGGAATCATCATTTTGTTTTTACATATGCATTGTTGAAGAGTCACTGATTAATTTGATACCCCATTTATGAGTGTTATGTAATTATTTTCTCTAATATACTCCTACAAACCCGTTGTTGCGTTTTCATATCTCGTCAGTGTATATAGTTTCAAGAGATTTTCTATCGAGCTGGTGTTTTAGTTTTCTCATAATATTAATTTTACTCCATGCTTTATTTTTTATATACTTAATTTGCGAGTGCCAGCTACAGTCATTTGATAGAATGATACTTAGGTGTTTATGGCACTGAACTTCTGAAATGTTTTGGTTAACCATTTGTAGAGGGCGGTGCGCAGGTTTATGAAGTTTGCGGGATAACAGAAGAGATTCTGTTTTGGACGGATTAAAAGTGACAAGCCATTTGTTTGACCAGTCGGTTATCTTTGCAATGTCCGAATTGAGGATATTAGCTGCAACATCAATTTCATCGACAATAATATAAAGACTAGTATCTAGCAAAAAGCCGTATATTGGAATGAATGTCAGAAACAATGTCATTTATATAAATTATAAAAAGAAGAGGGCCAAGAATAGAGCCTTGTGGGACTCCAGCATTGATTGTATTCCAATTAGACTAAGCACCGGGAATAACAACACATTGAATACGGTTTTCAAGGTAATTGGTGAACCAAGATAAGAGATCAGCTGAAATGCCTGCCGCTTTCAGTTTAACTAGGAGCCCTTTGTGCCATACTCGATCAAACGCTCTACTTATATCGAAGAAAATAGCCCTAACCTCTTTCCCAGCATCGAGCGCTTTACAAAAAGAGTTATACAAAAATGTTAGTTGAGTAATTGAGGAATCAACTTGGATAAATCCGGACTGCAAGTTTGTAAGGAAGTTATTATCACGAAGAAAATTAAAAATATGTTTGAAGATTAGTCTCTCTAACACTTTGACAATATTGCTTAAAAACGATATTGGACGATAGTTGTTAACACAAGAGGGGTCTCCTTTCTTTAAAATTGCACATACGTAAGCCTCTTTCCAGATATTGGGAACTTTACTCCGCGAAATAGACAAATTAAACAGATGACAAAGATGAGAAGCAATTTCATTTGCTAACTCACGAAGGACTATGTTGTTAATCTGGTCTGGACCAGCGGCTTTTCCTACAGGGAGGGACTTCAAAACTGAATTAACTTCATATGTAGTTAGAACGAGGGTATTTAGAGTGTGATCTGCAACGTTTGGATGCACATAAGGGGGTTCGATGTTAGTGTCGTTAAGGACAGTCTGGCTTTTGAAGTAGTCGTTTAATAAATTGGCTTTATCAGATTCGTCGGAAACAAAGGAGTTGTTTTCAAAAAGGTCTGGGATAGACTGTTTTTCATTTGATGAAATGAACCTTTTAAGAGTTTTCCACCAGTCCTTAGAAGACAAAGAAGATGATTTAAGCGTTTCGGTAAGGGTTTTATAGTAAGCCTATAATGGCCCTTGATTTTCTTTAAATATGCAATATCCCATATTGAGAACCTGCGGTCGTGGGTTCAAACCCCACTGGAGCAAACTTTTTTTTATTATTTTATGACCCGAGGGGCTGCAGCAAGGTCTCGGATTTTGCTTCTGCCCACTTGGGCCTTCTTGGGGGTAATTGGGTCAAAAATCAGAACAAAATACATATCTTGTCCAAATTCGAGGCACAACATATACAAACGAGTTTTGTCCTCCTGCATATAAGGGACGGTTTACAGGGGTACAATTTGGGGAGCTTGCAGTAATTTACTATTACAGAGTTTCGGCCTTGTGACGCTTACGCCTTCTATACCCTTTGAGATCGCAAGTTCATGTGTGGTGTATTTCTTAGTTATGATGTGTAAATGCGCAATAACGTCTCTTTTGGCTTTGCCCACTGAGGCCCCATTGCGGGGGTGGGGTGGGTGGTAAACGGGTCAAATGTACAAAAAATTACACATCTTGTCCAGGTGAGAATACGGTTCTAGTTTGGTAGGGTCATTTAAGGACTCGGGGAACAACATATATAAAACTGGTTTTGACCTCCAGGTTGCATGAAAGGGCCTCTCTAAGGGCAACTTCCAGTAATTTACTACTACAAGTTTCGGGATTGTGACTTTAATTCATTCTGTACCCTTTGAGATTTCAAGTTCATGTTTTCTAGGCTTTTGTTTTTTTGTATTATATTTACACGAGCATATTTGTGTTTTACTTATATTGCCTATTAATGCTGCCTTGTTGGTTAGAGATTCGATCATGGCAGGGATTTCTTTATTTGCACTGTCCTGTTTTAATGGGATGACAGTAGGGTAAGTGTGAGGTTTGGTGAACCCTAGAACGAGTTTAAACCCACAGTGGCCCACTCTGCCACTGACCGTTCCAAGGCGGTAGCCCTATTGTCAACCCTTTTCTGTTTGTGATGTCGTGTGCATTAATTATTACTTTTGCCTTCTTGTTTGTCTGTTTGCGTGTTTGTTTCTGTGTTTTGTGGTTGACTGTCCTCCTTGAATGCTACTTTCCCTGTCCGATCTTTTTATATTTCTTTGGTGTATTTCTTAGTTAAGGATTTGTAGATGTGCAATAGCTTTCATATTTTGGCTCCATCGAGGGAAATCAGGTAAAAAATACAACAAATTGCATATCTGTCCAAATGTGAATGTATTTGATTCTAGTTTGGTATGATCATTTAGGGACTCCAGTCACAACATTTATAAAATGGGTTTGTCCGCCTGTGTAAAGGGGCCCCTCAATAGGGGTACAACTTGGAGAGCTTGCAGTAATTTACTATTTCATATTTTCGCCTCTCCTTTTATACCCTTTGAGATTTGAAGTTATTGTATGGTGTTTTTCTTAGTTAGGATGTGTAGATGCACAATAATGTCACGGATACCACTGGGGCTGGGGTTGGGGTGTATTAGGGTCAAAGTCCACACAAAAAATGCATATCTTGTCCAAATGTGAATGGTTATGATTACAATAATTTGGTATGGTCATTGATGGACTCGAGGCACAACATATATAAAACGGGTGACCTCCGGCATAAAGCGGCCCTCTACGGCGGAACTTACTGTTATTTACTATCACATAGTGTGTGCCTTGTGACGCTAACTTCTTCTATACCGTTTGAGATATCAGTTTTATGTGTGGTGTTTCTTAGTTAAGGATGTGTAGCGCAATAAGATATTTTGGCTCCAATCTCATTAAAATCATATTCTAATATCCTAATTACGATTTGATACTCTCCGCTATAGGATCTGACAACACTCCCTTGTAGGTCACGTCAGATCGACCTTTCATCTAATCAATATTCATGAGAAGATCAACTAAATCAACCAATAAAATCTCGCGTTTCATATACACTTCACATACGTTCGAGTGAACTGAACAAACGAAACTCCACATAAAACAAATAGATCTATATCCAAATAAATATAAAGTCTTCGTATGTTATTGCTGTGGATTGCACGATAAATTCAACGAAATATACTAAATGGCATGTTTATATCAAGATACGAAGAAAATCATGGGCGCTGCCATAATATATATTCCACCGAAATTATTACGACATTAGTGCTCTAAATAGTAAGTCATATTATATCTGGCCCGCTTAGCTCAGTTGATAGCGAACTCTCGACTGTTGACTCGCGAGTGTCATGTTAGTGTGAGTTCACTCCAATGAATCGGTAAAAAAAGATGTACCGCTATTAAATTCCGTCAAACAATTTGTTCTTTATTTCCTTAGTTCAGTAAATATTCAATAATGGTTGGTGTATTATGTTTGTCAATGCAATTATTTTGTGTTTTATAAGCTAAAACGTATGGACATTGTCTCTTTCAATACCGAGCGTAGACTGCTCCACATTTACTGAAACGCGACATGCGCAGTGAATCAGTCTATACCGAACCATTCTGTAGGCTGAAATCTGACGTGACCTCCAATGGAGCGTTGTCAGATCCTTGTAGTGTAGAGTATCGTAGCGTGATAAAGGGTCTGATCTTAATAAAATCCAGCAATAAAATATTTTTAAAAAAATCTGATTTGGTATTGTCATTTAGGGAGTATATAAAAAGGGTTTCACCTCCTGCATAAAGTGCCCCTTTACTGGGTTACATCTTGGGAAACTTGCAGTTATTTACTATTACGCAGCCAGAAAAGCGAGTAGTAAGTTACAAAAAAAAATAATAAAAATAACTAAAATCAATTCAATTACTTTTTATAAAGATTCAACTGTAAACACGAGGACTCCATGTTTAGTCATCAATTTAATTTGTATATGTTGCTAACAGTTGTGCAGTTTATTAAATAAAAGTATAATAAGATCACAAAAGAATAACTAATTATTGCCTTGAAGCATCATATGAATTAATATTAATTAAGAAATAGAACATCGTTTACTGTGAATTATCGTTTAATATATCACGGTTTGGAGTTTAATTGTAAACAATAATTTCACGAGCCCGAAGGCGAGTGAAATTATTGTTTACAATTGAACGACAATACGAGATATTTTAAACTAGGCTATATAGTGCGGGTGTATTAGAATGATAATTATGCACCAACAACTAGCTGAGTCCTTGAGTTTTGCTGAGCAAACTATTTCATTGACATATATCAATTATTTTAATAGGTCTAGTATGGTGCATATTGCCACTGAAACACACAGTATGATGGCTGAACTTGACTGGACGCCCATTTTTCTTCCAGATCACTCCCAGTCCCTTTAAACCCCCAAATTCAAGTGACATTAATGCATCACAGCATGTGGTCATTATTGACAATTCTCTTCTGGGTTATGTTTACCCAACCAAGAAGTACTGTGTTTATCTGAATAAGACAGAAATAATTAACATACTCTTATGCATCTAAAATCAACATACAACTATGTGTTTGCAAATACCTATAAAGTATATGATGCTAGTTCATGCAGAAAATAAATGTAAATGAAATAAAGATTTTCCTTCAATAAAAGATAACCTTTTAGTATAAGAACCAAATTGTATTTTTTTTAATCATTACGTTCTGTTCATATTCACACAAAATGAGTTTTGAGATTCATGGTATTATATAGCATGATCTTGCAACTGGCAATGAAACTCTCCAAACTATATGTATGTTAACTTTGTATGTGTTGTGCTGAAGTCATTAGTGAGAATAATTTATTTGTTTATTTTTTTTTTTGATTTTTTTTTTGTTGTTGTTTGTTTTATTTTATATTCAAAATATTTTGATTACATTTTCTGTCAATACCTTCATAGATATTTTGTGCAATTCAATGCTATTTAATTTCTACTATGCTGGTTTAAATTACTCAGCTGAAAAGCATTCACATATTTTAGGATGCTTTGGCCTGTAAATTCAGGTCAGCATGCTGTTAGGATTGTCTAGAAACACATTACTCAAATCTACTCCCTTGTATCTAGAAGAATTTGGAGCTTTAAGCTCAAAATCGGCAATAAATTGATGGTTTCATTGATACACTGTTCTGGGTGTTGTTCATGAATTGCCTAAAAACTGTTGGCAGTTGTATCAATTAACAACATTGTAGGGATAGTTTGTTTCAAAGAATTCTTCATCTGTCACCATTTATTTAAAAGAAAAGAAATAAATCTTTCCTAAGTTTAATAGTTTAGGAGAATATTTTTATACTGTTGTATTAAGCAGACAAGAACACTACTTATTCTTAAAGAATCTTTTTATCGACAGCATATTATAAAACGCAGTGTCTACATATTTAGATGATTTATTATATTATTATTTTTATTATATCCATTTTTGCCACTCGCATTTTTTTCTTGTAACTCTTAACTCGCATTTTTGTCTTGTAACTCGCAACTCACCTTTTTGTCTTGGTACTCGCAACTCACCTTTTTTCTTCTAACTCGTATTTTTGTCTTGTAACTCGCAACTCACCTTTTTTCTTCTAACTCGTATTTTTGTCTTGTAACTCGCAACTCGCATTTTTGACTTGTAACTCGCAACTCACCTTTTTTCTCCTAACTCGTATTTTTTTCTTGTAACTCGCAACTCACCGTTTTCCTTCTAACTCGTATTTTTTTCTTGTAACTCGCAACTCACCTTTTTTCTTCTAACTCATATTTTTGTTTTGTAACTCGCAGCTCGCATTTTTGTCTTGTAACTCGCATCTCGCATTTTCTGCTTGTAACTCGCAACTCACTTTCTGTAACTCGCAAATCGCTTTTTGTAACTCGCAACTCGACACTCGACAAAAAGAAATCCTCTGGTCATTTAGGGACTTAAGACACAACATATATAAAACGAGATTTGTCCTCCTGTGTAAATGGGTCCCTCTACATGGGTACAACTTGGGGAACTTGCAATAAGTTATATGTTTGACTGTAATTTTGCTCAGTGCAGGGCAAAGGGTTTTGTCATAAGTACCACAACAACTAATTTACCCCCCACCCAAACCACAGACTTCATAAAGCAAGTAGAGCGATACAGGCCCTCTTGGGCCTCTTGTTTTTCTTTTTCATGGATAAGGACAATTAAAGAAGCTATCCCGCCAACAACATCCACATTTTATAACACATGTAAACCGTTTCTAAACCTACTGACAACGAGGTTATAAAAAAATGCATATTTAGAGAATCCAAACTCTATAGATACAATATAAACGACTTTAACCAGCCAGGCCGAACCCCTAAACGGGATCGTCGAATTAAGTGTTACCAACCAATAATTCATTTGACGCATATTCAATCACGGGTATTTTAGGAACCCGTTAATAAACCTGTGCTTTTAATCTGCATATATACACTATTATATTACCTGAACACCTGGATAGTATTTTGATAAACGGTTGTGTAGTGTAATTTTGTCGCCGGGTTAGTTTCTTTAACGAAATAACAAATACACATATAAAGAATCATATTACAAATGCGTGCTGTCTGCGTACGTGCGTCCTTTAACGTGGTGACATTCATCTACTGGAAGTATATAGGGACAAAATAAGTAAAAACAAAAGCAAAAAAACAAAAAACATCTTAAACACCTTTTTATGTTTGTGTTATCGAATATTTTCTTCTTCGATTCTTACGGATGGCGGAGGTATACAGCACTGGTTTTAACCAGGAAGAATTGGAGGGTCTGCAGACTGCTTATCAAAAAAATATCGACCATCATATATGGCCTAAAATGTGCTAAAAATGACGTAAAACACCATTTAAACAAACAAACACATTTTCTATTTGTTGTTGTAAGTGTTGTTTGTTTTCGTGTTTTGGTTGAATGCTGCATATCCTATTCGACTTGTATACGCCCTGTGTGGTTCCCTGTATACGCCCTGTGTGGTTCCCTGTATACGCCCTGTGTGGTTCCCTGTATACGCCCTGTGTGGTTCCCGGGAAAAGAATAGGGCCACTGCAGGTCCCGTTCGAGGGTTAGGCAGAGGCATAGACCCCTCCTTCACCCCCCCCCCCTCCAACCCCCCACCCCCCCCCCCACCCCCACTCCCCAAACACACACACCCCAAACCCCCAAACTCATGTTCATTTTATCATTTTTGGTTCATGCTCATCATGACCCATGCATTGCATTGTTTCAGGTGCCATCTCGCTCAGATCACTAGATCAGTGGCAAACAAACAATAAAGGTGGCTCCAGCGTAGATGGAGTGTCTACAATAGAATCTGCAGCCACTCTGCAGTTCTGCAGATGAGAAGGTTCTAGGCCCATTCTCTATAATTTTATCTCGATGTAAATGGAGGATGAGCCTGGCATGTTCATTCCTGTTAGGCGCCATGGTGCGTCTTACAACCAAATTCAATTCAATTCAATTCAATACGACTTGTATACCTACTTTCATCTCAAAATACGAATTTCAGGATGAGAGCGTGTTTATAAAAACAGAGTTCGTCTGCAACAATTCTTGTACTAATATATATTATGTTATAACTCCAATAGCAGTAAATTGTACTTGTAAATGTGTTAGGACTGCTCAAAGGAATTCGTTTAGCTTATTCAAACAAGCTGGATGTCTATCGAAAAACGGATTTGTGTTTTTTTTTCTGGAAGACGGAAGGCCCAGAAGAATTCAATAATGCGTATAAGCTGAACGCTTAAAGAGATACGTTCCATGTTCGCAATTATAAAATTCCTTAAAGCTACACATAACTGGTTAGGTTATGAATGAGTCACGTGTGAAGTAGTTTCAAATCGACGAACACCCTAAAAGTCGGTTTATAAGCAGAAATCGATGCGTAAAATTTCACATCTTTTATTTAGCCTCCGTACAGGTAACATCGATAAATATACGACTTCAGAATATGTGATATAAATAGGTGTCAGGAACGGGATTTGAACCACAGCCTTGCACTTTTAAGTTTTGAAGGATGTACGTTGAACCATTAGACCACAGCTATTTATTGGTATAGTGTAGCATTTTTAACACTAAATAGGCATTACGTAATAACTAGCGCGCACACACGAACTCATCAAGCGCTAAATAACAAGTCCGAGATATGGTTGTTTTGAGGCGAAGTAACAGTTTTATATTGATAACATACAATATTAACCAGGCAATGTTAATTTACACGTGCGACAAGATGGACTATATATGTATTGATCAATCTTGAGTTAAGTTCAAATATGTTAAGTTATTTTGCCTCATAATAAATTGTAGTTAGTACACTATTTTCTCAAGTAGGGTTGTAGTTCAGTGGATAGAGATCCTGACTTGAAATCAGAAGGTCGTGTGTTCGAGCCCCGAAAGAGGCTAAAAATTCTGCAAAAATTACTGTTACCTGTGTATAGGTACGATGTGCACTGGCGATGTCTATACATTAAATGATTTCCTGCGCTATATTTGCTCGCTTAAATACCCGATTTCGACATGAGCTGGTGAACATGAAGTTACACATAAGAACAAGCCTACAAAGAAGAAATCGATTGATATAGAGACTGTAGCTTTAAGGATATGCAGGTTGCAAAATCATATACATATATAAATGTAATGACAAATGTATTTATTTAAATCATTTTTTTATATTTTAAGATAGGTCTTATTGTTATACATGTATGACGATTTTTTTCTTTTAAAGTTGCATCTTGAGTTAAGTCGTTTTCACAGCGCTTCCATGGTCGGGATAGTAAAGATGTCTCGCCTCTCACCTCTTCCAGTTCGAATCCTTCCTGGAGCTTGACTTACAGTTAGGGAAGTGTCGATTCTTATGGATCGCGGGAGATATACAGCACTGGTTCTACTTGACAAAAATGGGGTGGTCTGCCTCTACCACTGAAAAAACGACCGTCGTATATGGCCTAACATGTGCTAAAATGACGTTAAACACCATTCAAACAAATAAAACACATGTTCGCGGAGTTATTATTCTATCCAATAACCGGCTGCTTAAAGTAACTTACCCACGGTCATTTTAATGTTACGACATATACGTGGGTGAAGCTGGAAATCCCAATGTACTACGAGATGAATAAATTTGCATTTGTGAAAGAAATTCTAAAAAGTGCAAGACAGTCTCACATAATATAAAGCCAAGTCATTAAGTTTACCCGGTCCATTGTTTGACCAGATCAGAATTATTTCAATTAAAAGATATTTTGAATTTGAAACACATGTTTTTGTTTACATTTCTTCTTGTTCTACTTAGCTTAATTGTTTTAGCCATCATTATATCCCCTCCAACATCTTAAAATTGCTATAAAATCTATACCGATTATGTCATCATTGAACTAGAAGGGTGTTCCACGGAACACTTGTGTCGCCTGCCGAGCTTAGGTTGCAGGTTAAAGTTTTATGAAAAAAGGGCATAATTCTGCCAAAATGAAAGTCAGAGATATTTGGACATGTTTAATGACATTCCTTGAGTTAAGATGAACATGTTTATGAAATTTTATAATATAGGTCAAATACATTTCAAGTTATGGCCAATGTTAAGTTGCAGGTTAAAGTTTGACAGACGACGTACGAGGATGGACGACGGACGACGGATAAATTGATCCCTAAGTGTCTGCTATGCTATGCAGGTCTCACACCTCAATTAATTTTCCCATAGGTTACTGTACAGCCTTTTCCAACATCTGACCTTCAAAGCAGGGCAGCAGACATTGTTGTTAGTTTAATATCTTCAGTATAGCCAAAACCAGTAATTTAAAACAATAAAATACATAAATTAGCCAGGTCGGTGTTTTTTTTCGCTCATGTTTTGTGAACCCTATGGAAAATACAAAATTCATACACTATCTAGCTGAATATGCGGTGCTTCGGCAAACAATTCTGAAATGTGAATGCAACCTCATATCAACATGGGATTTACTGTACCATCTGTCTTTTACGCTGCAGATGTATGCTAAAGCAAAGAAAAACCTAATTTTTAAATTAACAATTGCCTAAAATTGAAAAAAAATAGAACTATTTTCTGTCCGTGAGCTTTCAGGGGAGATAATAGAGGTGTGAGACCTGAAGTCACATACGTTTGACGGAATGTAGCTAATGTCATCTTTGACGGAAAGTTGACAAAATCTGGTGACATTAGCAACACAAGTTCTGTAAATAACTGATGATGAGCTTTCTGGGGAGATAATAGAGGTGTGAGACCTGAAGGCGACACTAAAAATGGAATAAATTGAAATAGCATGTATTCTGTGTAAATGCATATCTTTCGTGTTCTACATTTGTACTTATGGCAGTAAATGCAAGACTATTTTCTGATCTTTTGAAGAGTTAAAATTTGTAAATATATATTAATTTATATTTAATACACCAATATAGTCGTTAAACCCTCTGAAGTGTCATGAATTGACGAGATTTTAAATTTATACAATATTGCGGATGCATAAAAAAAAAAAAAATAGGAAATATAGCACAATAAAGTGCTTATATGAAATAACGCCTGTTAATGTTCAAGGATATATTTCCTCAACATACATAGCTACGGCCTTTTATTCTATGTTTTACGAACCCTCCGCTCAAAAAATCCCATTTTTAGAAAGATTTTATTTTGAAAAAATAGTATTTTTTTATTTCCTCCACTGCAAGTTTGAACCGCCATTTACAAAAAACATCGGAAACATGCGCGAGTAAAAAATAGCATGATAGTATAATACTTTAATATTATTCGGCAAGCATAGTTTTTCTTCTGATTTTTTATTGGGATCGTTTTAATTGTGCCTATACGCCATTTTAAGCACGCACGTAGGTTTAGACAGTCACACAAGATTTTGTTTACCAAAAATCAAGACTTGAAGTTTTTCATTGACAATTAAGGTTAATCAAAAAAGTGCTGTCAGTATGTATTTTAACATAATAATTTGTTTTCCGACCAAACAATGAAATCATTGGAATCAAATGGACTTTTATTTTTATTTCCCCCCCCCCCCCCCCACGCACACACACCCCCTCCCCCCCCCCTCCTACGCACCTACGCCCTCCTACGCATGCTACGACATTCATGAATCCTGGCCTTCGTAAAACATAGAATAAAAAAAAGGCCTCCCCCCCCCCCCCCCCCCCCCACCCTCCTACGCATGCTACGACATTCATGGATCCTGGCCTTCGTAAAACATAGAATAAAAAAAGGCCTACATTGTTTTGCATTAAGGGGACAGGGGACACATGGCAATCATGTTTTTTTTAAACTCGCGGTGTCCCGTTAATTTTTCTACATGACTTGCATTTGTTTAGTCAGTAGTATCAGCAGTATTACTTATAAGAATTGTATAAAGCAATTTGTTTTTGCATATTTCTAACTGTCGATTATATTGCACCAGTAATATATTTAAACCGTAGAATAGCGAAGAAAAATGAAAACTCAAAAAAATATTTAATAAATGCCAGCAGGTTTCAGGTTGAAAAGTTACTGGATTAATAAATCGGGATGCTAATTGTAATGTTTGATAAACACTTAAAGCTTACAATGTGTCCCTTTAATAATTGCCAATCCTTTGCTCTTCTAGTTTCATTTGCCATTAATATTACATGTGACATGTGTACTAATACGTTACTTGATACCCATGTAATACGTTACTTGATACCCATGTAATACGTTACTTGATACCCATGTAATAAGTTACTTGATACCCATGTAATACGTTACTTGATACCCATGTAATACGTACTTGATACCCATGTAATACGTTACTTGACACCCATGTAATACGTTACTTGATACCCATGTAATATGTTACTAGATACCCATGTAATACGTTACTTGATACCCATGTAATAAGTTACTTGATACCCATGTAATACGTTACTTGATACCCATGTAATACGTTACTTGATACCCATGTAATACGTTACTTGATACCCATGTAATAAGTTACTTGATACCCATGTAATACGTTACTTGATACCCATGTAATAAGTTACTTGATACCCATGTAATAAGTTACTTGATACCCATGTAATACGTTACTTGATACCCATGTAATACGTTACTTGATACCCACGTAATACTTTACTTGATACCCACGTAATAAGTTACTTGATACCCACGTAATAAGTTACTTGATACCCATGTAATACGTTACTTGATACCCATGTAATAAGTTACTTGATACCCATGTAATAAGTTACTTGATACCCATGTAATCATTCATAAGTTATCAAAGGTTCATTAAAAGAGGTTATGACCCTATCATTTTGCAACGCACTGCATGTTAAGTGGTTGACCCTTTTACAGTTTGCTACAATGTTTTCCTCTTTGATAGTACGATGACCGGAAAGATAGTGGACACAATGATGACTTCTACATAAATCCTGAAAATATGGTAACGTTTAATGTTTGATTCCAAGTCACCGAGTACTTGCTTTGTGACTGTCTAGACTTTTTTTTTTATATTCATTTAGACATGATCATCTTTGTTTATATTTATTTTGCCTGTTATTGCTGCCTTGTTTGTTAAAGTATATAGCCTGGCGAGGATTTCTTTATTCACACCCATTTTACTGGAATGAAATAGGGTAAGCGTGAGATTTGGTACACTATAGAACCTAATTTTACCCCCTAAAACCACCCCCCCCCCTCCCCCCACCCACCCCCACCATTTTTGCCACTGACCTTGCTAAAGCTGTAGCCCTTTTTGGCATATGTCAATGTATTTTGTTACATGTTGCTTATTCATATATAAATATGAACCTACGTGAAATAAAGAAGTTGAACACTTTTATGTTTGTCATATATACATTGCCACTTCTTCATCCGTGTGATTGTTGTTGTCATTGCGTGTTTCTGGTTGACGGTGGTCCTTGAATGCTACATGTCATGTTTAACTTTTATATCTGCCTTTATACATATATAGAAAATTAATATACCTGTAGTATCAATCTACTTTGTCATGTCTATATAATGGCAGTATGTATATGCCATGCACTTTTCAATAGGCTCCTTGTATTTGAAGTTTATTACAAGAAGATATTCTTAGTTTTGTATAACTTGTAGATTAATAATAATAATAATAATAATAATAATAATAATAATAATAAACATTAAATGGACACATGGCAATCTTGAGTTTTGAAAAGTTCTCGGTGTCCCGTTAGTTTTTCTTTTAACTTTTGTTCAATCATTAATACGAATAATAAGAGCCCGGAGCAGAATAGGGCACACACTCCTTCATATTATTACATAATAGGGCACACACTCCTTCATATTATTACAGAATAGGAGGGCACACACTCATTCATATTATTACAGAATAGGGCACACACTCATTCATATTATTACAGAATAGGGCACACACCCATTCATATTATTACAGACTAGGGCACACACTGACTAGGGCACACACTCATTCATATTATTACAGAATAGGGCACACACTCATTCATATTATTACAGAATAGGGCACACACTCATTCATATTATTACAGAATAGGGCACACACTCATTCATATTATTACAGAATAGGGCACACACTCATTCATATTATTACAGGGTGAGCAATTCCCTGCTTTGCACCGTTAACGGTCAAACACATGTAGACTTTGATCCTTTGCGTCAGGGGTACTACAATGTTAATACTATGAAAGGGTTATTTGATACTATAGATTTTAGTCTTGTTTTAGAATTCCTGAAAGAAATCAGACTATATAAATCATTATAATATGTTTTTATATATATTTACTTTAATATATTCCCGTTGATTTACATATATAGTTTATATTACAACCATATCATCCCTTATTTGTACATAGTTTTATCTTTATATATTTACATTAATTTTTAATCACTACTTCATTTCTTCATCTTTCATCTTTGCGCACAATATGACCTATTTATGTGTCGACGTGCCGTAAAACACCATTCTTTCATTCATTATTAGAATGGTATAATGGAAACTATGTTCTCATATAACTATTTGATGATTGTATTGCACCAATAATATATTTAAACCTATGGTAGAAAGAGAAGAAAAAATGAAAACTCAACATTTTCTTAATTATTTGTAAGCAGGTTTAAATTCAAAATGATACTGGATAACTAAATCGAGACGCTACTTGTAATGCTTGAACAACACTTCAATTGTCCCTTTAAAATCAGCATTTGTATAAAATAAATATTCACGGAGCGACTCTTTAAAAAAAGGAATTATACTGTTTCTCATAGAATAAGATTCTGTTCAAGTTTATCTTTCACGATATGGGGTTTCCTTGATTTTTACTCAGGATGGAATATAATCACCCTCGTGGTTTGCTGATGTCTAACGCTCAAATCTTTATTAGCACGTTTTAGACTCGGGTTCCCTAGCGATTTCATATTTCTCTCAGATTTGCAATCAAATTATTCTTTATTCGTACAGACCTGTGGGAGCGAGTGTATCTTCGAATAAACGATACTTAACAAGTATTGTATAAAAGACAGTATGGTATCATTTATGTTTCTGAATGGTATACAATTACTGGCTTTTCATGAGGTGTCGACCTTAAAGGGAAACTCTGTCATTTTGTAGTTTGTTAGCGTTTGGGCCTAGTACCTTCTTATCTCCATAACTGCAGAGTTGCTGCAAATTCTATAGTATTTCCACACATAACAATTGAGTGGGTAGAACTATCTTTTATGTTAAAACTACATGTTATGTATAAAAGTCCGTGTGTGACTGTGGTGTTTTTGATCAAATATACTTTCACCACTTAATAGCTGCATAGTTGCTACAGCAATATACTGAGTATAATAATAATAATAATAATAATAAATTCTTTATTTAAAAATATCAAGATATAAAGTTTTAACATCATATTTTCAATGACGCCTTCTGTATCAACAAACATTTGGTGTTTTTTAACAAGTACACTAGCAATAAAAGTTAACATTCAATCTTCGACAAACACTCAATGATATTTGAATATAGAAGAAATTATAATAGTCTTACATAATTTACATAATTATATATATCCAAGTAAAAAACAAAAACAAAAAACACAATAATATTTACTTTAATATCATTCATATAAATGTGCATTTTGCAACAAAAAATTTTGTAATTATATTTAAATGACTGGATAGTAGGAAGAGAACGTATGTCGACCGGTATAGTGTTCCAAACGGGTCGACCAAAGTCGCTAAATGTGTCTTTCATGTATTTAGTTTGCGGTATACAGTATGTACTGTGTATACAGTATGTAGGGCGCGTCCACTCGGGATATTCTTCAGCCTGCTGCAAGATCTATACCAAAATGGCCATAGCAAACACACTTAATACAGACATTTCCTAATAAACAACTCGGTTCCACAAGTAACACGTAATCTACAGAAAAGAATAAACATTCGCATATATACAATAAGAAATCGCCCATATCAGACCACGTGACGGTCATGTCCTTGAATACGATTATAGCGCTTAATAAATATGTTCGCATTGTTTCAACCACTATCTTCTGTTATATCTGAAGAGTGCATCCATCGGGGATACGCTTTAGTCTGAGTTATGAAAATATGAAAACGGTTATCAGCGACAACTGGTCAATATGTACAAATAAATGATAACTTATCCTGATGCTGCTGCTCTGTTTACTGTCTCTGCGATATCTATGGCAAGGTTATACACACACACAGTGAGACTGCTGTATCAACGATGGCTATACTCTCGTACAAGCTGGATAAATAGTAGCGAACGACATTGACGGTATTTGTGACGTCTGTTTATTTTATGACAGGTGAATTGCATTTAACAAAGGTTAGTATAGATCATTGGGACGCTTGCTTGTTTTCAAGACAAACGTCTAGAACAGTTGTTCTAAAAAAAGTTTGAAGTTTGCCGAGATTCTGGTATCGTTTTAAATTGGCTCAAACAGACGCACCTATCGAAGATATACTGAAAGGCAGAAATACACTAAATTTAAATAAACAAAGAGGGAAACTTCATCATTATATCGATGAACTAAATTTGGATGGTCAAAAATATTATAATAAAAAAAAATTACAGACACGTGTTTCCGGTTTCTTTTCTTTTTTTCTGCACAAAGGGTCAAGATGATCAAGACTAACAAAAAGTTGACATTCAGTCTGATATAATATATAGGATTATTTTCATGTTTAGTGTTAGAGATTTACTGATTGTGTTTTCAAGCTGCAAGTTTAAAAATATTGACAGAAAAGGTAGAGAATTTCTAACAAGAAATATACATGTTCGTATCATATTCATGTCATTGGTCAAGAAGCTTCAATGACTAAAAGCAGTAAAGACGTTAACACGTTCAATATATGTTAACACATAACTGTGTTCTATGGGCCGCCAAATCCGTCCAAACATTCAACTTAATTCAAAAGTCCGACATGCATAATGGAGCATATTTTGTTTACGTTTTAAAATTTATGAAAATGGGCACTGAATAATTGATAAGGAAGAACTGTGTAAAGTTTCATGATCATATAAATGTCAATATTTTGCCATTTATGAGCTGGGTTAGGTTGCAAGTTAAAGTTTTATGAAAGAGCGCATAACTCTGCCAAAATGAAAGTCAGAGTTATTGGATATATCGACGGCATGGGATAATTGATAAAGAAGAACTGTATACAGTTTTATGAACATATGTCAATATTTTGCCAAGTTATGAGCCAGGTTCGGTTCAAGGTTAAAGTTTTATGAAAAAGGGCGTAACTTTGCTAAATGAAAGTCAGAGTTACTGGACATTTCTTGGGGTAAGATGAAGACGTGTGTGAAAGTTCATGAACACGTAGCTCTCATAATTTTCAAGTTATGGCCAAGGTTATGTTGCTTGTTAAAGTTTGACGGACGGACGACGACGGAAAAAAAGATAAAGCGATCCTTAAGAGTCTTGCATGCTACGCAGGCGACGAAGGGTGGCACTGTTCGTCCGTCCGTCAGTCAGTCCCTTCGTTCGTTTGTTCGTTCGTTCGTTCGTCCATACAACCATGTCCGGTTAATAACTCTGACAAGAATGGACGGATTTTCAAATAACTTGGCACAATTGCTCACCACAACAAGACGACGTGTCAGGCACAAAATCCAGGTCCGTGGCTCCAAGGTCAATGTCACACTTAGAGGTCAAACGTCAAATCGTGTCCGGTCAATAATTCTGGCATTCCGGGACGCATTTTCAAATAACTTGGCACAAGTGCTCACCACAACAAGACGATATGTTGCGCACAAAATCCAGGTCCGTGGCTCCAAGGTCGAGGTCACACTTAGAGGTCAAAGGTCAAATAGTGCCCGGTCCATAACTCTGGCATTCCGGGACGGATTTTCAAATAACTTGCCACAAGTGGTCACCACAACAAGACGATTTGTCGCGCACAAAATCCAGGTCCGTGGCTCCATGCTCAAGGTCACACTTAGAGGTCAAACGTCAAATCGTGTCCGGTCAATAACTCTGGCATTCCGGGACGGATTTTAAAATAACTTAGCAAAAGTGCTCACCACACCAAGACGATGTGTCGTGCACAAAATCCAGGTCCGTGGTTCCAAAGTGAAGGTCACACTTAGAGGTCAAACGTCAAATCGTGTCCGGTCAATAACTTTTGCATTCCTGGACGGATTTTCAAATAACTTGGCACAAGTGATCACCACAACCAGACAACGTGTCGTGCAGAAAAGCCATGTCCGTGACTCCAAGGTCAAGGTCGCACTTAGAGGTCAAATATCACTTCGGTGGCATTTGTCACTTACAGTGACATTTCTTGTTCAACAGTATTGGCAATGTTTGAATATGGTATCATTTATCGATATATTTTGATTTGGGTTGAGTGTTTAACCTACTATCCAGTCCAGTCAGATCAACTAGATTTTCAATTTTTTATAACCTTATTTAATTAACATTAACACAGATTATGTCTCTATTTTATTAAGGTCGATGACTGTTTTATTTAGTGTTCAAGGCGCATTGCGCGTGCTTTATATTACAATGGTTCACTGCGCTCGCGGGAAAGTTTAATTGCGTGTCAATGGCATCGTTCATTGAATGTTGAAAAGTAGGTGAACCACTAAGTAGGTCAGTGTTTATTTAGTGGAATTTTACCAAAATGAAAACCCAGCAGAAGGGTCGCTATATTTGAGTTTCAATTTTGTTAGCATTTGACGAAATACACACTAACAAATACTTTGGGAAACATATAAATTATGAAACAAAACGTGTCCATGTGAGAACGTTAAACATTGAGCGACTGAAAGATAACTGATATGATACATGCGTGCAAGATGCGGCGTGTGGGGGGTGTCAATTTATGAAACAGAATAATACCACTTGAAAGCTATCGTTGATCGTTCTATACAAGTCTTACTATGTATCCCGGTATATTATGACCAATGATCAGTTGGTCATAAACCCCAAATGGATGTGTGAGCTTCATAATTGTTTGTGTTAAATAACAATTGGTATGATACATATATATGTAAAGGTACAAAAGTCGTTCGGAACGATTAAGCATTGGACCATTATATGTATACATGTGCGAAGTTCCATACCAAAACATTACCAGATTACTTAGGTATTCGGGGGAGATTAAATGAGCACTCTTAATCAAAACAACATACGGAAATCGCACTCTTATCTGAATATCAAATAAACAATGTTGGTCTTAATAGAGCACATTCAAGTATTGTTATTTATTATTCTATTTTAGTTACAATACCACACATGTTAGCCATGTGTACGTTTATATCGGGGTGGTTAATTTGTTTTGTTTGAATCGGTAGAATCAGTACTGTATAACTCCCGACATCCGTAAGAATCGACACTTTCTCACTTACAAGTTGAGCTCCCAGTGGGATTCGAACCCGCAGCGGTGAATTTGTTTGTTTCTATGATGTTTTACGTCACTTTCAACACATGTGAAATTATATCGAAAAGTAAAAGTAGCATTCAAGGACAGTAGTATAGATACTGGGGATATAAGCACAGTTTTTCCCTCGCGCCAAACAATCAAACAGTTATTAAGTTGTCTCCGGTTGCCCTTAACACAAAGATGCAAACGCCAAATGACGATGCCATGCTTGCTGCCAGACCCCACACAACTATACAAACTGCTTGATTGCCCTTCGCTTAGAAAGAACGGTACCAGTACCCCCAGTATCTATTAATTTTGTAAATAACTAAAACATTTGCAACTCATTAAGCAAAGTCAGGCGGAACCGGACAGTAGTCTTCATCATCGCTCTGTATATTATTTGTTACCATGGACTATTTTACTTGTATGCTTATGTATTTTGTCCATTATCTAGTATGTATCTTTTATCATCATAAGCTGATAAACTTTTTTTTATCTATTGCATAGCTGCTTATGTTATGCTTTTGTGGTCTAATAACTTTCATCTCATGGTGAGCTTCTGTTGCCGTAAACAAAATCTCTTTGTAATTATCATGCGATATTTATTTTTTTAACCACACTTTTTAACACCCTTACATTTTTTTGTACTAACCTCATTATCTAGCATATATAAATATAGTTAAATTCGTAGTCCAGCAAATTAAACAATGGGTATTCCACAAGTTTCATCTTTCATCTTGCCGATAACCTTTTTATTATCATTAAAATAAAACTTACTTTTTGGATCATAATCACAATTATCAAAAAGTTCTTTATCCTTGTAAAAGTGGGCATACACATATTTTGTTTTTATTTCATAACACAAGGAATCGGTATCAGTAAATAATAATTTAGCTTTTTTATCATATGTATTTTTAATGTAGTTGTAATGGAAATCATACATCAAATATTTTGACAAGTCTAAAATACACATGCCAACATAACAAGGACGATTTAAAACTAATCGTTCTTTTATTCTGTTTATGGCAAATACATTTTTATTAAAAATTTTACAAGAAATAAATGAAGGTCTTGCTCTATATTTTAAAAGGACCTCCTCGTCGTGAGTTAATTTAACATTAACTATTTTTCTCAAATTTTCCATAGTTTTTCCAAAAACTGAATTGTTCATCAGTTTGAAAAAATCCTTTTCAAAAGCATTTTTACCAGCAGTTATCTTGGCAGTATTAAAGTCTATGTATGTCTTTAACCACTCTGATTCGTCAAACTGTAGTATTCGATGTATTTTTGTCACCTTCAATCCAAGTTTTTTATACAATTCTAAGTTTCTAAAATGCACGACATACTTTTCTTTATTTCTCAATGGTGTAACAAGTTTATTAACATTGCAATGTCCTAAATTAAACTTTATGTTTTCAATTTTTACAATAGTCTGACAACCACTCATCTTTTATATTTAAACTTTCCGGGGCAAGAGGATCATCATTATGCAAGTCATGCAGTTTCTTGGGATACTTAATATCACACTCAACAATGTAATTTGATTTTCCTTTTTCAAACTTATCAACCCACTTAAAGTTACCAGTAGGCAACGGTTGACACATGGCCCACCCATACAAGTTATTAGCATCAATATATATTATGTACTTGCTTTCTTTTTGCTTGTCATAGTTTTTCATATATTTATTGTAAGCCTGTGAATATCTGTTTGCGATATAACTCGTGCCGCCTCTTAATCCTTTTTCCACAAACAAATATTGATCAATATCAGTTATTAAATCGAGTTGGATACCAGTCATCTTAAGGCATGCATCCCAGGCTAAACCAGGACTACTAAAGTAATGGCAAGGATCAAATTTGTAATACTCAATACTGTCACAGGATGACCTTAGTGGTTGGGCTAACTCAGGAAAGAATCAATGACGGTGAATGCATTTACATAAGTTTAATGCAACTTTTAAAATATGTTTAATATATATACAATTATCTAAAAAAAACAAGCGAATACACAATTGAACTATGAAAAGAGCGTTCTCCTGAACGTTTAAGACGTTCTTAGTATTGTTATAAATACTGAATGTCTAAGACACTAAAGTGTTGTTAAAGCTATAACAATGTTGATCTAGCGCGATAACTGTGATGCGCGAGAGCTCATGAAGATGATGATGCGCGAATTCAATGGATGATTGTCATCAAATGCCTTCTGTAAGGGTTGATGACGCGATGCAATGATAGTTAATCTCCACTGAGATTGTGAATGATATTCCTCCAGTGAGGATTGGTAACGGGCCCACCTTGTGTCCTGGGGGTTGTCGTTAGTAAAACCTGGCTGCGCAGGTACGGGGACCGTCTCCACCGCTTGTAACGTTATTCGTGGAAGCTTCGCTCCACTCCTGGATATCCAAACCTAGATGGCTTACTCCAACCCTGGATGGCTTATATCCTGGATGGCTTAGGCTGTAATTATACATACGTTTTAGATGTCGGTTGACAAACATAACAATCTTGCATAATTATCATTACCCAAACAAATCAGTATTCAATAAATATATGTAAGCTGTACTAATGATGAGTAGCAATGTATACATATTCTACAACGCCATGTATACGCTATGTACATCGCTGTTAATCAATGCCCCTAATACATGTAATATAAACATGATCAAATTACTCATATATTACACTCACTGAGTTATGCCTGCACGCATTTATTCTTGTCACTCATCTCATTGTTAACTAATGTTAACAATCGTGTATTACAATCACCGAGTTATACGCCAACTTTAACTAATGCACCTATTATCCACTGTTATCAAATTAATATTGTTTTACAATTAATGATCAATTACAATAATTACATCTAATAAAGTAACTTCAAACCATATGCTAGTCTAAAGTTATGTTTGAGAAACATCAATGCTAACCGGATGTCGTAACCGCCAAACAAGATGGCGCCGCCCACTGAATACAAATGTACGATAAAAGTTTAATAAAATTACTAACCACATGTTGCCTATGAATTTTGCCGTCCAATCTCTGTTCCAACAAAGTACTATCGATGATCCCGGCGAGAGCTAGAAGACAATGGGTTTTATAGCAAACATTACGCCCAAATCATTATTTCCCCCGTTCAGTCCGTGACAAACGTGGCTAAATCTACAGTATTGAATCTACACGAGAGGCCCCTTATACAATTTTGCCGTTTAAGGAAAATATACCTATACGTTTACATGCATTAGCACAAAACTAAACTTATGACACGGCCTCTCTGGTGGCCACTTAAAATGTGCACGCTTTTACGTGTTACATGGATAGATCATGAATATTGTGAAATTGTTTCACCTCGAACAATAGATTTTGGGTGTAACCGATAACTTACAAGAGCTATATACGACCAGTACGCTCTACCCGTGACATTTTGTGACAAATACACATTTTTCTAAAGTTTTCAAAAACGTCTGTCAGTAACAGCACATCAGTCTTAAGATACAGATCATGATATTCTCCCATATTTTTAATCTTAAATGTTTTCCATATTTTTTTAGCATGATCATAATCTGCATCTGAAATGTGCTCATCATTTAATTGAGAATACAAGTTAGTTTTGCTAGGTAATTTAGCTTGCTTAAAACGTTCAAAACTGTTCATATAATCATAAGGATAAACACCTTTTCCTTTTAGCAAGTCTAACTTTTTACCGCTATATTCTTGAGTTATGTATTGAAACGACGGAACGTTTTTACTAGATTATCTAATGATTGGTACATAAACTGAAAACTATCAATAAATACCAAACATTTTCCTAACATGAAAGCCATATACTTTTCCATGTTATTCGGTATAACATTTATGTTTTGTTTAAACTTTTCGATGTGTTGCATTATGAAGTGAGAGTCATATCCTCTCAAATTATGAAACACAACAGGTATTTTTTTAGTTAGCCTAAAATGAATATTACATATGTCATGAGCGCTTCATCTGTACTTTCCAGTTATATGACAATGATCTCTAACTTTTCTAGCTGAGTTTGCATATGCTACTGTACGACCTGGGTCATCTTTTTTAAGAGTTATTGCAAAACTATTACCACAAATATGACATGATTTAGATTTTTGGAATCTAGCTACTTCTTCCGTTGTCATCACCAAATCTTTCTTAAAATGTGTATTCATAGTTTTCTTGCACCACTTTTCTTCTTTTATCATTTTTTCTAAAAACTTGTAAACAGCATTTGGTCCTCTATACGATACAACTGGTTTTGAATATTGATCATCATAGCAACAAACAACCTTATACCCATAACTGCAATCAGTATGCTTTTGATATGCTTCTGTATGTGATTTATTAGGATTGTTTGATGCTGAAGAAATACTTTCGGTTACTGCTTCAAAATTAGCATATATAACAAACGGAACCATGATTTGTTTGTCATAGTTTTTAAACTTAACTTTTTCATCTTTGTTTGGCATTTTTATTGCTTGTTTTCCGTTAAGTGAAAGACAATCAGGCTCATGCTTTTTTAACACCCTTTCTAATGTAAAGCATTGTAGGCATGTTTTACAAAACTATTTTTTTTCCTTGGGTGCTGTTTGACTATACATCAAACTGTTAAAGTTTTTTTATCCACATATAATGACTTTTTTTTCAGTGATCAAAAGCATATCACACGGTTCTTTTGCTTTATTTTTTGATATGCACAAAGGGTATACTTGATTATTTTCATACCCAAAAATGTTAAAACAAATGTTGTTTTGTTTTTCTGTTTTTGGGATTTGTTTGACAGTAACAGGAAATGTTATTCCCTTGTAGTTAAGATCACCAATATGCTTTTTATAATTTGATATTCTTTGGGGATTTTTGTTTGACAGTAACAGGAAATGTTATTCCCTTGTAGTTAAGATCACCAATATGCTTTTTATAATTTGATATTCTTTGGGGATTTTTCCAACAGGAAATTTACAAGCTAAATAGCACCATCTAAAGCATTCGTTATCTTTTTCATTTTTTATATTTATTAAACCTTTTTTTGTGGTGTTGCAGTTCTTTTGGTAAATCCAAATAAGAGCTACCTCGCAAAGGTTTGTACTTTATTCGATTTATGTTATGTACGTTTAGTGTTTCAATTACCCAACCACTTCCCATCTGAATCCATGTTCCAATCCTTATTACAATTTCCTCAAGTGCTTTATTTAACACCTCTACTATTCCATTTTCGGTTAATATTGTTGCCGCTTTAGAATTAAAGTAAGCTGTTTTGTACACGTTTACATAATCTTTTCCTTTGTCTCCTGGTACTGTTTTTATAAAACTAAGTTTTACATCAACACTTAATTTAAAGCCACCAGTTTTTCTTAGTTATGTTTTAAGAAATTTCGCAACACTTGATTGTGTTTTTTGTAGTTGGATGAGCGGGTCATCACTGACAACATTTACTTTAAAAACCTTGCTATACTGTTTTGGGAATGTTTCAATTTCTCGGATACTTATTATATAATATTACATGAGGTTATTTGTTTAAGCCCCTATTAATTAATTATTTAATTAAATAACTTTTTTTTTATTTAATATTTTTATCCTCATCTGCGTCCTCATCAGCATCCTCATCGGTATCTTATAGGTAACCTCATAAACATGTTCATCGATGCCCTCATTAGTAACCTCATCCAAGAGAGCATCTATTTCATTATCCAGAAGAATGTCTAAATATCTCCAAAAGCATTTTTTTTTAAGAACTCTATTATCCACCATCTGATTTATTTTTACATGATATTTGCAGTATCTATCAAAATCAACAGTTTCAAGATTACCTCCAGCTGCCAGTGATCTTATTTTTATCCTGTATTTGCGATTTTTTTGCGTGATTGCGTGAAAATTATATCAGCGTGATCCGTGATTATTTTGGTCTTGGTAAAACGTGATCGCGTGATATGGTGACGTGAAACGTGAATTTTTAGTCCTTTTCAGTCTTTTTAGTTTCCCTCCTCCTCCCCCGAGCCTCCCCCGAGAGCTGAACTTTCGTACTTGCGCGAACATCTGGCACGGGGAATCCCCGGGGACACTACAATCAGCCGAGTCGTGTATCAGATACAGTATAGGCAGTATAGACTGGTGGTATGCCGACAGTTTCACTGACATAGCTCACTACATTACAAGTAGCACTGGTCGGCCTGGAACTAGTCTAATACAGTTTGCTGACAAAAGTGGTCTCCCTTGACTGTACACAACCCACACATTGTACTAGAGAAGCTCGAGCCTATATAGCGCTTCACGTCTGCTCATCCACATTTAACGTGAAATGTGAAAGTTCTGCTATTTTCACGTGAAGACGTGATCCTTGTTTTTATTTTACGTGATCACGTGAACACACACCCCTTTGGGACCCACGCTAATTGCTGACTTATTTTTGAAAGAGAACCTAACTGCTCAGTCAGCTGTTCTGACTGACTTTTTATTTCGCTAGTTACAGGTTTAAATATTCTTTGTACAAATCACGACTAGCTCCTTTTTCTAGTCTTTTTCGGATAACTTTATTCTCATATTCTTTAACAAGCTCACTCGCTTTTCGCTTTTTATCTGCTAATTCTTTCCATTTTAACAAAGGCATGTATAATATAAGGTTAGATTAAAATAAGATAAATTAAGATAAGTTGATATAAGTTAAACCAAGTTAAGATAACTTAAATCAAGTATTATGTAGTTTTTGTTTTCTTCTTGGCCGCAGGTTTAACTGCTTTCTTAAATGTAGGTTTAACTGCTTTCTTAACTGTAGGTTTAACTGCGTTCTTAACTGCAGGTTTAACTGCTTTTTTAACTGCTTTCTTAACTGCAGGCTTGACTGCTTTTTTAACCGCAGGTTCAATTGCTTTTTTTAAATGTCTGGTGATTGCGTAAAAATAACAGGAACAAACGAATACTTTTATTTAGATAATACGACTGATGCAGAATCTCGGGATGATCAAGCTGGTTATAACATAGGATTTACTGCTCGTCATGCTTTAATCATAACTAATCAAAAAGTTGACTCAGTAATTCCATTAAACAAATATTCCTTCTTTGAGGGTTTAGAAACAAACATGCTTCCTCCTAGTCAAATTCAAATTAGTTTACAACTAACAGATGATAATGTGTTAATTTTCAAAGATGCTGGTCTCGATGATGGTAGAGTAGTTATTAATAAATTAGTTTTGTGGATACCCAGAATGATATTTAACTCATATGGTTTAAGTTACGTAATGACAAATCATATGACATCAACAAGATGGACTTATCTTCGTGATATGATACAAGAAAGCGGAAGTTCTCAACTAACTGAATCCGTATTTAGAATAACGGCTGGTGTTAAAAATCCCAAACATGTGTTTGTGTATTTGCAAAGGTCAGACAAGAGTTCTTCTCAAACACAAAATCCTCATCTTTTGGATACGTTTAAGGTAAATGCTGCTAATACTAATTGCCATTTACAATCAGCTAGATTGGAAGTTGGAAACGGCGTATATTACCCAGAAACCGAATATAGTTATGCTAATATCATAAAATATTCAGAGATGTTATTAATTGTTCTTACAAGCAAAATGATAAAAACACTGGAACTTTACTAAACGTGAGTAATTTTAAAACTCTTTTCGGAATGATACATTTTGATTTGAGTTACAAGGAAATTGAAGTCAGTATTGATCCAAAACAACTAAGTTTGAGATACCTCCGGTCGCTGCCCTGTTAAACTAACAAAAAAACAACAGCAGGACGGAGGATTTCTTGGGCTTCTTGCATCATTAGGAATTCCGTTGATAGGATCTCTTATTAGTTGCTTAACTGGAAAAGGTTTGCAAGTAGATAGAAGAGGACAAGGACTAAGAGTTGATTATGGAAATGGTTTACAAGTAGACTCACAAATTAGACCATATAGAAGTATCCCATTTGTAAAAAAAAAAATTAAAAAAAATGAACCTATCTCTAACTTAGATATAATAAAATGGGTTAAGCAGCTAGGTATACAAAAATTCAGTGGGGTGTACAGCAAAAACAAATTACCAGCAAAACAAAACAAACAAAGACCTGGTATTATTAATCTAGATGATCATACTGGACCTGGCACACACTGGACTTGTTACTATGATAATTATTACTTTGATCCGTTTGGTCTAAGCCACCAAAAGAAGTTTTAACTTACATAGCTGATATAAAATACAACACTATTCAGTATCAAGATAAAACAAGTGTATTGTGTGGAATATAAGGTGGTAATATTGATATTCATAAAGCTATGCTTCCTCTGTTACCTAAAAAGGGGTTAACAATTCCTGGTTATAAATATTGTGGTCCTGGTAATCCACTTGATAGCGGAGAACCGGTAAATGAATTAGATGCTGTTTGTAAAGATCATGATTATTGTTATGATTAAAATCCTAGTAATAAACCAATGTGTGATAAAAACATCCTTGCTGGTTTGAAATCTAGTAAGTCTAAAACTATTGGAGAAAAGATTGCTAAACATTTGCTCGTCAAACCCGTAATTAGTGCAAAATATAAACTTAGAGAATTCCTTTTGATGAGATGTAGTTTTGTTTACACTGTCTTGTCTATTTGGGCTTGGATACAGGATAATAGCGAGGATTGTGCGCATATAAAATCGATTCAAGCTAACCAGTAGGCCTTATTGCCTACTGACCGTTCCAAGTCGGTAACCCTGTCTTAACCACCCTTTCTGTTGTTTTTTGTCTCTTTCATTGTATTTTCAAGTCCTTGTTTGCAGTACAGTGTGGACCTACGATGCCATTGCGCTCGGACGCTGTGGTTTCTATAGGACCCTATATCTCATTTTTGGTCTTGGAAACTCAAAAAACTAGAAAAGGCGTTGAAATGGACTGACAAGTTAGCAGATGAACTTCATAAGCCTATACGAAGAAAGTTCACTCAACGCCGTGTGATTGTTAATGAAATTGATAAAATACGGTCTGCTGATTTGGTTGATATGCAATCGTTTTCAAAGTATAATAAAGGTACTAAATATTTGCTAACTGTTATTGATGTGTTTAGTAAATTTGCTTGGGTTGTGCCGGTTCCAAATAAAACTGGTTAAGATATTACCAAAGCGTTTCAAAAAATTATAAGTACAGGAAGACAGTGTAAATTGTTGTGGTTGATCAAGGTGTGGAGTTTTATAACAAGACGTTTAAGCAATTCCTTAGTGACAATAATATCGAAATGTATCACACTTTTAATTTCGGAAAAGCTGTAGTAATTGAACGATTTAACAGAACATTAAAATAGAGGATGTGGAAATATTTCACAGCAAACAATACAAACACATATTTAGACGTATTACAAGAAATGGTTGACAAGTATAATAACACAAAACATCGGAGTATTAAAATGACGCCGATTGAGGCCAGTGATGAGAAAAATAAAGGAATAGTGTATTTCAACTTGTATGGAAAAATTAGAAGTAATCAAATTAAGCCGAAGTTTAAATAGGGGATAATGTTAGAATCAGCAAATATAAAAGAACGTTTGAGAAAGGTTATACCCCAAATTGGACTGAAGAAATATTTGTTATTGATAAAATTCAAACACAAATCCTGTGACATACAAAATAAAAGATTTAAACAACGAAAACATTGATGGAAGCTTTTATGAATTAGAAATGATAAAAGCAAAGCAAGAAATATTCAGGATTGAAAAAGTAATACGACGTCATTACAAAAAGAAACAAGCATTGATTAAATGTAAGGGCTACAATGAGGATTTCAATAGTTGGGTTCCATTTAAGGATATTGAAAATATTAAATAAGGGTTTAAAAATAATTATATATAGTATTATTATATAATGGAACAAGAAAGATTAGAAAAGGTTAGCAGAAAACTTAACAATTTAAAAGATAAATATAGAAGAAAACTGATGACAAGCAAGCAACTCCAAGTAGAATATGAAGTAGTTCGTGATGATTTTATGGACACCAATAAAAGACGACTGCTGGCCGAAATGGATAATTATGAACGCGAGCTGGATAGAAACAGAGAAGAGCTTCTTGAACTAAAATACAATATAGCAAAGTGTAAGAAAGTAAAATACTCCATGGTTAAAAATGATATGCAGAGCGATCATGAAGACAACTGTCCGGTTCCGTCTGACTTTGCTTAATGAGTTGCAAATGTTTTAGTTATTTACAAAATTAATACATACTGGGGGTACTGGTAACGTTCTTCCTAAGCGAAGGGCAATCAGGCAGTTTGTATAGTTGTGTGGGGTCTGGCAGCAAGCATGGCATCGCCATTTGGCGTTTGCATCTTTGTGTTAAGGGCAACCGGAGACAACTTGTTAGTGGCAAAAAATGCCGCTGGGGGTTTAAATCAGGTTCTAGGTTGAACCAAACCTCACACATACTCTATTTCATCCCAATAAAACGGGATAGCGTAAACAAAGGAATCCCCTCCATGAACTATTCTCTAACCAACAAGGCAGCATTAATAGGCAATATAAGTAAAACACAAAGATGCTCGTGTATATATAAATAATAAAAGAATAGCCCAGAAATCCACAAAGAAGGTACTCAATGCCTTGGCAGAAGCCAGAGCAACAAGAGAACAAACTATTGAGGGCACGACAAGACAAGATTGCAGACAAACATCAAACGTCACCGTCCTTTTGGGTTTTGGGTCATCGCACAATTAAAGAGGAAAGCATAGTGGCGAACTGTAAATAGGTCCACCACCAAACATGCAGTGCGTTGCAAAATTACAGGGTCATAACCTCTTTTGATAAACCTTTAACAAGTTTAACAAAGATAGTATAAAGTGATCATGACCAAGGATCTTACGAAATTTGTAAATCACGTCACCATAGAAGTCAGGTTGTGATAGTCCTTGTCGCAGAAGAGTTCTTAAATTACTTTTATATTTGGAAAGAAGATCAGGGTTACGATAATAAAATGTTGCAAAGGTTTTACGAAGTTTATGGTAACGGTAGCCCTGATGGAGTTGCTTTTTAGTTAAACAAAGATCACGAATATTAAAGTCCTCAACTCGATTACAAGCTCTAGAAAAACGAATATGGTGAGACAAATAGACACCATAAGAAGTTGCTCGGGGAACATCCCAATCTGTTATATATGATGGTCGATTGTGTTTGTGGATTTTTTGTGGTGATCTGGGGGTCTGCCTCAGATCACCCACTTTTCCTGTGTAGAACCAGTACTGTACATCTCCAGCCATCTGTAAGAATCGACACTTCCTCACTTACAAGTCGAGCTCACAGTGAGATTCGAACCCGCAGCGGTGAAAGGCGAGAAGGTATACAACGCAACGTCGTTATCCCCTCGGCCACGGAGAGCGTGGGTTGTAATAACGCATAGAAGTTACTAAGGTCCGTATTTTTTTATTAATATTTTTAACGATTTTACGAAATGTAAGGCAGGAGAAGGGTAAGCAAATAAAAATAAAAAAGAGAAATATTTTTTCATTTGCAAAATAAATAAACAATGATATAATCGTCAAAGGAATATACTCAGTTGCAAAAGAAAGCGGACACTGAGTTTTGTTTAGATTTAATTGTATAAAGTTTTTTTAGAATTAAACTGACAAATTCCAAAATGAATATGCCATGTTTCGTACCAAACTTTTTATCATTCCATTGCCAATATCATGTTGTCATTTGTTTTTCAATAGGTCGAAGCATTAAGGGACTGTCGCTCGATAAAGAGACAGGGTGTAAAGTAACATTTCAAAGTGTCCAGTTTCTTTTGAAACTGAGTATATATAATATCTTGATGGGTATACAATTCAAACACGTTACGTCGGTAGCAATAATTATTTGGAAACACAACTTTTTTTTTTTCATTTTTGCCAGATCTTAGGGTAGGAGTATCGGTAATCCAAAAAATAATAAAAGGCTTCCTTGTAGCGTTTGCAACTAAAATATCAGAACTTAAGATTATTTTTCTTTTCATTAAGGTTTCAACTAATATGTAATCATGATTATACATAAAATCAAAACATGAGGCATTCAGTACGGATAGTACACAACCTATGACGTTATATGGAAGCACTTTATTTCAAAATCAGTAAGCCATAGGCCCATGTGATCATACAATATTATACATATACATTATAACAGACGTAGCAAGATCCGTACATATATGGTATTAACAAATATCAGATGCAAAAATAAACACAGTTATACTGTTTACTTCTTTTTAGAGAACACAAACAGAAAACAAAAATAGAAACAAACACATGAACACGTCAGTGTTTCCATTTAAAATTTCACGGAGAAGGTGACTAAACATATATAAGTATATCAATGTTATGGTTGATGTATTATACTTAATCGTATCCATGTCATAAACATATAAGCACATACACATACGTTTCAAACACAATAACAAAATTGCTCTATTTGAATTTTCAAGCGTGACAAAACCACCACACACAAATATGCATGACTATGTGAAAATAAAATATTACAATATTAAAATAATACAAAACATTACAATAGAGAAGGAGAAAATGAGACATGGAATTACAATTACATCAAATCAATTCATTAGCGTTTTCCTCATTTCAAATGCTTTAAAAATATACACACTTAAATTTTTAATTTCTTTTTCATTTTTGCTGTAAAAACTCGTCTTCAAGTTTATTGCAAATTAAACATATTCTATCTGCTAATGGTATACTTCTAGGTCTATGCCACCTACCAGTCTCTATAGCATGGCTATGGGACGAGACAATTAACCTGGTCATCGATATTCTAAATTTTGGTATGTTTATGCACTTAAGAAATAATTGAAAATCAAAATTAACAACTTTAAAAAATATTGCTCTTGATGAACTTTCTATACGTTCATGCCAAGACTGTATTTTATTATCATGAAGTCGTTGTTTAATTATACCTAAGAAAAGATTCCCATCTCCGACACTCTGGTTATATGACGGGGTAAAGGAAATGAAAGAGTAGTATTGGACTAGTAAATCAACTTTACATGTTTAATGAACACCTGTAAGAATATATACTGAACCAAACAGCTAACGCACCAGTAGACAATACCTTTAATATCTCAATAGTAACAATCAATAAATCAAAACAAATTTCATTCTGAACGAGACAAATATCTTGTCAATAACTACTGTAAATTGAAAAAAAATCATTCAAATCACCTGTCACCATCGGTACCAGTCGGCATATAATAAGTTCATACATTAAAGGGACACATGGCAATCTTGATTTTTTAAGAACTAGCGGCGTCCCGTTAGTTTTTCTACATAAATTCCATTTGTTCAATCATTAATGTTAATTATAAGAATTGTATTAAGCCTTTGCTTTTGCATATTATTAATTTTTGATATTATTGCACCATTAATATATTAAAACTTATAGTATAATAAGACGAAATAGTGAATATTAAAAATTTGATTTATTTAAATGTAGCCAAGGTAAAAGTAAAAATGATACTGGATATATAAATCGAGACACCCATTTTAAATACTTCAAGATTGCCATGTGTCCCTTTAAAGATATTGTCTACTGGTGCGTTAGCTGTTTAGTTTAGTATATGTTTAATACGCGTAAAACTAAACAACGGCGTATTTATAAGAAAATGAAGGACATACATGATACCTAGTATATTCGACGTAAAGTATATCAGAACTAGAAAACAGACCTCAATACTCACGTGTGGTTTTAACAAATGGTTGACATGCTACCTTTATTGTGCAGAAAGTGATATTTAGCACATAAAGTAGATTTCTAAACATTGTGTAACCTGTAAGTGTATTATGTTACCGCCAAATGTGTGTCAGTTTAACCGATTTAGCCATGCGTTAAGCAAATAAGCTGATTTTAAATACTATGCGTCTGTAAATTATGGGTAAATACATCGCACAGCTCAAAATGTATACAACTTTTCCTGAATTAAAAATACATTTTTTTTATTTATAGAATATAGAGAAGAACTGATGGCTTTTAAAGCCGACTAAAACATATGTATATCTAATATTTATGTTGGTTGCTTTTAAAGCCGACTAAAACATGTGTATATCTAATATTTATGTTGGTTGCTTTTAAAGCCGACTAAAACATGTGTATATCTAATATTTATTTTGGTTGCTTTTAAAGCCGACTAAAACATATGTATATCTAATAATTATTTTGGTGGCTTTTAAAACCGACTAAAACATATGTATGGCTAATATTTATTTTGGTGGCTTATAAAACCGCCTTAAACATGTGTATATCTAATATTTATTTTGGTGGCTTTTAAAACCGATTAAAACATGTGTATATCTAATATTTATTTTGGTGGCTTTTAAAACCTACTAAAACATATGTATATCTAATATTTATTTTGATGGTTTTTAAAGTCGACTAAAACATACGTATATCTAATATTTATGTTGGGGGCTTTTAAAGCCGACTGAAACATATGTATATATAATATATATTTTGGGTGCTTTAAAACCGACTAAAACATATGTAGCCTATATATAATATATATTTAGTATGTATTAACGTTTACAAGATATGTTGGAGCAAAGTCGGAACAATCAGTTCACGTTCGGGAATTATGTGTAGTTGTGTTTAAAGACGATTGCTGTAGTTTTTATTGCGGATTATTTTGGCGCATGCAGGGAAGCAATAGTGGTATCTGACCTAAAAAGAAAATGAAAATATTGAAATAATGGTCTGGTAGGTTTTCCACCAAAGATAAAGTGGCAAAAAAATAAAACGGGTCTGTAAATCATCTCCCAGAACCACTTACTTAGTACTTATCCGGGGGAATCTTCCGCTACACAAACCACCAGACCCAGGCAGTGTTTCGGATGGTCCCCCTAAGTTTCGGACACGGCACAGCATGTGGTCATTCTTTTGAACATTGGAAATATAGCCGGAAGGTTGTTCAACTCGTTAAAATGGCCGAACAGTTGAATGTTTGATATACTGGTACAGTACAATAGGATTATTACTAGAGAAGAGATTTCTGGAAGTTTGTATCATCTCGAGTAGGTAAATGACAGATCAAGGATCTCACGAGAGACGGAGCCTCGAGTGTGATCCTTGACCTGGCATTTACCTACGAGAGGTGATACAAACCTTCCAGAACACGCTACTCTAGTAATGATCCCTACCTCCTACTTTTAATTAAAAATTAGAAATATTTACAGTTCTGTTGCATACGTATGCAATAAAGAAGGTTTCTAAATGTTTCAAGGCTTATTTTTTGATAAAGCGTATAAAGAAAATGGGCGTATCTTAATATATTTGGGGGTGTACAGCTTACAAGTTAAAGTTCATTGGTGTGACGTACTCGTTTTGTTTGTTTGACGTAACGTCGTCTTGACGTTCTCGTGCAAATTGGTGTAAATGCGACCATTATTAGGAATCTTAAGTAGGATAGTGGTACGGAATCTAGTTTTAGTAGCAAACTGATACGGATTCAAAAAGCCTCTAGAGGTGATACAGGTTTGTATTCCACTGTAAGAAAATGAAGGTACTATGTATATAACTATTGATAGGTATATAATAAAAAAATATTTATTGGGAATATTTTATAAAAAAATAAAACGGAATAAAAAACACTTAAAAAAAACAACAACAGTCAAACAAAAAACGCACCAATATTGTAACCAATCAAACAAACAATAAACATGACAATATTGCTATAACTATGAATAATATAAATACGGTGGCTATCAATCCCATCTTAGTGTAGTCCGTCCTGCTTTCAATTTTGGTTGGTATACATATTGTTTCGTAAAGTAGCTCGTGTATATATTTTATTTCTTTATTATCACTTTCGAACTTCCATTTCAAAATATTATGAGTTCGTTTCAGATCAGCCATTGTTTCCATTACATCTTGAGCAGTCGGTTTTGCACCGTCTATATATGGCAGTGTGCTTAACATCAGTAACATCATCTCAGAGGAAATGTCTTTACACCGCTCTATAACTCCGTCTGTCCTCACCTCGTATTGTACTTGTATAAATAATAGAAGATACGTCACTAACATATTGAGGACAAATTTATAGCGGTACAATTGGCAATGTATTTGATCCAACATATGTTTTTCTACTGAAATAAAATCTTTCAAATGTTTTGAATTATTTTTAAGTGTAGCATCTGTCTGTTGCACTTCTGTTTCCTTTGATTCTTCTGATTTATCTGCTTGTTTTTCTATAAGTATCTCCTCAGCTTCCATTAACGTTTTAAGCAATAAATTTTCTGGGAAATGTTTGATCAATTCTGCTTCGTTCTCTGACTTTGTCCTTAACTTGCAATCCCTTCTGCAATTTGGGCAAGGAAAATACGAATTTGATATTTTCCCATGTCTGTCTATGCAGTGTTTCTTAATCAAAGTCACAAGACATTGTTTACAGAACGTATGCTGACACGGAAGTATTCTTGGACTGAGAAACTGCTCCATGCAGATTTGACATATTAATATAGATTCACTGACTCTCAGATGAATGTCATCGCTATATTTAAAGGTTGCCATAGTGAAGTTGTTGTTTCTATAAACAAGTTAGTCAACGGCAACCTGTAAAAAAGAAACAGTGTTAGTTTAATTGCATTGTTAATTAAATAAAAACCGGGCAAACAAAATACTATTCTAACACTAGCAGAAAATACAATATTTGATGCCTATATATAGAGAGAGACAGAGGTTATTAAACGACATGGAAAGAATGACTGCATACGAGGGCTTGTCGCGCTTCATATACTGTTTGTTAACGAGTTTTGTTATGAATAATAATAATAATAAGCGCATCGTACTAATTGTATAAATGTTTTAAATCGAATGATAATATCATCGTTTTCCGGAAACAATTGCTAAGGTACACACGTGTCGCTACTATGATGAACCGAAGGACCCAAACAAACAATTGATACCTTTCCACTGAACTATAAATTTCAATAACTAAAATGGTAACACATGTATAATTCACCCGATGGAATATACATTTATCTTTTTCACTCTGTTTGTCAGAGATGTAGTAAACTGCAATAAGCAACGCCCACCACTCATATTGAAGTTGAGCATATCATACATGTGTATATGACCTTTCAAATGCCATTCATGCAATATCCATCTAAACGTAGTTATATAAAAGGGGAATGTTTTCTACATAGAACACATTCAACCAAACATACGCACTAAAACAAACAACAATTACAATGTTAATAAAAAATATACATAAGGCATGGGACATCACAAACACAAACAGGCTGATAATAGGGCTACCGCCTTGGAACGGTAGCAAAAAGGCCGCTGATGGTATAAACCAGGCCTTGAATTCACCAACCATTCTTGAGAAGATTCTTAGACTTAAGCCCAAGTATGCTAATTTCAATCACACATATTACACATAAGTTTAAAGGATACACCTTCATAACAAGCTGGTATGTATAAATATGGTAAATACTAATAAATAGCAAACTTCATACGATTGTTTTATCTTTAAAGGACATGGGAATATTTGAGAACGAAATTTGAGTACTTGGGCTCAAGTCTAAGAATAGTCTGAATAATGTATGGTGAATTTCAGGCCAGGTTCTAGGGTGCACCAAACCCCATTCTTACCCTATTGTCATGAAAATGGGTGCTTCACAAAATTCTACATAGTGAAATTGCCGAAACTGACGTTAGTAAACGCTTTAATATATTACAGGCCAAACATGTAGCTTTTTCTTTAGCGAAATATTTTTTTAATGAGAGCAATAAGCTTGCCTTTGATAAGGTTGTGTTGTTAGGTCGTAAATCCCATTCTTTGTGGCTTTAAGTAGAATACCGCTTCAGACGGTTCTAGGCGGCGTAAGAGGTGTTGCATATGATATTACCTCTCATGAACAGACTCAATAAAACCGAGTCTGCTACTTATAGATGAAACTTGACGTTTATTGCACATCTTGTCTCCTGAATTGTATAAAAGTAGATATAAAAATCGAACTGGAAAAGTAGCATTCAAGGACGACAGTCAACCACAAACACACACAGAAACAAAGAACAACTTTAAAGATAAATAAAAAGCAAGATAAGACATCAAAAACCCAAAAGGGTTGTCAATAGGCTCCGCCTTCGAAAGGACAGTGGCGAAAAAGGCCGCTGGGGATTTAAATCAGGTTCTAGGGTGCACCAAACCTGGCTCTTACCCTATTGTCATGCAATAAACGGAACAGTGTAAAGATCTCCGCCAGGTTATAATCTCTAACAAACACTGGCTGAAAAAAATAATTCTTAAAGAACACTCAAAAATGACCAGCAAATTGGGGATAATATAATGCTTTCAGCCTCTAATAGTTCACTAAATGTAGGCACCCCCAGAATGGCAGTAAATGAACTGTACTTTCTGTAAATATACCCTCAGTACAATTGGCAATTAATGCATCATTAATAGGCAATATAAGTAAAACACATAAATGAGCATGTGTATATAATATAAAAAAACAAAAACCTAGAAAGCCACAACGTAAGTACTCAATGACTTGGCAGAAGCCAGAGCACCAAGAGCCGTAAATGGTACGACAAGACAAGATTAACATCAAACATGAATGCGATATCTATGATTTTTAGAGTTGACTTTTTTCAAGTAGAAAGCCGTAAGAGTTCGGGTCTGCATGTTCTCTACCACACCATTTTATACCAAAAGCCTCAATGGATTTGAAATTTGAGCACGACATGCATCACAATCAATCACTGAAGGCAATCTGTATTTTTGACCTTTAGAAAACAAATGACGAATACGTTTATCTATAATATCAAAATTATCAGTGATGACATGACCAGAAGGAGCATGGCAAAAAATGGACTGTTTACATGTCAAATTCCTTAGGCTGTTGTTTTCTATGTTAAGGTCATGAACTATTTTGTTGTAGTTAAATATAATATTTCTTTTTTTTTTGTTTGTTTTATACTTATAGCAAATAATTTCGATTTTTCGATTTTTCGAGGAAAAAATGGAATAGAATCAATAACACGATTAACTCGAAATGTGCTACAAAATCAATATCCTCACTAAGATAAAATAATTTATTTTACTATTTTATTATTCTATGTATTCAGCCTTGAACTGTCGTCATTGAATGCTACTTTCCCTGTCCGATTTTATATCTTCTTTTTTTTTGAAAGCAAAGTTGGAGTGAGTGTGAGTGAGTGCACGAGTGACAGCGAGTGAGTGTGAGTGAGTGCACGAGTGACAGCGAGTGAGTGTGAGTGAGTGTACGAGTGACAGCGAGTGAGTGTGAGTGAGTGCACGAGTGACAGCGAGTGAGTGTGAGTGAGTGCACGAGTGACAGCGAGTGAGTGTGAGTGAGGGCACGAGTGACAGCGAGTGAGTGTGAGTGAGTGCACGAGTGACAGCGAGTGACTGTGCGAGCCAGTGATAAATATTTTAAATGATATTAAACATACATTATTACCAAATATTTTTATATATTTAAATACTGTGCAATAGGCCTGTAAATATGAAATAGATCGATGGAAACGCAGTAGCCTCGGCGTGGGGTTCTGTCTCTGATCGGAACTCCGGTCATGGCCACTATCTTAGTTATCATTAAGCTAGTGAGTTAGATTTGTACTTATAAATCCCAGCTCTAAACATGCACCTCTATTGGGTTCTACAACAATTAAATACAGCTGTATTTGTTAGGTATAGCTTTCAATTATGGAAGTAGTATTGTAAGAGATGCAAGCGGTTTGATAAATATACATATTAACTGTTGATATCCTAAGTTGGAAGATAATTACATTGAAAGTCGTTGTATTTGATTTGTGCTATACTTTATGTCGTTCAATTACCATATATGTTAACCTAGTAGTTTAAAATTGTAATTCGACAACAACGACTTACCTACTTTTTCTAGACAACAACGACGACAACAACGACTTACCTACTGTTTCTAGCCTAAATGCTCCAAATAATACCAAAGTCGCACTAAGTACGATCACTCACGCATCAAATGACTGTTGTATACAAATATGTACATTTTATTCGCCTACTCTTGTGTTATATATAGTGACGAACTGCCGATCAAACTAATTTCCAGCAGGGATTTGAGCACATTAAGGTTACATACACCTTTAAGAAAATAATTACTTCTAAAAACAGCTACAAAGGAGCATTGTGAGAACTTGATCTATAGGTAATAGATGCCGGGGGAGATAACACAAACGTAATGCAATACCCGTGACGAAATACATTTGCATCAGGCAAACATGCATTTTTCACTTTATAATTGGGTGACCTGATATATTTTGTATTATCAGGCTTGTGACTTTTGCAAAGAAGGCGGAATACCTCGGCTTTTATTGCACGTGACATATGACGTCATACATCGTCAAAAAATGGAGGCATACCCAAGCTGATTAATAAAACCATATAGAACATTTCGATAATCTACATGACTTTTTTTTTCTTTTTTCTTTTTGAAAGATGGCGGATATAACCCTGATCTCCTTTTAAAATATAATCCGGACTTCTAAGGAGACGTGATTCAAAATGTTCGTAAATTCCTTGGTTATACTCACTCTCATGCAATCTTTATTAAACTTGGTTATGACCCTATCATTTTGCAATGGACTGCGTGTTTAGTGGTTTATCCATATACAGTTCGCCACCATGCATTCCTATTTGAATGTACGATGAGATAGGACATATTGCGAACCCCATGATGACGTCTACCTAAACCGGAGAGGACGGTAACGTTTCATGTGTTTCTCCAGTCTTTTCTTGACGTGCCTTTAATTGTCTATTCTTTTGAGTACTTGCTTTGTGGCTTTCTAGGCTTTTGGCTTTTATATTCATATATACATGAATATATCTGTGTTAAACGTATATTGCCTATAAAGGCTGCCTAGAAGATAACGCAGGGCTGGGATTTCTTTATTTACATTGTCCCATGTCACTGAGTAAAAATGAGGTGAATACTGCATTTCGTGTTCGACTTTTATATCTACTTTTGGTGCTCTCTAGAAGCTGGTTTAACCCCCAGCAGCCTTTTTGCCACTGACCGTTCCAAGGCGGTATTGTAAATCCTTTGTTTGTTAACGACGTAAAACACCATACAAACAAACAAACAAACCTTCGTTTGTTTGTAATGGAAGGTTTGTTTGTGATGGGTGATGTCACTTATAGTTGCCACCTATTTGTCCTTATAATTGTTGTTTGTTCCTATGCGTGTTTTTGGTTGACTGTTGTCCTTGAATGATAATTTCCTGTTCGACTTCTATATCTGGTTCTACATATCGACCTCATATACACCACATTGTCACACAAATATTAATTAGGAATGAATGAATGGTGTTTTGCGGCACGTCGACACATAAATAGGTCATATTGTGCGCAAAAACTGAGGAATGATGATGAAATGAAGGATTAATTAAAAACTAATGTAAATGTATAAAGATATAACTATTTACAAGTAAGGGATGATATGGCAGTAATGTAAATCAACAAATGCCCGAAAACGGGTATATAAGAAGTAAATATATACAAGAACATATTATAATGATTTATATAGTCTGACTTCCTTCAGGAAATCTAAAACTAGACTTAAATCTATAGTATTAAATAACTCGGTCATAGTATTAACATTGTAGTAACTTTGACGCATAGGATCAAAGTCTACACATTCCAGCAATATGTGTTTGACCGTTAACGGTGCAAAGCAGGGTATACATTCTGGTAATTGCTCACCTTGTAATAAACATGAATGAGTATAACGTGTATGCCCTATTCTGCACCGGGCTAGGACAACTTCCTCTCGACGAATGGGTCTACTAGAAGAACGCCATTCTCCGAGTAAAGGTTTAATTGAATGGAGTTTATTGTTAACTGACAAATCCCAAGCGGTTTGCCAAGAGTTACGAATATATGTGTTAATACAACATTTAAAATCAGTATAAGGTAATTTGGTATTAGATATATGTAAATCTAATGCTGCCTTAGCAGCACTATCAGCTCTATCATTACCACGTATTCCTACATGGCTTGGAAGCCAGCAGAGAATAATAACATTATCAATTATAAGAGAATTGTACCTTTCTAAAAGTTGAAGCACAACTGGGTTATCATGTTTCATATTACCCAGTGCTTGAAGAGATGAAAGGGAATCAGAAAATATTACAAAATGGTCATCATCAGATTCCTGAATATAATTTAAGGCAAGTTCAATTGCCTTAAGTTCAGCTGAAAAGATAGAGGCCTTGTCAGGCAGGCGGCTCTTTATGCTGTGTTTGTGAATAACAGCTGCTGCAGCTACCTTATCTCCATCTTTAGAACCATCTGTGTATATATGTTGAAAGTTACTGTATTTCGATTTAATTTCATTAAATTTGCTTTGAAAGACAGTAGGGTCTGTACTGGATTTGTTACTATTACAAAGATCAAAAATAATTGTTGGTGTTTCCAAAGTCCACAGTGGAATTTGTGGTACTTTGTACTTGGCAATTAAATTTAGGTCGATTTCAGTGTCTCTTAATTTTGGTTTAATACAAAGACCAAATGATCGAATGGCCTTCGGTTTTCGATCAAAAAGAGGTTCATAACTTGGATTAAAAACATTATCGAAAGTTGGGTTTGAAGGTTAGACTTTAATTTAATGGCGTATTGAAGGGCTAATTTGTCCCGTCTATGAGACAGTGATGGTTCATTAGCTTCAACATATAGATTTTCGGCTGGTGATGTACGAAAGGCACCTAAGGCGAGTCGTAATCCTTGATTATGTATAGGATCGAGCATCTGCAAGTACGACTTGCGAGTCGATCCATATACTATCGAGCCGTAGTCCAGCTTGGATCTGATAAGAGATCTGTAAAGTCGCAAGAGGACTTTACGATCCGCTCCCCAGTTAGTGTTTGCAACAACTTTAAGTAAATTAAGAGCTTTAAGGCACTTGGCCTTCAAGTATTTAAGGTGTGGTATAAACGTTAATTTACGGTCGAAAATAAGACCAAGGAATTTTGTCTCATCCACTACTGGTATTGGTGAGCCATCCAGTGTTAGATGAGGGTTTTCATGATGTTTACGTAGTTGACAAAAATGCATACAATTAGTTTTAGATTTAGAAAATTTAAAACCATTTTCATCAGACCAGGTCTGAAGTTTGTTGAGACATTGTTGAAGTTGTCTCTCAATAGTGTTCATGTTTTTTGCACGATAACATATAACAAAGTCGTCAACATATAGAGAGCAATCCACACCGGGATTGATGCATTTAACTATACTATTATTTTTTATATTAAAAAGGGTGACAGAGAGTATGCTCCCCTGTGGCACACCCATCTCCTGTTCATGAATGTCAGAGAGGGTTGAACCCATTCGGACACGAAACTGTCTATCATCTAAGAATTTCTCTATAAAAATGGGTAATCGGCCTCTAAGACCAAGGTCATGAAGATCATTCATAATACCGTACTTCCATGCAGTATCATAAGCTTTCTCCAAGTCAAAAAATACAGCGACTAGATGTTCTTTTTTCATGAAAGCTTCCCTAATAAACCATTCAAATCGTATGAGATTGTCTGTTGTGCCTCGTTGGCGCCGGAATCCAATTTGATACTTTGTTATCAGTTTGTTGGACTCCAGGTACCAAACGAGTCTCTCATTAATCATTCGTTCCATGGTTTTACATATACAACTCGTTAAAGCGATTGGGCGATAATTTATTGGGTCCGTATGATCCTTTCCAGGTTTGGGGATTGGAATAACGATTGCTTCCCGCCAAGAATCGGGGAAGTTTCCCGTCACCCAAACCTTATTAAATATATCAAGAAGGGTAGAGAGACAGGATTCAGGTAAATGTTTTAGTAATTGATAATGGATATCATCAGGACCAGCTGATGTATCATGAGCCTTTTTAAGGGACTCTCGGAGTTCTTTGAGAGTGAATAGTTTATTGTATTTCTCCGAGTTTTTCGACTTGAAGTTCAGCTTCTTCTGTTCTTTTAGTTTCCTATTTTTCAGAAAATTTGGTTGACAATTTTCAGAAGAAGAATTTTTGAAAAAGTTTCTGCCAAAGTGTTTGTAATATCTTTGACGGACGTTATATCTCCATTAACTGTTTTAAGATGATTTACAGAACTAGAATTACCTTTACCACTTATTTTCCGGACCATGTCCCATGTCTTCTTAAGAGATGAGCGAAAATTTAGCCTAGAGACGTAAGATCTCCGGGATTTCCTCTTGCTATCCTTAATAGTACGACGGGCTTATTAAGGAAAGAGCGTTGCAAATATCAACTTGTTTCAATATGTTACAATTCGAAATATTTAAAATCAAAATTGTAAATTGTAACGAACGATAATATTAAAAACATACAAACTATCCCGTTTATTGATAAATAAACAGGAAATGTGTTTAATATTGTTGAATTGTCTTACTAAAATAGTATAATGTAAAATATGTGATAAATGTGTTAAAATTCACACCGCTTTTATATGCGTACTATGTAATATTTAATAATTTAGGAATAGGTAAACTCTTGAACCTAATAAAACAGATGTTCAATCTACTGAGGATAATGTTGTTTCCACACATATCACTCGGTGCACTATTTCCAAGGCTGGGGTAGACGGAAAGCAAAACGGACTGCCAACTATGTACTAGATTCCTAAGTTGAATAATAATCCGAATAAGGCCCGATTTATTTCAAATTCTAGTTCCTGCACCACCACAAACATCTCCAAACGTTTAACTTCTTGTCTTACGGCCGTTAAATATCACGTTAAACAATATTGTGCTAAAACGTATGAAAACTCTGGGATTAATTTATTTTAGTCTATTAAAAAGTCAGGAGACGTTCTTGATAAGATTTGTAATAAACGTCAAGTTTCATCTATAAGTTCTTCTTTACACTATATACAACCTTGCCACATCACCTTATCAGACAAGCTTATTGCTCTCATTCAAAAAACTTCCGCTAGAGAAAAAAAACTACACTGTTTTGCCTGTAATAATATCAAAGCGTTTTTTACTAACGGCAGTTTAGACAATTACACACTGTGGACTTGCCAAGAAGTTTGTGAAGCACTCATTTTCCTATTAGATAATATTTTCGTCAGGTATGTAACTACCGTTTATAGACACATTGTTGGTATCCCTGTGAGTACGAACTGTGCACCTCTTGTCGCAGATTTGTTCTTGTATTGCTTATTTCATTGCCGTGTTCCAGTTGAATGAATTTTGGCCCATTAAAGATTTTAATACACTAACTTGGTACAGACTAGTTCTCCTGAACCTCTGGCTGGATTTCAGTGAAACGTGGCAGGGATGATCAGTACCAATCCTAGTTGCATATATCATCGCCATGGTCCAGTTGAATGATTTGTGAAAGAGTTATGGCCCCTTATACTTAGCCAGTAGTGAGTCCACAGGCCCTCTTGGGCCTCTTGTTTATATTATATATACATGATAATTTATGTGTTTTACTTGTATTGCCTATTAACACAGCCTTGTTTGTTAGATATTATAACTTGTACCCTAGAACCTGGTTTAAACCTCTAGCGGCCTTTCATGCCACTGACCGTTCAAAGGCATTTGGAACCCTATTGTCAACCCTTGTGTAGAGGGCTGGCGTGGCGCAGTCGGTAGCGCGGCGGATTTGTAACCTCTCCCGGGTTTAATCCTCCGTGGTGCATCTGAGTTTCGTCTGTGTTTTCTTGGGCAAGATACTTTCCCTTAGTCTCGTCCGTCGGAAGGGGACGTAAACCGGGTGGTCCCGTCTATCCTCCGTGAAAGAACCATAGGAATCTATTCGATAATAAGAGTAGGGCACAGTTCCCGGATTCCCATCTCTCTGGGGCGGCTCTAAATAACCTATACCGTGTTGATGAGCCGTTAGACAACATTCAGTTCAATTCAACCCGTGTGTGTTGTGATGTCTTATCTTGCATTTTATTCATCTTTATATATAGATTTTCTTTGTTTCTTTGTATGTTTGTTGTTGACCTTTCGTCCTTGAATGCTTTTCATATCTACTTTTTCGGTATAATCGGGTTCAGGAGAAGGAAGTAGTATAAGTGCACAGGTACTGTAATGTAGGAGTGCACAGGTACTGTAATGTAGGAGTGCACAGGTACTGTAATGTAGGAGTGCACAGGTACTGTAATTTAGTATAAGTGCACAGGTACTGTAATGTAGGAGTACAATACCTGCATAGTATACCTGTAAATGACAATATAGTATACCTGTAAATGACAATATAGTATACCTGTAAATGACAATACAGTATACCTGGAAATGACAATCACTCACAAATTAAATGATTCAGGAAAATATGCACATGCATCAGCTCCATAAAAAATGTAATCTTTATTTCAACCTTTCGCTTAAAAACAAATTGAGACACCTTTTAAAGTAAGATAATAAACATTATGACTATCGCGAAATAAAAGTATTTCCTATAATCATTATTGTTTCACTCTGGTTACAACATTTAACGGAGTTAGGTACCGACCATTTTGATTTCTGGGGAGGGGGAGGGGGTGGGGGGATAGGGGTGGGGGGGGGGCGGGGGTGTTTTGGAAAAAATATTCTGGCCCTTGAATTGCTGAAAGAAATTATCCTGGCTCTGACTTGAGGGAAAACATATAAATAGTCCCTCAAACTGTTGAAAAAAAATAAAAATCCAGCCTTCTCCGGATAATCTGGCTGAGTTCAATTAGAAGAAAAAAACAATCTGACTGGTTGTAATACATCTGATGTATATAGATCATGGTAGTAATAAATGTATTATACATTAGTCATGGTAGTTATAAATGTGATAAATGTGGTATACACTGGCAAATGGTAGTAATTTGGTATACATTGGTCATGGTAGTAATGAATGTGATATTCATATAAAGTCATGTGGTGCACGTAAGACAGTAATAAGGCTATTATATTTTGATAATTTGTTTTACGATCCCTCCTACGAGAAAACGAAATTAGGTATTTTATTTTTCCGTAGGACTTTTAATAGTTTATTGTTTTTTCACCTCCTCCCAGATTTTAATAGAATATTTCATTCTCTTCTTTTCAAATAAAATAATTAAACTATGCTTTATCAATTTTTTATTTTTGTTTTTTTTCCCTTTCTCTTACAGCAATTCTCTGTGTTGATGGTTCGTAAAACAAATAATAAAAAATAATGGCCTAAATGTGATTGGCATTGGCCATGGTAGTATGTAAATATTGCAATCCTGTGAGGTGGACAGTGAATATTTGTCAACCTTCTAAGGCTATTTATTTTATTATACTGAAAAATGTCTTTGAAAAAGATATTTGGTTCTGCTAAATATTCCTTTGAAATAAAACATGAGAAAACATTATTACTTCTCTCTGTTCAAAATCACTATTCTCAGCACCTAGAAAATAAAGGTGCAGATGGTTCTTAGTGTTCTTTCGGAATCTTCAGCTGTGAACTCATGAGTAAACTTTTCAACTCATCTTCAGAAAGTTGTGCAAACTTTTAATAACTTTTAGTAAATGTTCACTGATTTTCATTTGCGCATGTATACATGCACTGTTTAGCATAGGACACCCCAATAGTTATATAAACTTGCTTTGACTTCACAATCATAAGGCGGTACAAATTATACTGGGATGACATTACAAAAAATACCAATCCATGGAGACATTACAAGCGATGAGATATTACAAAAATGGGAAAATAACAGTCTGTGCAAACTTAACATGGGTGTTTGACATGAGGTATATTATTAATAAATTGGTATCCGTGGTCATAGTAGTAATAAATGTAATATGCATAGCTCATGGTAGTAATACATGGGGTATTCATTCAGTGGTCATGGTAGTATTGAATGGGGTATTCAGTGGTCAAGGTAGTAATAAATGTGATATACAGTGGTCATGTTAGTAATACTTGTGATATACAGTGGTCATGGTAGTAGAAAATATGGTAAAGAGTAGCCATAATAGTTATACATGTGATGTACTTCGGACATGCTAGTAATCAATGTGGATGTACTTTGGACATGCTAGTAATTAATGTGGATGTAGTTCGGACATGCTAGTAATCAATGTGGATGTACTTCGGACATGCTAGTAATCAATGTTGTATGCAGTGGTCATGGTAGTATTACTATACAAGGGTCCTGGTACTTGTGCGATGGACTTTGTGAATATCATCGACAAGTAAATGGACTTAAACCCCAGCATTCGGTAGGCCCTATCACCATTAAGGTATACACTGTAGCCAGTTAGTATTTCGTGGATTTCATCATTCTGACCAATCACTGTTCTTATTTTTACAGGTATAGATGCACCAACATTCAAAATTTGACAGTTAGGAATAAAAGTTTTGTTCTAGAAAGTATAGAAAATAAATACATTATATAATTATTTTGATAAATCTGTACAGAGTAATGTTTAGTGTATTTACTTGCCAAATTGTATGGTTTAAAAATGCTTTATTATTTCGAAATTTGTGATTAAACCTCTCTGAGCAGCATAATGCATAAAATGATTAGAAAAGTTTATCTGGGGCCATTTTGGTGTTTTTTTATACTCAACGCTTGCCTTTAAGAAGCAGCTTCAGCCACATGCAATGCCATGTTACAGACAAAGATGTGCGTTATATGCCAGTGTTAATAAGAATGGTGTGGAACATGGTAGTCATTGCCCAGCACAAGACAATCCCCTACACCACAAACACAACTTACAATCAATTCATAATTTAGAAGAGCAAAAGGCGGCTCACATAGATATCAAACAAGGACAAGCATAACTAAAGATTAAAACCAGCACAGGGAGTTCCATCCACCAAATATGAAAATATCCATGTTAAACAAGATCCAATATTCAAAGTCAATTTTAAGTAAGGTCAGTGGGGAAGTGAAGTGTTACTGAATAGGAAAAAACAGAATTAATACAATATTTTCATTGGGGGAGTCTACGGTGGAGCGTGTGTTTGTTCGGGGGTGGGGTGGAATTGAACAATATGCACACATGGTAACTGAAGAAAAACCAAAAATAATAGAAGAAATATTTGTCTATTTATCTGGGGTGATGGTGGTGGTGGTGTAGGAGTGGGGAAGTGTGACCGTGTTACTATATGGGGTTATACTCGCTTGGCTTAGGTACTCGGGGTGGTCACTTCTGTGGGGCCTGAGAAAACGATCAATTCAGAACGTAGATCAACTTTCTTTTAATGTATCACGTTGAGGTATAAGGGAGCAAGTCCTTATTGTTACAATAAGTGTTAACATGTGCATAATATTATGTACTCTTAAATATACACATACAAATATGTTACTCCTAATTTGCTCAGTAATAAAAGTAAGTGTATGCGAATAAAGTAAACTCGTTAAATACTTAGGTTAACAAATATAATAGTTCCTGCCACTATCATGTAAACATGAATACACAAATCGCATTAATAGAAGAACAATGTTTACATGTACAATATATTTATGAATCAATCAATATATTTATGAATCAATCCCTTAGAATACAAGTATGTCTGTATGAACAATATTCTTATAGGCATCAGTCGGAACATAGGTTATTCACCAACTTGTTATATGCCTGCATTGAATTTACATTACATACAGATGTAGATAAACAATATTATTGAAATTGAGAAGTCGTACGGACTATGACCATGACCTTAAGTTAAACTTGCAATACGTTTATTTCTAGTATTTATTCTTAGAATTATTGAACCGAAGTTGAATACTTCATTTTGGTTATGACAAACGCACAAGCATGAATTGCACATGAAACAATGCATTATTCCAAATAGAACTAGACATAGTAAATTGTGATAAAGTGCATAATATATTCATGTTAAAATAATAAAGATTCTTACCTGAGAAAACGATCAATTCAGAATTGTAGATCAACTTTCTTTTAATGTATCACGTTGAGGTATAAGGGAGCAAGTGATCTTTAGGTAGCTACATGCCATTTTATGTGATTAGTTCTCAGAGTGGTTGTCATGGTGAAGTGGACACTTTGACCAATGAAAATCTGTCCAGTCCATTTGCTGACCTGTAACCCTTGCATATATTTAAATACTGACCGGTATATTTCGGCGAAACTAAATTGACTATGATTGATTAGGTCCGTAGAAATTCAGAGATATGACAAAAACTGCTACCAGGGGGTTCGGCAGCATCCTTTAGTATTCAGACAGGGAATGGTCAATTGATTAATGTGTGGTTACCTTGAAGTTCTTAAATACATATTTTTCTATTAATATCACTTTTTGGCTGACCACTGATATATAAGCCTGGTGAGAAACTCAGAGAATGGCCGTTCAGAGTTAAACTATTTGTAAGGAGCACTGAGTCTTAATATTAATTACAGCTGCATATTTGCAAATAAAACCTTAAACATAGATAACTGCAAACTACAATTAACACAAATCAAATTCTAACGACTATATATATATGTATATGTAAATGAAAATGCAATATTAAAGAATTGAAACAGGATAAGAACATGCACACAATACACTATTAATTATAGTTGGGAAACAGAAGGTGTGGGGTTTATGGGGCTAATGACATTAACAGGCTTGTATGTAGTGAGGTTCATTGAAGCTTAAAACACGTTAACTGAAACTCTAAGTTGAAAACATTTTATCATCTGGCTAAAATGAAATAAAGTTATGAAACATGTGTCCTTGATGACTGATGACATTTGTCAAGCTCCTTTCATAGAGATATATTATTAGTGGTATTGAAATAAATGGACTTGCCAACAAATAAAATAATAAAAATTCTAATCGAAAATAGGCTACACTTTTCTAAAATACAATGCAGGAAATATTTATCCATAAAAAGGGCCATAATTTCGCTAACATGCAATACAGAGTTATGGAACATGTGTCTACTAGCATCCACTCTTTACTGAAGTTGTATTAATAACTAACAATCACCTATTGAAATACAAGGACTTGCCTAAAAACTTTAACCAACATTTTGAAGTCGAAAAAGGAACATAACATTGCTTAAATGCATTACAGAGTTAATTTGGAATATGTGTCTTCTATTGCCCTTTAAAATATTCCAAGCTTTACTGAAGTTTTGTTGATGTACGACTTTCAGTTGTTAAAATACACTTGTCAAACATGCTTTTGCTTAAATTCAATACAGAGTTATAGAACATGTGTATATCAGTGACCTTGATGGTACTGATGACATAATTCAAGTTTCACTGACCAGTGGTTGCTGAAATAATTGGATTTGGCCAATAACTGAAAACCAACGTTGACGTCGACACAAACGATGAGTAGATCTACAACAGCTCTTCTTATTCTACGATTAGTAAAACTTAAAAAAATATATATATTCTGGCTTTCAAGTTGACGAAAAAAAAAATTCTGGCAAGTGTACTAGGCAAAATAAAAATCCCGGCTTTAAAGAAATGAAAAAAAAAATTCCGGATGAAAGGAAAATCCCAGCCCACCCCGCAGAAAACAAAATGGTCGGTCCCTTACGGTGGTCTAATGGTTAAGGCATCCGTCTCGTAATCCGGAGGTCGAAGGTTCGAATCCCGTCAGAGGCGGGCTTGTTACTGAAGAGAGACCGGTTGGTGAGCCGCCAGCTATTTAAAAAACGGTTACCGATTGCCTACCTGCCTGGTGCCTGGCATTAAAGAATAGAATCGGAAAGTAATGATGTTCAAGACAAAGGTGTCTCATGAGTGAAAATTGACTAGCCCTTTCAATAGGGGTGACACTATAATAAACAAACACTTTACTTTTTACTTTACTTTTATATGAAATACATGTAATAACAACATGAGGCATAGTACACAACATATTACGTTATAAAACGGGGTACGGGTACGTGAGATGTAGGTAGAAGACGTAGCAGGTGAGGGAGAAGTGAGGCTATGATTACATAGTTAGATGTAGAATACGAGAGCAGTTGCAATTCAGTGTTATAACTTTGTGGTTGTATACTATGCATTTGATGGATCGGTTTTAAAAGTTGTGCACATTTTAATACAATTCGGTACAGAAACAAATGAGTAGAACAGTTTATTTAAATTGCAATATACGCTGACTGGGGCCGTATATGTACATTCACCTTTATTACTGACTGGGGCCGTACATGTACATTCACCTTTATTACTGACCGGGACCGTATATGTACATTCACCTTTATTACTGACCGGGGCCGTATATGTACATTCACCTTTATTACTGACTGGGGCCGTATATGTACATTCACCTTTATTACTGACTGGGGCCGTACATGTACATTCACCTTTATTACTGACCGGGGCCGTATATGTACATTCACCTTTATTACTGACTGGGGCCGTATATGTACATTCACCTTTATTATAATTAAGTTTAATGCCACACTGCAGAGAGAAAAACAACAACCAAGAAACGTGACAGAGGGTGTGAGTTGTTCCTGTATGTTTTTTTGTTTTTTGTTTTTTTACAGGAATTCGTACTATATGTAGCTCTTGCAAACTTTAAAAGCTAGTTTAAGGGGAGCGGGTGTGGGTGGGGCTGAAATGCAAAAGTAAATAAATAAATAAAATATATATATATATATTAAGTTATACGAGGGAGAATACATGTTCGCTACTGAAGGGCCTTTCCAATGCAAAAACGAAAACAGGAAAGGGTACGTTCGTGAGAATCTTTGGTTTGTAGTAAAATGGCCCCTAGGGCCTTTCACCGTTGAAAGGCGTACTATTTATTATTTTGGAGACTGGGGTGGCCACAAGAAAAGCATGCATGGTTGGAATGGTTGTAGGGGCGTGCTATCATTGACTGTATGTACCGATAGTATTAAGTACATTTGCCCGTGCGAACTGTGTCTTGGTGTACATTAGGTTCAGACGTGTCATTCATAATTTGTTTTGGGTGATATGTGTGACTTGTATTATGTTAAAAGGGACTACAAAACTATACAAATGGAGTGACGGTGTCAGCGCAATGGCTAATAGTGGATAATGTGAATATGGTTATTTTATTTGCTTTAGGAGAAGTTTTGCGAAAATGCTCATGTTTCGAATTGTTTCTATTGATTCTGACACAAAGAATTGTTTGAATTTCAGTGTGTTAGGATGTTTGTAGTAGTATTCGTCTAACAATTGTTTTCTTTTGATGTGGAAAGAGGGACAAACTAGTAAGTAATGGTATTCGTCTGCCAGGTCGTTAAGGTGACATTGCGGACATTTTCTGTCTTGGTAAGATACTCGATTATTTGACCAGCGTCCAGTTTCTGTCAGAAAGTTGTGATTTGCAGTGCAAAGTTTGCGTAAAGGTAAGTACTCGTGTTCGGGGAGGGCCTTAAGGTAAAACTCTAACTGGGTATTATCTTTCAGTAAACTATAGTTTTTTTTCCTTTGGATTAACTAGTTTTTTACATGTCTCGTCTCTGTACATACAGATATTGGAATTATTATTATTATTATCATATCAAGTAGACACACACGTAGCTTTTACAGAACTCAGCCTTCCAAAAGCAATTGGTCAACACAAACAACAATTATTTGCGTAAATATAAGTAGGTGTAGAAATCGAACAGGAAATGTAGCATCCACAAAACAACCAAACATACACAGCAACATACATTTACAGGGGGAAAGCATAGCGTGCAAAACCACAAACGTGAAAGGGCCGACAATAGCGCTACCGCATTGGAACGGTCAGTGAACGGTCAGTGTCAGAAACGCCGCTGTGGGGTTTAACCAGTGGCTATGGTACACCAAACTTCGCGCTTACCCTATTGTCATCCAAATAAAACGAGACAATGTGAAAAAAGAAATCCGCCAGGCTGTATTCTCTAACAAACTATGCAGCATTAATAGGCAATATAAGTTAAACACAAATATGCTCATGTATATATGAATATGAAAAAAAAAAAGCTTAGTAAGCCATAAAGAAAGCAATCAGTGACTTGCCGTAAAAGAGTATGAGAGTGGACCTTTGGAAACGGCCAAACACGACACATACGAAATATCTCGGTTTGACTGAGACTGTTCATGAACGGTAGTGAAATATGCTAGCTACCGCTCACGCCCTCTAGCGCCGGGTTGAGCAGAACTCAATATTCATAAAATCAATAGTATATAATTTCACCATCCCGAAGATGGCATGCATATGGTGGTGGACATAGAGATATTTTCTTCCCCCATGTCCAGCGGCGTATGCTCCCAGTATCTAACAAAATACTATGCCCCGAAGAGCGAAATAAACAAAATGGAATTTAGTTGGGAACAGCGGTAATGAAGCCTGCGTATCACACGTAATAAAGACAGAGCAATACAAGAATAAACCATTAAGGGTACGACAAGACAAGATTGAAGACAAACATCAAACGTTGCCGTCCTTTCAAGATTTAGGTAGACGTCATTATTGGGTCCACAATCTGTCCGGTCATCGCACAAAGAGGAAAGCATAATAGCGAACTGTAAATGGGTCAACCACTAAACATGCAGTGCGTTGCAAAACGATAGGATCATTACCTCTTTTGATAAACGTCTAAACAAGTTCAGTTTAATAAGGTATGTATAAAGGTCATCATGAACAAGGATCTTACGAAATTGTGTATGCCCCTTTTTTTTAAACTCTTTAACAATTAAAAAAATCAACTTCATAATGCACTCCCTGTCTAGTTAGATTGCAATTACTGCATATTGCAGGCGACACAATGGTTCCGTGGAACACCATTCTAGTTATGAATTAAATTCACCTACGATTCTTAAAGGGACACATGGCAATCTTGAAGTGTTCGAAATGGGTGTTCCAATATGATTTTTACTTTTACCCTGGTTACATTTAAATAACTCAAATTTTAAGTATTCACTTTTTCGTCTTATTCTACTATAAGTTTTAATATATTACTGGTGCAATAATATCAAAATTTAATAATATGTTAATACAATTTGCTTATTACTAATCTTATAATTAATATTAATGATTGAACAAATGTAAGTTATACAGAAAAACTAGCGGGACGCCGTGAGTTTTAAGAAAATCGAGATTGCCGTGTGTCCCTTTAAGGATAATTCTAATACACCCGCACTATACAGCCTAGTTTAAAATATCTCGTTATATTGTTATATTCAACGATAGTTCACTGTAATTTTTGCAACGTTAGGAGAATAAGCATTACGCATTGCGCATTGCGCATTGTAACGTATGCAACATTAGGAGAGTAAGCAAAGCAATGCGAAATAGTTCAGTTGTGTGCACTATTTTCGCATTTTAGGGGTATTAGAATAGAAATAGAACATCGTTTACGGTGACTTATTTATAATATATCACGGTTTGTCGTTCAATTGTAAACAATAATTTCACTCGCCCTTCCGGCTCGTGAAATTATTGTTTACAACTGAACTCCAAACCGTGATATATTAAACGATAATTCACAGTAAACGATGTTCAATTTCTTAAATAATATTTATTTGTAAAAATAGTATGAAAGGAGAAATCACGTCACCATAGAAGTCACGTTGTGATAGTCTTTGTCGCACAAGAGTTCTTAAATTACTTTTATATTGTTTAAAGTAGATCAAGGTAACGACAATACAGTTTGTACAAAGGTATTTCAAAATGTATGGTAACGGGAGCCCTGATGAAGTAGACTTTTTTAGTTGTATAAAGGCTTCGAATATTCAACTCGAGTTCTACTGAACACTCTCTAGAAAAAAACGAATAATTTGAGAAACTCCAAAAGTTGCTCTGGGAACATCTCCGTCTAAATGGAGATATTTAAAATACCAAAATCTAAATAATCTCTCTTGTCATATATTTTACTAATTATTTTCATCAGAGAGATGTAATCGAGACAAGAAGCGACAGTATCAGAAATATCCCCCATAAGATGTTGCTCGGGCACATCCCTGTCTAAGTACGATGTCAAACGATGTCAAAATTGAAACGGATTCAAAACAACTAGAAGCACTTTGCACTTAGAAGAATCAAATATGAATTGGCATTTGGCTATATTATTGTGTTCTAAAACTAGACCTCCTGAAACTAGACCTCCTGAAACTAGACCTCCTGAAAACTTTATTTGACATCAATTGAAACGTAGAATTTAATTTGTAATACTTTCCTAATATACTAACATGCTCGATTATTCTAAAAGCATCAATAAATACTCCTAGGAGTGTGAGACATTACGTGACAACATCAGACTATTTGTAAATATTGCTATTGCTTGACCTACATTTTGCAAATTGATAAAAAAAAAGATAAGAAATAAGACTGTGAAGTGCATCGTAATGTCGTTACTTGTTTTTAAAAAGCTTATTTTACTAGGACCAGTTGCATGTAAACCTCCTAGGTGTAGTCCAATGTAGTTCCATTTATAAAAGTAATACCTCTTTTTTTTATTGGAAGAGGTCTTTATAAGTGCAAGAAAATGACACATTATATTCGATTTTGTTGGTGCATGTATAAGAAGTATATTCATAGGTTTTAACACAGTTGGTGATTTCAATTTTCGAATCAATGCATATATACTTTGTGAGCAACTATCAATAAAAACAGCTCTAACCTTGACCTCTTTAGTAAACAAACACACGCTTCCTGACATGTCCTATGACCGCACCTTTCCTTCTGCTGATTTGTTCAAGCGAAAAGATATGTTCCTATATGAAAATAAAACAGCTGCATATTATTAGCTTATATGACGAAATAATGTTCCTGTAAATGCTTCTATTTGATTGACTTTATGACAAAATTATTAAACATGTTTGGGTGTTGTACTCCCTGTAGAGATGTCACGTCTGTATTTACCAACGAGAAGCCGTTAGCATAAATCTAAATTCTTTGTAACATCCATCACATATGCTATGCAATCTTCCCATAGCCGATTTCCTGATAGCTTGTGCACATCAACGGCTCTATATCTAGCGCCATACTATATTAATGGTCTCGTATTAATGGTGATTAAGTTGCAAATAGATTAGTCGTATTCTACTTTATAGGTTTCTATTAATTAAATCTCTAAGGCTTGACGGCATGGATTAAAAAAAAGTATTGTTCCGGAATTGTGCCAATTTGGCAGCAGCATATCCGAAATGAGAGAATAGAGGTTGCCTTCGTAACCTTACATGAAAGAAACACTCAGCGAAGTGTAAATAAAGAATCGTTTGATCAAAAACAGATTTCAATGCAAATACACGACTTTTGCATTCTGGATTCTTCCGTTACATAGTAATTCTCCCAAAAAGTGGTGTTTCAGAACCTAAGGAAATCAACTAATTACAATCATCTATTGCATTTTAGTGCATGTAAACGGCGTACTAAAAACATCTTGTACACCAAATTGTTTAAATATTAAGCAGGAAAAAGCCTTACGCACATTTGAAGAGTAAGTAATTCGATTACCATGATATTAAATTGAAACCGTTTATCACATTACATCATGGTAACTATCAAAATCCGTTCATAAATTCGCGAGTAGAAGAGATTATATAAATATGTACCACAGACATCTCTTTATCAAACATACAATTATTTTCATCAATTCAATTCAGTTCAATAAATACTCCCAACCTCATGTAGACGCTTGTCATTAATTTGTACAGGATCAAATCCCTTCAAAAACAGCGTATTGCTTAAACTTAAGGTAAAATCACTTAATGTTTACCAACGCTTACATATTTATCAATATGTTGGCACTATATGGATCTTTTGCCCATTTACAGCCTTGCAAATGGTACTACTTTTATCGCGCTGTAATCTGGTGCTGTTTGGTTTCTAGTATAAATTCGTTGAGCGCCAGAATTCCCACTACTTAGGACGGCACCGTCCAAAAACGAATAAGTTGAGAAACATAGACCCCAATAAGAAGTAGGTCGAGGAACATCCCCATGTAACTTATTAACAATATCAAATTTAAATCATCTCTCTTGTCATAGATTTTGTTAATTATTTCACCGCTTTTAAAAGAAAGATGTAAATCAAGAAAAGAAGAGACATTATCAGAAATATTAGCTTTGTTGAGTTAAAGTTCTTTAGGATGGATAGTATTAACCATGGTAGAAAAGAAAGGATTGTCAATGTTCAATATGTCATCCAGATACCGAGAGGTGTCATTAAAGGCTTTCTTATTTTGTATTTTATATAGCTTTACAACAACAACTTTCTCTGGATGTGGACGTTATTGTTAGAGAATTTCTTTTCACGGGATGTAATTTTGTTTACACTGTCTTGTCTATTTGGGCGCTGAAGGCAGCATAATAGCGAGGATTGTGTACACATAAAATCGATTCAAGCTAACCTGTAGGTCTTATTGCCTACTGACCGTTCACAGTTGGAAACCATGTCTTCACCACCCGTTCTGTTGTGTTTTGTCTTTTTCATTGTATAATTAATTTAATATTGCTCATTGTTTGTAGTACAGTGCGGACCTACAATGCGTTTGAACGTTGTGGTTTCTATAGGACCCTATATTTCATTTTTCAATTACATCTGCCTGAGCATCGGATGAAAGACTCATTCATAGCAATACAAGAACAAATCTGCGACAAGGGGTGCATAGTTCGTTCCCATAGCGATACCACCAATTTGTCTATAAACGGTAGCTCCATACCTGACGAAAATATACTGCCGTTAGTAAAAAACGCTTTAATATTGTTACAGGTCAAAAATGTATTTTTTTCTCTAGCGAAAGTTTTTGAATGAGAGCAATGAGTTTGTATTTGATAAAGTGATGTGGTTAGGTTATATATAGTGTAATTTAGTCATAAATACTTATAGATGAAACGTGACGTTAATTGCAAAAGTATATATAAAAATCGAACAAGAAAAGTAGCATTCAAGGACGACAGTCAACCACAAACACACAGAGAAACCAAGAACAACTTAAAAGATGAATAAAAGGCAAAATAATAGGGCTACCGCCTGGGAACGGTCAGTGGCACTGTGTTTGTGATGCATTATTTGGCCTTTTATTCATCTTTAAATGTGTTCTTTGTTTCTGTGTGTGTTGACTGTCGTCCTTGAATGCTGCTTTTTCGGTTCGGTTTTTATATATATTCTTAACGGTTTATTCTCTTGTTGCTTTGACTTTTGCCAAGTCAAAGAGTACTTGTTTTTTAGCTTCAATGCTTGTTTATATTCATATATACATGATCATCGCCTATTAAAATAATGCTGCCTAATTTGTTACGGATATAATTTCATTACTGTCCCATTTAACTGGGATGACAATAGGGTAAGGGTGACGTTTGGTGTACCCTTAAACCTGGTTTAAACCCCCAGCGGCTATTTTGTCAGTTACCGTTCCAATGCGGTACCCCTGTCGTCAACTAGTTTATGTTTGTGGTGTCGCATACTCTGTTTTTATTTACCCTTGCAATTATTGTTTGTTTTGGATGCAGGTTTGTTTTCTGTGACTGTGTTCTTTTAAAGGGACACATGGCAATCTTGATTTTTAAAACTAGGGGCGTCCCGTTAGTTTTTCTACATAAATTGCATTTGTGCAATCATTAATGTTAATTATAAGAAGTGTATTAAGCCATTTGTGTTTGCATATTATTAATGTTTGATATTATTGCTCCAGTAATAGTATAATACGACGAATAGTGAATACTTAAACATTGATTTATTTAAATGTAACCAGGGTAAAAGTAAAAATGATACTGGATATATAAATCGAGACACACATTTCAAATACTTCAAGATTGCCGTGTGTCTTTTTAATATATGTGACATTTCCTGTTCGACTTGTATATCTTCAACTACATTTTACAAGACACTATAGGTTTATTTTCATCGGAGATCATATAAACTTTCTGTCGAATATCAGTGGATAATAAAACGTTAAATTTGTATAAAATCAGGGGTAAAATGTTATGCGACCCATTTTAGCCCGTGTTTAAATCTGACTATATACACGCTACATAGATAAACCAGTTGGGACTGCAAGCTAGTCGCTTCATGCAAAAACTCTCTTATAATTGGTCACAATGTAATAGAACATAGATATAAAAATCGAACAGGAAAAGCAGCATTCAAGGACGACAGTCAACCACAAACACACACAGAAACAACGAACGAATTTAAAGATGAATATCAAAGCCAAATAAGACATCACAAACACAAAAGGGTTAACAATAGGGCTACCGCCTTGGAACGGTCAATGGCAAAAAAGGCCGCTGGGGGGTTAAACCAGGTTATAGGGTACAATGTAATAGAACATTACTTCAGGACATGTGATGACGTCTACCAAAATCCTCAAAGTACGGTAGTGGCTGATCTTGTCTTGTCGAAACTCTTAATAATTAGTAAAATCTATGACAAGAGAGATGATTTTAATTTTGATATTGTTAATTATCCCCATTAAGATGGGGATGTTCCTCGAGTTACTTCTTATGGGGTCTATGTTTCTCAACTTATTCGTTTCTCTAGAGCTTGTAGTCGTGACGAGGACTTTAATATTCGTAATATTTGTATAACTATAAAGCTACTCCATCAGCGCTACCGTTACCATAAACTTCGAAAATCCTTTGCAAAATTATATTATCGTAACCCTGATATAAATGTAAATTTAAGAGAACTCTTCTGCGACAAGGACTATCACAACCTGACTTCTATGGTGATGTGATTTACAAACTTCGTAAGATCCTTGGTCATAATCACTTTCATACAATCTTTATGAGACTTGTTAAAAAGTTTATCAAAAGAGTTTATGACCCTATCATTTTGCAACGTAGTGCATGTTTAATGGTCGACCCATTTATCGTTGCTTTCCTGCTTTCCTCTTTAATTGTGCGATGGCCGAACAGATTGTTGACCCTATGATGACGTCTTTAGGGACGGTAGCGTTTGATGTTTGTCTTTACTCTTGTCTTGTTAACGGTTTGTTCTCTTGTTGCTCTGGCTTCTGCCAAGTCATTGAGTACTTTCTTTGTGGCTTTCTATGCTTTTGTTTTTTATAGTAAATATACATGATCATGTTTTGTTTTACTTATATTGCCTATTAATTATGCCTTGTTTGTTAGAGATTATATCTTTATTTACACTGTCCCGCTTATTGGGATTACAATAGTGAGGTTTGGTGCACCCTAGAACCTGGTTTAAACCCCCAGCGGATTTTTTGCCAGTGACCGTTCCAATGCGATAACCCTATTGTCAACCCTTTTGTGTTTGTGATGTATTACCTTGCCTTTTATTTATCTTTAAAGTTGCTGTTTGTTTCTATGTGTGTTTGTGGTTGACTGTGGTCCTTGAATGCTGCTTTTCCTGTTCGACTTTAATATCTACTTGTTCTTTAGTTGTTCTGGCTTCTGCCAAGTCATAGAGAACATGACTAAATGAGTCGGAAACAGTTGTGTATGTGATATAGTTATACTTATATTGCCTATTAATACTGCCTTGTTTGTTAGAGAGGATATAACCAGGCGGGGATATTTTTATTTACACTGTCCCGCTTTATTGGGATGGCAGTATGGTAAGAATGAGGTTTGGTGCACTGTAGAACCTGGTTTAAACCCCCAGCGGCCCTTTTTGCCACTGACCGTTCCAATGCCCTATTGTCAACCATTTTGTTTTGGGTGCCATATCTTGCCTTTTATTTATCTTTGTAACTGCTGTTTGTTTCTATGCGTACCTTTGGTTGACTGTGTTCGACTTGTATATCTACTTTCACATGGCATTGTTGTCAAAGTCGTATTCCATTCTCTTGAATTTATTGCGTAATTTCTTAAGTTATAAGACTTCCGGAAACATTAATAACAAGAAATGTCTTTAAAAAAGATAGTCGGCGCGTTTGGGGAAGCACAGTGTATGTGATTGATGGTCATGAAGTGAAATAATTTTAACAGCAAAATGTCAGGTATAGAGTAGAGCAATATAACGTTTTCTATCGGTGTTGCGATAAAAGTTGACACGGCAGTGCCAATGTGGGGAATTTGAACAAAACAAGTTCGTGCCTTTCATTACATTCCAAGGGCCATAACCCTGAAAACAAGAGGCCCACGATGGCCTGAATCGATCTACTGGCAAAGTGTACTCTGTTCGATGATGCTACATGCAAAATATCAAAGCTCTAACCTTGTGGTTTCAAAAAAAGAAGGTTTTTAAATGTATTTCCTAATATTTCTATGTAAAACTTTTGACCCCCGGTGAGGGGCTTATTCTGACCCCTGGATCACCTTTTGTACACTTGGTAAAGGACCACTATATGATGTGAAATGCAAAATATCAAAGCTGATGCCCTTGTGGTTTCAGAGAATAAATTTTTTAAATGTATTAATAAATTTAAATGAGAAGAAGGGGCTGGAGTGGCGCAGTCGGTAGCGCGGCGGATTTGTAACCGGAGGCCCCGAGTTCAATCCTCCGTGGTGCCACTGAGTTCCGTCGGTGTGTTCTTGGGCAAGACACTTTTCCTTAGCCTCGTCCGTCGGATGGGGACGTAAACCGGGCGGTCCCGTGTATCGGTCTATCCTCCGAGCACGTTAAAGAACCATAGGAATCTATTCGATAATAAGAGTAGGGCAGGTTCCCGGATTCCTATGTATCCTTCCCCTCTCTCTGGGGCGGCTCTAAATAACCTGTATTGTGTTGATGAGCCGTTAAACAACATTCAATTCAATTAAATGAGAAGAATATTTTGGTCACCATTTGTACAAACTTGGTAGATGACCACTAGTTGATACTATATACATAATATCCAAGCTCTAGCCCTTGTGGTTTTGGAGAAGACCTTGAAAAAGCACGTGACTAGGAAATCACAGAGATATGTATTTTAACAGGGTTTCATTACCAGTTACCAGTAAAATTAACGCACTTTGCAAGAAAACAGAATAATTTATTTGCAATTTCAGCATTTCTATTCCTTTCTTCATCTTTTCCGGTCACGACTGTAGTACAGCGTAACAAGTCACCTAACGATATCCATGTATCAACAACTTCACTCTATAAACAAATCTACTAGTTTCCTTTGGCCTTGTCGGACAAATTTAGCCAATCAGCATTCAGTTTAATAAACGCTGTGGGCTTTCATAATTTCTGTATCGCTTTCAACTCGTGTTTTGATAGGCTTACACCGACACACCTCCTGGGGGGCCAAATAATATTCATTGGAGCATGGTCGCTGACATTTTCCTTGTATTTGCACAGTTGTAAATCATTTAACAGAAAGCTTTATAACACCTGTCAGAATGACTGGTGTACTCCAACAGTTGTCGGAAGTTAGAGTAATAATTGGCAGACAGATGAATTGGACATGCTACAAAACAGTATGCCATAATGGTCTCATATCGTTGGTTGATTTAAACACATCGATGGGCTACGCCCATGTCGATGTTTAAATGAACAAAATCGATGATAAAATGCTCTATTACTTGTCATGTGCATTACTTGAACAGACTGTACAGTCCAGGACAACTGAAAACAACTATCAATTTCTGAGAATATTTATTTTAGGTCTATGGTATAATGTGTTGCTTTTTTCTCTGTCTATACACCATACGTGAGGTAGTTTGGTCAAAAGTGATTAGTCGGTGTGTGAGAAGTCGTTTAAACAAAACGGTTGACGAAATAAATAAAAGGACGTGGGAGGCACAATATCAATGTTTTTGCACAATATCACTGTTTGGGCCTACGGGCATGTCCTTGTAGCTTACAAGTGTTTGTATGCATGGTGTTTACGTCATTTTAGCACATGTTAGACCATATATGACGGTCGATCTTTTTTATAATAGGGATAGACCACCCCATTTCTCTTTCCGGGGTAAAGACAGTACTGTATACCTCCCGCCATCCGTACAAGAGGTAGGCTATGCGTACAGTGGCTGCCAATCCCGATAATGAGACGATTACTTCGTCCCTTTCCTCGAAATAAAAAACCACGCTTATTAGCAGTTCCAAAATCGACAGTGATTGGTCGTCTGCATAACATGGGAGACACTTAGGGATCACATTGTCCGTCCTCTGAAGTCGTCCGTCTCATTTAAATCTGAAATATGACCTTGGTCATAACGTGAAGAGTGTTTGACCTATATTTTGAAAATTTCACACACATCTTCATCATTCACTAAGGAATGTCGCTACACTTGTGCAATAACTCTGACTTTCATTTCCGCAGAGTAATGCCCCTTTTCATAAAACTTTAACATGCAACCTGACCTATCCCAGACGACACAATAATTCTGTGGAACGCATTTCTAGTGTATTACATTCATTTCAAGAAGCTGAAAAACTGCACAGAATTTCGATGTCAACTAATATATCAAGTAAACAAGACTTAACTTTTAAAAGCATTAAACATTGTTGGTGCAAACATATTACCCTTGACTGAGGCATGTATTGAATATATCGATTTGATTTTTTTCCCAGGGACATCAGTTCAGGCAGATTTTATATAGCTGAAAACGATTGTAGCTGAAGAATGGGGAGCGATTTATTCCGCATGAATCAGTGAATTTCATCCAATTAATCTCTGTCAGACACAACAAAAGTTTACATTGATCTCCTTCGCTAAGACGCTTCCTTTTATCCGTTTTTAATCATGATTTTTTTGGAAAGAACGTGGAAAAACTATTGCATTTACTGGTCCACGGCATCGGCGGTGTATACGAAATGATGAAATTTTAAAGCAACTAATGATTTGTGTACGACTTTTTAAAAAGCTTCTTTCTGTTTGATCTCAAAGGCTCTGATGATTGATTGGTTTACAGTACAACTCTTATAGCAACCACGCTAATACGTTAAACTCGCATTTTCTTTAGTTCAAGAACATGAATGCCATATTTGGCGTAAATCAAAATGCTGTTACTGGTATGTCGTTTGTATGGAGACGATCCATTATATCTTAAAGCGAACAATAATAAACAATGCACGTCTAGAATAAATGACGATTTACGAGAACGGTTTTGTCGATTTACAATATTAAATTGACATACTGCACGTGCAGTTAATTAGTCAGTCGGCCGAATGTCCATTTATGATAACAGCCGGACATGTAGCACGTTCCATTGCTATAAATATATGCATGCTATAACTCGGATCTTGACCAACTGCCAGGCATTATAAATACAAATTGTTATGATGCATGAGCATGACTAACCCGGCAGACTTTCTGAAACATTTTATATTGACAATTGTTTCCGACTCATTTAGTCTGCATGTTTTCTGATACTGTGAAGTAATATCCTTCAAAACTGTGAGGTAACGACGAGTGACGTTAGTGTTATCATCATCATCATCATCAGCAGCAGCATCAACATCAGCATCGGGAAACAAACAGTAACGGTAGTGTTAATAATAATCATCATCAGCAGCAGCATTGGGGAACAACGAGTAACGGTGGTGTTAATCACCATCATCAGCAGCAGCAACAGCAGCATTGGGGAACAACCAGTGACGTTAGTGTTAAATCATCATTATCGTCAGCAGCAGCATCGGGGAACAACGAGTGACGTTAGTGTTAATCACCACCAACACCATCATCATCAACAGCAGCATCGGGAAACAGTGACATTAGTGTTAAGCATCAAGCAGCAGCAGTATCTAGTAACAACGACTAACGCTAGTGTTAAGCGTCACTTATGAGCAGCAGTATCTGGTAACAATGACAAACGCTAGTGTTAATCGTCACCAGTAGCAGCAGTATCTGGTAACAATGACTAACGCTAGTGTTAATCGTCACCAGGAGCAGCAGTATCTGGTAACAATGACAAACGCTAGTGTTAATCGTCACCAGTAGCAGCAGTATCTGGTAACAATGACTAACGCTAGTGTTAATCGTCACCAGTAGCAGCAGTATCTGGTAACAATGACAAACGCTAGTGTTAATCGTCACCCATGAGCAGCAGTATCTGGTAACATCGACTAACGCTAGTGTTAATCGTCACCAGTAGCAGCAGTATCTAGTAACAACGACTAACGCTAGTGTTAATCGTCACCAGGAGCAGCAGTATCTGGTAACATCGACTAACGCTAGTGTTAATCGTCACCCATGAGCAGCAGTATCTGGTAATAATGACTAACGCTAGTGTTAATCGTCACCAGGAGCAGCAGTATCTGGTAACAACGACTAACGCTAGTGTTAATCGTCACCCATGAGCAGCAGTAACTGGTAACAATGACAAACGCTAGTGTTAATCGTCACCAGTAGCAGCAGTATCTGGTAACAACGACTAACGCTAGTGTTAATCGTCACCAGGAGCAGCAGTATCTGGTAACAATGACAAACGCTAGTGTTAATCGTCACCAGTAGCAGCAGTATCTGGTAACAACGACTAACGCTAGTGTTAATCGTCACCAGCAGCAGCAGTATCTAGTAACAACGACTAACGCTAGTGTTAATCGTCACCAGCAGCAGCAGTATCTAGTAACAACGACTAACGCTAGTGTTAATCGTCACCAGCAGCAGCAGTATCTAGTAACAACGACTAACGCTAGTGTTAATCATCAACAGCAGCAGCAGTATCTAGTAACAACGACTAACGCTAGTGTTAATCGTCACCAGGAGCAGCAGTATCTAGTAACAGCGACTAACGCTAGTGTTAATCGTCACCAGGAGCAGCAGTATCTGGTAACAATGACTAACGCTAGTGTTAATCGTCACCAGGAGCAGCAGTATCTGGTAACAACGACTAACGCTAGTGTTAATCGTCACCCATGAGCAGCAGTATCTGGTAACAATGACTAACGCTAGTGTTAATCGTCACCAGGAGCAGCAGTATCTGGTAACAACGACTAACGCTAGTGTTAATCATCAACAGCAGCAGCAGTATCTAGTAACAACGACTAACGCTAGTGTTAATCGTCACCAGGAGCAGCAGTATCTAGTAACAGCGACTAACGCTAGTGTTAATCGTCACCAGGAGCAGCAGTATCTAGTAATAATGACTAACGCTAGTGTTAATCGTCACCAGGAGCAGCAGTATCTGGTAACAATGACTAACGCTAGTGTTAATCGTCACCAGGAGCAGCAGTATCTGGTAACAACGACTAACGCTAGTGTTAATCGTCACCAGTAGCAGCAGTATCTGGTAACAACGACTAACGCTAGTGTTAATCGTCACCCATGAGCAGCAGTATCTGGTAACAACGACTAACGCTAGTGTTAATCGTCACCAGGAGCAGCAGTATCTGGTAACAACGACTAACGCTAGTGTTAATCGTCACCAGGAGCAGCAGTATCTGGTAACAACGACTAACGCTAGTGTTAATCGTCACCCATGAGCAGCAGTATCTGGTAACAACGACTAACGCTAGTGTTAATCGTCACCAGGAGCAGCAGTATCTGGTAACAACGACTAACGCTAGTGTTAATCGTCACCAGGAGCAGCAGTATCTGGTAACAACGACTAACGCTAGTGTTAATCGTCACCCATGAGCAGCAGTATCTAGTAACAACGACTAATGCTAGTGTTAATCGTCACCCATGAGCAGCAGTATCTGGTAACAACGACTAACGCTAGTGTTAATCGTCACCCATGAGCAGCAGTATCTGGTAACAACGACTAACGCTAGTGTTAATCGTCACCCATGAGCAGCAGTATCTGGTAACAATGACTAACGCTAGTGTTAATCGTCACCCATGAGCAGCAGTATCTGGTAACAACGACTAACGCTAGTGTTAATCGTCACCCATGAGCAGCAGTATCTGGTAACAACGACTAACGCTAGTGTTAATCGTCACCCATGAGCAGCAGTATCTGGTAACAATGACTAACGCTAGTGTTAATCGTCACCCATGAGCAGCAGTATCTGGTAACAATGACAAACGCTAGTGTTAATCGTCACCCATGAGCAGCAGTATCTGGTAACAACGACTAACGCTAGTGTTAATCGTCACCCATGAGCAGCAGTATCTGGTAACAATGACTAACGCTAGTGTTAATCGTCACCCATGAGCAGCAGTATCTGGTAACAATGACAAACGCTAGTGTTAATCGTCACCAGGAGCAGCAGTATCTGGTAACAACGACTAACGCTAGTGTTAATCGTCACCCATGAGCAGCATTATCTGGTAACAATGACTAACGCTAGTGTTAATCGTCACCAGCAGCAGCAGTAGCCGTCTGTCTCGTTGTTCATCAATGTTACCAAATTGTTCATAAGTTGAAATTGTACTTTCAAACTCTTGCTTGTGGTTTCAGTTCAATGATCTTAGCGTTGATGCATCATGATCGCTATAAACCACAGTGCTGTCATTATGATTTGTAGTGGCATTACTGTGAGCGCTATGCCCTGGCAGCATGCAAGAAAACATAGTCTCCACAATAAATTTGTTAACAGAATGCATCCTCATTTGGACAATATGTCATGACGTGGCATGCGGCGAATTAATCAAGTCTGTCATTAATGTCCTAGCAGCGGTTAATGGGCCATTTGCCGCGATAATGTGATGATGGAAACGTGACCTTATATGACTGGAATCTTTCAAACAATTCTGACCAACCAAGTCCGGTTTTTACCGTTATTTTTAGTATTCGAAATACTTGGTCTGGCAAATTTTGTAATTGAAACCATTTGGTAACAAAAGGTTCTCCCTCCCGCGCGTGCTGACGCAATATCATCTGAGATTATTTGGGGGTCTTACTATTTGGAGCTCTAAAAATGGAAGTATATTTAAGAAATAGAACATCGTTTACTGTGAATTATCGTTTAATATATCACGGTTTGGAGTTCAACTGTAAAACAATAATTTCACGAGCTCGAAGGGCGAGTGAAATTATTGTTTACAATTGAACGACAAACGGTGATATATTATAGATAATTCACCGTAAACGATGTTCTATTTCTATTCTAATACCCCAAAAATGTGAAAATAACGCACACATCTGAAATCTTTCGCATTGCTTTGCTTACTCTCCTAACGTTGCATACGTTACAATGCGCAATGCGCAATTCTTATTCTCCTAATGTTGCAAAAATTACAGTGATATATCGTTCAATATAACGAGATATTTTAAACTAGGCTATATAGTGCGAGATATTTTAAACTAGGCTATATAGTGCGGGTGTATTAGAATTTGGGTTATAAACAAATAGTAAATTTGGGGGTACTTGACAACTATGTATAAATGCTGCTTCGTTTTGGATTCATTTTTTCTCACATAGACATTAAGTTGTAAACATTTATGTAAAAATGCATGCTTGTAATTTTTTGTGGTGTAAATTGTGTCTTGGTATTTGGTGATGGAGTGTGGGGGTTGTTCTCGTTTTGGAATTCACAATTTGTGTTATTTTATTTGGCGGTGTTATCAGTTGATATTGTTTTGTTTATTGCAGGTGTGTGCGTGCGTGCGTGCATGTTGTTATTTTGTTGTTGTTGTTTGGTGGGAGTTTGAAACGTGATTTCGGGTGAGCCTATCAACATATGAGAATAACTTCCCCCTACTATCAAAGTTAAACTTTTTTTTATCTCCTATATATTGCAATTATATCAGAACAGTTATTAGCTGGAAATTATTGTACAAGCAATATTTTTTGCCCATCGCCGAAATTGCATTTCCGTAATTCTGTCGCCGATTTCGTTTCCGACCAATAACGTTAATACTTTAGAACAATGTTTATGGCCATATGGCCATAATATCTAGGTTAAGTTCGATAACCAAACAAATTGCACCTATCTTGCCGGAGTTATGGGTCTTGTGTTTTTGAAACTGTAGAACAATGTTTATGGCCATAATATCTAGGTTAAGTTCGATAACCAACCAAATCGCACCTATCTTGCCGGAGTTGTGGGCCTTGTGTTTTTGAAAATTGAAGATTTTGTAGTTTATTAACTTTAAAATTTATAATTCAACCTTAATGAAAAGTGGGTTCAATGTTTATGGGCATAATATCTCGACCAAGTACGATAACCAGCCAGACTGCATTTAACATGCCAGAGTTATGGCCCTTTGATTCTTAAAAATTGATCATTTTTGCAGTTTCCTCCCAGTTATTTTTACATTTATACTGTAATCTGTAATCCACTCATGACACATGGGGACAATGTTTATGACAATAATATCTCGGCCAAGTTCGATAACCAGCCAGATCGCACATATCATGCTAGAGTTACTGCCCTTGGATTTTTTAAACTTGAAGGTGTTTGCATTTTCCGCTTAATAATTTTAATATTTATAATACAATATTGAAGAAACATGGGGTCAATCTTTATGGGCATATCTCGAATATGTACGATAACCAGACCGATTGCATATATCAAGCCGGAATTATGGCCCTTTGATTTTTAAAAATGTATGATTTTTGTGGTTTCCTCTCAGTAACTTTAACATCTGTAATCCACTCATGATGATATATGGGGAAAATGTTTATGGAAATAATATCACCGCCAAGTTCGATAACTAGCCAGATCGCACCTATCATGCTGGAATTATGGCCCTTTGATTTTTTAAAATTGAAGGTTTTTGGAGAAACAGCCTGGTACAACTTTTAAAGGTTGAACAAGTAGCCTGGTGAGTTGCTTAATTTTATGTCATTTATTATTATGATGTTGACATGTTATTAATTTTTGACATCCAAGGCCATTTATTTAAAATTAGTAACATGATTATAGAAGTTTCTAGATAAAATAAACAAGCTGCTTATATTAACATGTAAATTCATGAACATCATATGATATTATTGCTGATCAGTCATTCAAGGCTATTTAAAGTTCTCCGGACAGGTTTTGTTTCATTAAATCGAAATCAATACACAACGAGGATATTTACAATTCACACATTGCAATATCTGTGAAAAGCGAGAATAAGATTTTATTTAATGACCTAGAAAACTTTGAACAGGTAAATTACTCCACAGGTAAATGTATTTATCAATTATCTGGCAATAGTTGTGCAGCAAAAGGCTTCAGAAATACCTCATTTCCCCGTGCAGTCATGCAGTGGTAAAAGTAGTATCTACCTCATGCAAATAATACTTGTTTTTACATAGAACTTAGTAGCAGATTTAAATATGTGTTTCTATCCGGGGCTATGAAGAAATGTTCATATGATGTTTAAGTTAAATTTGTTAATTGGTAGTACTACAAAAAGGGTGGCCATTCATCTTTAAATGACAAAAACATGTTTACCTTGTTATAGTATTCAGTATTAACTTCAGTATTGGTTCATTATTGAGTTAAAAGATATTGAATATAATGCATGATACTGAATTAAAAATATTAAATAAAAATTATATAGGTATTGTGAGATGATTTAAATTATTGTGCTCATCTATAGTAAAGGTTATATTGCATTATTTGGGCTATTGTGAAGAACTAAACAAGGAAAGCCTTGGATTTTTGAAAATTGAAGATTTATGCGGTTTCCGCTCAATAACTTTATAATCCAATCTAGAAGAAACGGGGTCAATGTTTATGGGCATAATATCTTGGCCAAGTTTGATAACCAGCCAGATCACACCTATCATACTGGGGTTATAGCCCTTTGGTGGTGGACCATAATTTTCTGAATTTCCTTGTTAATAGTTGTACCGACTTATACATTTTTTTAAAGGCACCCCAATTGTTATGCCCCTTACTCAGATACCAATAGCCATAGAGTTGTCAAACTTAATACACACTTATATCTATATGACAGCAGTATGTTCATTACAAAAGTAGGTTAATATGAATGACCTTGACCTCCTTTTCAGACTATATTTACATTGAAGTTCTATTTTAAATGACTAACAGGGCTAAAGTAAGACATTGTATCTCATCTACACATTTTTGATCGCCTGCATAGCACGGCAGACACTAAGGGATCACTCTGTCACTCTGTCACTCTGTCACACTTTAACATGCAACCTAACATTGGCCATAACTTAAAAAGTATTTGACCTATGTTCATGAAACTTCACACACAGCTTCATATTAACCCTTGGGAATGTTGTTACACATGTCCAGTAACTCCGACTTTCATTTTGGCAGAGGTATGCCCCCTATCATAAAACTTAAACCTGCAACCTAACCAAGCTCTTAACTGGCCATAACTTAAGAAGTATTTGACCTATGTTGAAATAAAGACATGGCAGGTGATGCAAGTGTTCCGTGGAACACCCTTCTAGTTTATGAAGAAATCATTGAACAAGAGCTGTCGGATGACAGCAAGCCCGACTTTTCGAGTTGAAAAAGGGGCACAATTCTGTAAAATTCATAACAGAGTTATGGCACTTGTTTGTATGAGTTCCTCTTATGATAGTGAATACATGTGTAAAGTTTCTGTAAAGCAGTTTCTGAACTATAAGCTGACCGACAAAGGCTAAAGGAAAAATTTACTAATTACAAAAAGGGGCATAACTTTGTCAAAATAGGTTGCAGACTTATGTGACATCTTATCTATCGATACTGAATATGTGTGTCAAGAATTCTGTTATGCAGTTTCTGAGATGTGAGCTTACCGAAAAAGGTTAACGTTCGTTAATGGTAATGCCGTCGCGAGTAGAATAGCTAGCCTTTTTTACGAAAATTCAAGCTAAAAATGCCTTCAAGGTGTAACATCAATAACATGAAGTTAAGTTAAACAAGAGGCCCAAGAGGGCCTGTATCGCTCTACTGGCTACCCACTGGGCGAGGCCAAATTTGACCCCAGGTTCACCATTTGAACAAACTTGGTAGAGGATGCAAAAGGTGATAATAAATAGAATATATTAAACCTTTTATCTCTTGTAGTTTCAGAGAAGAAGATTGTTGAAGTTTTTCCGTATAACTCTATGTAAAACTGATCCAACAAGGGTTCCTAAGCTCCCAATACCAAGGTTTCTTATGAGAAAAAAAAAATAAAAAAAATTCAAACACAAATAATAAAAAAAAAAAAAATATATATATATTAAAAAAAATAAATAAAAATAAATTAACAATTTTTTTATATTTTTTATATTATATATTCTGTGATGAATTATAAAAATTTCCCAGTTTGAGAAAATCTATAACATATCCCTTCCTCTACTGTGCTATCTCGCCTAGTGCGCAAGATAGAACAGTAGCCAAAAGTTATGAACTAAACGATAGACGTCACGATATTACGTGACGAATTGACGTCATAATATTACTCCGCGCTGTCGCCAAAGGAGTGACAGAAGAAGGAATACTGTGTCAAAAGACGATTGGAAAGAAATTCATCACAGAATATATACTTTATAGTTTAATTAACATTTTTGTCGTGATACGGAAAATAATTCACTCGTGAGAAATATTCTTGCGATATAGAAACTCGTGCAAAAACGCACTCGTTTCTATATCGCAAGAATCTTTCTCACTCGGGAATTATTTCCCGTATCACTTCAACAATGTTAATTAAACTCTATATTCAAAAAATTTAACAAATTGAGCCCATAAACCAATGTTTCGTATGAAAAAAATATATATATATGCCTCCAGTGAGATTTGAACCCATGACCCCTTGAGTTTGCAGTGTACATTACCAAATATTGAAAAAGGGCCATAACTCCGGTGTTACTTGTTCGATCTGGCTGGTTCTCAAACTCGTTAGAGCTTTCATTGACATCAACAATCTGGCCAAGTTTGGGAAAGATCAAATACAAAATGTAGGCGCTAGAGTGTTAACAAGGCTGAAAATGGCATATTTCAATAATTCAAGGGCAAATAACTCTGGTGTTCCAGGTACGATATACCTGGTTTTCGAACTTGTCCGAGCTTTCATTGATATAAACAATCTCTTAAAGTTTGGTAAAGATCGGATTAAAGGCCCTATCATCTTAACGAGGCAAAATATAGCATTTTAAACTAAATCAAGGGCCATAACTCTGCTGTTATTTGTTCGACTGGCTGATTTTCGAACTTGTCCGAGCTTTCATTGATATTAACAATCTGGTAAAGTTTCGTAAAGACCGGATGAAAAATGAAGGGCCTATCGTCTTCACGAGGCAAAATATAGCATTTTTAATTAAATCAAGGGCCATAACTCCTCTGTTACTGGTCCGATCTGGCTGGTTTTCGTATTTGTCCGAGATTTCACCAATATTAACAATCTGGTAAGGTTTGGTAAATATCAGATGAAAACTCAAGGCCCTGTCGTCTTCACGAGGCAAAATATAGCATTTTTAACTAAATCAAGGGCCATAACTCCGCTGTTACTCGTCCGATCTGCTGGTTTTCGAACTTTCATTGATATTAACAATCTGGTAAAGTTTGGTAAAGATCGGATGAAAAATGAAGGCCCTATCGTCTTAACGAGACAAAAGTTAAGGACGGACAACGGACGACGGACAACTCGGCATCTCATAAGCTCTGCTGGCCTCCGCCTCCGGCCAGTAGAGCTAAAAACACTAAAATTCACTTATTTTGACATAATCAAGGGCCACAACTCTGTAACATACGAGTTGACTGTGCTTTATAGTACATTCTTAGATAAAACAAGCAGAAATTGCCTATTTAATTACATCAAGAGCCATACCGCTCTAATGCATGTCCATTATACTTTATACTGCCCAAATTGTCTTGCACCTTTAAGATTGATCATTATTAGCAAATTTGGTGAAATTTAGATACTCAAATTGCTAAAATACACTGATATTACCTCAAGGGCAGTAACTCTGTAATGCAGGTATCAATTTGCTGATTGTATAATTGGTCAAGATCTTATTAAAGCAAAACTTCAAACCAGTCAAACACCTTGACATACTATAAGTTCATTGTGCAGAAAATAATTTATATACCAGTATATCTGGCTTTTTAAATGATTATCAAAAAGAAAGTGGTCTATTTGTCTTTACAGGAAATATTCTGCAATATATGGACCATACATGGGCCGTACAGTAAAGACGTGTGCACAAAACGAAAGACTTGTAGACAATATATTAACAACAGATGTTCATTGATATTGATAGGGAATATTATGTCAGTGCCTTTTGCTATCAAGTTTATTAGGCGAGGCTTAGAAAATGAAGAATGGCGAGGCTCTGCCGAGCCATTCTACGTTTTCATGGCGAACCTAATAAAATTGATAGTAAAAGGCACTGACATAATATACTATTTATCATGTAGATTATCCACATTTTCTGTATGAATTACTATTATTATCTATTTCGCAGAATGTTACGCCTATCGAGGATGCAGCCATGTTGTTGTTTTTTGTTTGTTTTATGACGCCAGATAACGTTATGAACATGACGTCAGATAACGTTGCGTACAATAAACGCCGAGGGATTCCGCATTGATTTGCTTTATTGGTCGGTGCCTAATAGAAAAGTGCATCTCTGCATGATAAAACTGTTTACCCAGCAGCACTGGTAGCTCAGCAGATAAGCCCTTGCATGTTAGAGCCTCTGCACCACGCGAGTTTGCTCTGCACCGCGTGTATGATGGGACAACATCCCTGAGGTCCCTTCCACAACCTTACATGTTAATAAGATAGAAAACTCCTTCAGATTTTTATTTTATGAAACAACTTTAATAATATTTCACAATATTTTCAAAGAAAACTCTCCAGCAACATTGTCAATAACTGATTATTTCAGTTTCTGCTGGGTTGTTTTCCATTTTACTCCAGAAAAACAGTTTCTTTATTCTTCTCCTGAACTTTAATTGCACATTTTAGTTCCCCTCACCTACCAAATAAGCACTTCACATCACATTCCCTCCAAATATGTACAGTTTCACAGTCTGTCCAGCCAGCATCACAAAGGTGCTTTAATAGTAAACTGGTACGTCATTTTTTTAGTAGACTGGTCCGTCTTTTTCAGTAGTCTGTTCCATCTTTTCAAATAGACACTGGTCCTTCTTCTTTAGTAGACTGGTCCATCTTCTTCATCCCCATCATCATCACCATACTCCTCACCATTGTCAAAGTAATTCATGGCATAGTCTGTCTCCTGTAAAACATGAACAGACGACAATGACCACAGACTTCTATTATGATAGTTATTATCAGGGAGTAAGTATACAGGGAGGAGAACGGATTCATAAATGCTCTAGTTTATCGATTTATCGATACAGGTAAATCGACCGTAAGCGCGTTACAAATTTCAGCCAAGATCTCAAAGTAGGCAGTGTTTAATACAGCCTTTATTTTTCCGGCTTTCTGTTATAATCAACATAATGAAATAACCTTCTTGACAAAGATAAATATGTCTACTATTCACTTTTTGTTATTATTAATGCCTAATATAACCCGTACTTGGTATCTCGTTTGCAATAGCTATACACCATTTTTAATCTGAACAAGTTCAGCCGATATCGCAAAAGAGACAATTTCATCACCTCTTTTTAGGCTTTGTCTTATAAATAACCACCGTGAAATTACCTTCTTGACAAAGATCAGTATGTCTACTATTCACTTTTTGTTATTATTAATGCCTAATATAACCCGTAGTCTCGTATCTCGTTTGCAATAGCTATACACTGTCCCATTTTTTATTTGTTACATGGAACCATCTGGTAAAATGTGCTTTAATACATGCAAACAAATACACAAGTATCAGAGGACAAAATGTGCATAAATAATAATTATGTTTACATTTCGCACCTTTTTTGAGATTTTAAGTGTAATAATTTATAAGATTTTGCTGTTTTTCACACAAGCGCGCAACAACCGGAAGTAGTCATTTTCACGCAGTAGTGAAACACGCGCAGGCAACATAAAACGGCAAAACGGTCCGTGTCTCCTCCCTGTATACTTACTCCCTATTATTATATATTAGTACATAAGCATTAGGTCTATATTATCATTATATTCAAAACAAGGCTGGAATCTTCAGGCACCCATTTTACCTACTTACTGGTCATACGTATGATTCATTCAGTGGTTGGATTTGATATACATGTTTTTTCTGCGACATTGGTTTACCTAAATATGAAAGACAATAGTCTTTGGCTAATCAGACAACAGTAAGTGATAAATGTATGGCAATTTTGTGCTTACCTGCCAAATAACGGAAAAATTAGTCTAAAGAAAACGCTTATCAAAACTCTATCCAGGTGTTCAGGTCATATAATAATGTATATGGGCCAACTAAAAATATAGTTTTTTATGGGTTCCCACTGGGAGCGCGACTTGTGAGGAAGTGTTGATTCTTAAGGATGCCGGTAGGTGTACAGTACTGGTTCTACCCAGGAAAAGTGGGTGGTGTGCCTCCACCACAAACAATTGACCATCATATATAACCTAACATGTGTTGAAAATGACATAAAACACCATAAAAAGAAATAAAATAACTGTGACTGAATACATGTAAAATGAATTATGAGTTGGTAATTCTGAATTTAATGCAGTTTCGGAGTTTGCCCTGGCTTGTTAAAGCCATTTATATTGTATCTATAGAGTTTGGATTCTCAAAATATGTAAGTTATATATATATATATATACACCTCGTCATCAGTAGGTTTAGAAATGGTGTTTGCATCTGTTTTTAAATTTGGCTGTTGTTGGCGGGATAGCTACTTTAAATCTATGGGTTTTTTAACTGATGAAGAATTTCCAAGTAGGTAGGGCTTATTTGGGTTAACCAATAATGCAGAAACAAATTATAACATATATCCAGTCAAAGCTCTAACCTTAAACAGTTACGTTTTTCATAACCTGTGACTGTTATTAAAAAAACAACTAAAACTAGGATAGTAACCAGAAGCAGTTACTACCTCAAAATCATTCAAGTTTAGATGCATTCTATCTTCTGTACAGGAATTTTCCCTGTATATGTATAATTTTCTCCAGACAGGGTGATTATTCAACTTTACAACCATGCAATAAAATTCTATGAGCATCGATGAAAATCCAATGCGCTAAGCCTCTCAAGTTACCTACTGTTATGCAATAAAATTCATTAAAAATCATTTTGTAGGCACCAACATGACAATTAGTGAACAACAGCTAATTGGATCTTGTGAAGATGTATTTATCCTTAATAATAAGTATTCAGACATAAATAAACACTGCACATTTGGCAACTATTTCGATTTATTAGCAAATGATCTTGGTAACTGATTTAGGTTACAAATGGTTATTGGGCAAAAGTATCTGCTACTCTAAACCAAAGGGAGATAATAATTTGGCATTTTAATAACTTCCAGTAGTTATAATACTTGTAACTGTTTAAGGTTAGAGCTCTGACTGATATCTGACCCAATCGCTGAAAGAATTATATGCCCAGAAACAAATGCAGCCTTGTCTCAACTATATAATATTTACGCTTATATTTATAATTCTTTCTTTATACTATTGTAATGGAAGCCTGTGACATTGACTACCATCAAATATTCAGTTTACACATATGTACTCGTATGTGTAATCCCTTGGAAACCACATATACAACCCCTGTATCTAGTCTATTCTTACCTTAAAGAATAAACAAAGACTTTATAGATGAATACAGAAACGGGCAATGGCACAGAAAACAACTGATTTATACATATGTAACTCAGGAACTGCTAGTAATAGAAATGTCATGACGGTGTCTAAATAGCAATCGAAAAACATCCCAGGTAGATGGGTGGGGATGGCCTTTCCTCCACCCTGCTCGTACCATATGCCTAAGATTGTCTAAATAATACTTTATTAGATGTCCTCTCCCATCAGAACTACACTAACATCGCTTCCTTCAAGAGCGGATTGCAAAGAATTTATTCAACCTTTGGTTTCGTTTATTATCAGAATATATTTACGAGAGATTCGGCATGTTTGTGTTTTCACTGTGAGTACCAGCAAGTGAATCAAGACACTGACAGGTCAATTCTCATGACATTTATTTTCTTATAAATTACAGTAACGTGCCTTGGGACATGATATTGATAAAAAGCATGCAAGAGAGACAACTACCGTCAGGGGAGACAACTACCGTCAAGAGAGACAACTACCGTCAGGGGAGACAACTACCGTCAGTGTATTTCCAGACACTGGAATAGCCCTTTTCTGTTGAGACATACTGGATGCTTTGCCTCCTTGAAAAAAGAAATGAATTTGAAATTAACCCTCAACCCGCTAAGCCCAACTATAATAGCCTTTGCGTCCATTCTAAACCCAGATCGGATCAGGGTTTATAATGTCTGGCTGCTGATCAGTCATTTTGCCCCAAAATACCCCTTTGCCACATAAATTGAATGGTCTTAATTCAAAGAAAGAAAGTCCATTATATGTAGGGGGTTAAGGGTTAAACACTAATTTCAACAGAATAATCAAGCAAATGTAAATATTATAAACCAAGATTTTGTGCTTGAGATTATGAATAAATCCTAACCTTTCAACTATGTTAACGTAACAAATAAACTTAACTCCTTGTTAAATTATTTCTAAAAGCGAACAGTTGAAAACAAAAAGACCATGTCCATGTCCAAAATGCCCATGTCCTGTACGTACCTCTTCAAGGTCATCTTCGTCTAATACTCCTTCCTCTAGCTCCTCCGCCTCTTCATCTTTCTCTTCTTCTTCTTCTTCTTCTTTTTCTCCTTCTTCGCCAACTACCACTACCTCTTTTTCTTTCTCTTCAAGACTCTGTCACAGAAAACATGATAAACATCTCAGAAATGTGACACCTACTTCCATTATGTACAACAAAGTATTACCAGAGTTCTGAGTTCATAATTCAGTGCTTATTTGCCTATTTAATACATACGTTTACAAACACACAATTAACATATACATACATTTACATATACATACATATACATAATTATGTGTCTTATGATAAGGTGATTCATTATTCCAGTTCAAAATGGTGGCAAGGACGACACATCTGTCAGGCTGGATTTGAAGTTTATAAACAGCGTTCTTTTGAAGAATTTGATTTGTTTGATTGAATAGTGTTTTTCGCCATTTTTAGAACATTTTAGGCCATCTATGAAGGTCGATATTTTTTTGTGACACAGGCAGACCACCCCAGTAGCGCATACCTTCCGCCATCCGTAAAAATCGATACTTTCTCACAAGTTGAGCTCCCACTGGGGTTGGACACACAGCTGTGAGAGTCGAGAAGGTTTACAACGCAACATTGATAACCTCTTGACCACGAATGCACTTCATTTTTGAAGAATTTTATTTTTTATAAAATAGGCTTTTAAATAAAACAAACACATTAACATATAGTCATGCCTTCTGATAAGCCCTCCCACAGAATTTAAATGGCCTCAGATATAGGGCAAATCCACAATCTTCAGACTGTAGGTTGTGGAATTGGCCTATACAGGTGTCTGAGGTTTGTTTAAGGTCCCATTATATTCTCCTGACATTGTCTCAGTTTTACTATTTGTGAAAAAGATACCTATTTTTTGCATTTCTATAATCAAACAATTATAAAGTTGTTTTCTTAATATATATTCCAATGAAGTAGTTGAGTATGTGATTAGAAGAAAACCTTTTATGTGTAGTTGATTACGTGATTAGAAGAAAACCTTTTGTGTGTAGTTGATTACGTGATTAGAAGAAAAGCTTTTATGTGTAGTTGATTACGTGATTAGAAGAAAACCTTTTATGTGTAGTTGATTACGTGATTAGAAGAAAACCTTTTGTGTAGTTGATTACGTGATTAGAAGAAAACCTATTATGTGTAGTTGATTATGTGATTAGAAGAAAACCTTTTATGTTTCAGTGTTTATATTTTTACTGCAGTGCACGTGGTTTGTCATAAATGTAAGATTATTTTTTTTACATCAAAGTGAGCAGACCAACAAATATTTACTGGTGACTCGTACTATGTAATCATTAAAATATACTCGTTCTCTCTTTACACGATCAATTGAACACAATACATGCTTTTATTTTTTTTTAACTTATTAAGCAATCAAGATTGCAAAAGCTAGTTTTTCCCCTCTTATCCACACACATAAATATGGTAAATGATCCAATCCCACTCAGAAGTACCGGTACAACACCTCTAATGTTTTAGTGATGTCTACAGCTACTGTGGTGTCTGCCTGCTTCTTCCGCACTGGAATGGTGGGCTTCACAGCAGATTTTGTCTTCCTCACTTTCTTTGCCTTGATCTTCAATTCTGCAGGTAATCTTCTCCAATCTGGTGAAACAAAAGAATATTCAGTGTAACCTAATAGTGCTTATAATGATGATGTTGATATGCTATTGTGTCATCCAAGGCCATTCATTTAAAATTAGTAGCACATAGAAGTTTCTTGAAGGGTGAATGAGATGTTTACATCAAACAATGTTTATATTGTGCTTCTGTAATTCAAGATTATTTAAATAACATCTTATTGAAAGCTTCTATACACTTCTATGACAGTATAAATAATGCCTTTTTGGGGTTGATATTAGTTTAGTAGTTGGTTCATTATTTACTTCAGAGTTCAGTCTAAAGTTAAAAGAAACATTGTGAAAATACTGGATGCTTTTTTAATTAAAAATATATATTGTATTGCGCTCATCTATGAGATGTTTACATCAAACAATGTTTATATTGTGCTTCTGTTATTCAAGATTATTTAAATAACATCTTATTGAAAGCTTCTATACACTTCTATGACAGTATAAATAATGCCTTTTTGGGGTTGATATTAGTTTAGTAGTTGGTTCATTATTTACTTCAGAGTTCAGTCTAAAGTTAAAAGAAACATTGTGAAAATACTGGATGCTTTTTTAATTAAAAATATATATTGTATTGCGCTCATCTATACTAAAAGTGACATTGGATTATTTGGGCTATTGCAAATAATTAAACCAGGGAAGACATAAAATAAAACTGAATTAAAAGGACGCATGACAAATTTGATTAGAAGGACACTTGACAATATTATTTGGACTTGATTCTAAAATCGGATTTTAAAGAAACAGAGGATCTAATTTATTTGTATTTTGTTAGTGAATATTTTTCATTGTACTATTTGAGTAAATGTGTTGATTATATTTTTAACAAGAAATCCGTGGATTTACATGTCTCGCCTAACGGGGGCTGGACTTAAAAATAAAAAGGTCAATGATGCTTAAATGAAAGTTTGTAAACATTTTTGTAACTACAAACAATCGAGTTTGCCGTTTGCTGAGATGACATTTAAGTGCATTTGTTTAAAAACAAAATGCCATTCTCTTAAAAACAAGAGGCCCAAGACGGCCTTTGGATGCTCTACTGGCTAAAATGCCTCTTATATCAAGGGTTGTCGACATAAAATTCCCATCAGTAGTTTTTTTAAAACATAGCAAAAAAACAGGGATAGGATGGCCTTAGATCGCTCACCTGGTAATCATGGGCAATAAGTCTGCTGTGTCTAGTCTGGCATGGGAATTTTTTAATTTGTCCCACTTTCTTCTATGAATGAAATTTCATAAAAATGGGTGGGGTTCATATTAACATTCTAAACAAATATGGTAAAGATCAGATAAATAATGAAGTAACTACAGATTTAACAAAGGAAAGTACAATATAGCATTTTTCAACAAATCAAGGGCCATAACCTGTTGTTACTAACTAGATCTAGCTGGTTTTCGAAGTTGTCCAAAATGTCATTGATATACCGCACATTGCACAACTAGACATCATATTGAGGCTTCCTGCCAAATTTTGTAGAAATCCAACAAGCCGTTTAGGAGGAGTAGCGCCGACAAGTAATTTAAAGTAAAAATGTCAAAGTGCCAAAACTCCGTCATAAATCAGCAAACTGGAACAAAAGCGTGATATGCACAACTAGACGTCTTACCGATGCTTCCTGCCAAGTTTCGTCGAAATCCAACAAGGTGTTTAGGAGGAATAGCGCCGACAAGAAATTTAAAAAAAAAAGGGGCCGTAACTCCATCGGAAATCAATGAACCGGAAAAAAAATGCAATAGGCACAGCAATGCTTCCTGCTAACACGGCGTTAACACCAAAAAAACTTTAAAAAATTATGAAATAAGAAAATTTAAAAAAAAAAAAATTAAAAAAAAAAATTTAAAAAAAATTAAAAAAAAATATAAAAAAAAATAACAAATAAACTAAAATATAAAAAAAATATATATATTGAAAAAAATTATAATTTTTTTTATATACTAATAATAAACAAGAGGTCAATGACCTTGAAGCTCTACTGATTGATTTTGTTTTCAGGAAGAAGTCGCTACAAACTTGTTTTTTGAAAATCTATTTTTAGCAGTGGCGGCCATCTTGAATTTCCGGCCGACCTGAAATCCGTCAAGTAGTTTCAGAGGAGTAGTCGCTACAAGTTTTCATTATATAACTCTATGTAAACAAAGATGGCCGCTGACAGCCATGTTTAACGTCGAATCAAAACGATTTTCGACAAGGACCAACATCATGTCATCCTGATCATTTTAGAAAAAGTCCCATATCAATATCTCTTATAGTTTTCAAGAAGTAGTCGCTACAAACTTATTTTTTAAAAATCTATTTTTAGCCGTGGCGGCCATCTTGAATTTCCGGCCGACCTGAAATTTTGCTAGGATCAATTAGACATCAAGAGCAACATTCCTGTCAAGTTTCATGAAAATCCGTCAAGTAGTTTCAGAGGAGTAGTCGCTACAAGTTTTCATTATATAACTCTATGTAAACAAAGATGGCCGCTGGCAGCCATGTTTAACGTTGAATCAAAACGATTTTCGACAAGGACCAACATCATGTCATGCTGATCATTTTAGAAAAAGTCCCATAGCAATATCCCTTAGAGTTTTTAAGAAGTAGTCCCTACAAACTTGTTTTTTAAAAACCTATTTTTAGATTTGGCGGCCATCTTGGATTTCACATCTACATGAATTTTTGCTAGGAGCAACTAGACTTCATGGGCAACATTTCTGTAAAGTTTCATGAAAATCCATTCAGTGGTTTCAGAGGAGTAGTCGCTACAAAAAAAAAGTTAACGGACCGACGGACAGACGGACGGACGACGGACACCGCACCACGGCATAAGCTCTGCTGATCTCTGATCAGTAGAGCTAAAAAAAAGAAGGCAAAACATCTGGTAAAGTTTGTTAACGATCAGATGAAAAATGAAAGCCCTATCATATTAATGAGGCAAAATATAGCATTTTTAACTAAATCAAGGGCCATAACTCCGCTGTTATTGGTTCAATCTGGCTGGTTATCGAACTTGTGCGAGCTTTCATTGATATTAACAATCTGGTAAAGTTTGGTAAAGATCAGATGAAAAATGAAGGCCTTTGGCCAGTAGAGCTAAAAATCATCAGCTCCAAAAAGTAGGTCAAGGTCATAGATGAAATCCAGGCATCCAAAAAAAGATGCACTAACGAAGACACAACTATGTCAAAATAGAATATGTTTTCTTCCAAAGATTAAGCTATAAATTAGGTTTAAAACATCTAGTGCATAATTCTAGTTCATGAGAAAGTGATGTAAATGTAACAATTAAAGTTATCTGCCCTTTGCTTGGATGGTGAAGGTCACATCCACATTTGCTTTGTCACGTTGCAATGTACCACTCAAGATACAGCTATAAGCAAAGTTTGAAAGGTCTTAGTGCATACAGTTTGTGAAAAAGTGACCTAAACGCCAAAGTTAAAGGTTATCTGCCCTTGCTTGGAGGGTCAAGGTCACTTCCACATTTGCTTTGTCACGTTGCGATGTACCACTCAAGATACAACTATAAGCAAAGTTTTAAAGGTCTAGTGCATACAGTTTGTGAAAAAGTGACCTAAACGCAAAAGTAAGTTGAACCTAAAAATTGTTGAGTTATCTGCCCTTTGCTTGAAGGGTCAAGGTCACTTCCACATTTGCATTGTCACGTTGCCATGTACCACCCAAGATACAACTATAAGCAAAGTTTGAAAGGTCTAGTGCATACAGTTTGTGAAAAAGTGACCTAAACGCAAAAGTTGAACCTCAAAATTGTTGAGTTATCTGCCCTTTGTTTGGAGGGTCAAGGTCACTTCCACATTTGCTTTGTCACGTTGCGATGTACCACCCATGATACAACTATAAGCAAAGTTTGAAAGGTCTAGTGCATACAGTTTGTGAGAAAATGACCTAAACGCAAAACTTGAATGTTGATGACGCCGCCGGAAAAGCAACACCTATGTCTCTTTTTTTCTTCGAAAAGGCGAGACAAAAATTGTTGTTGCTGGTTTTGTGCTTACCAGTCTGGTAATTTTTAGGTAATCTTCTCCAATCTGGTGAAAATAAGAGATTATCCAGACAATACATAGGATTAGATAAAAACTAAGTCCTCTCCTTTCACAAAGGTTCTTCAATACACAGTAAAGGTTTGATATAATACACCTACAAGTTTACAAAAGGTAAGTAATTATTATTTATCTAATAAACCATCCATTTTATTTCTAAATATGGACCACAGAGGTTTATTACCATGTAAATTATGACTATTACACATATGAACTGGTGGCTTTGGCTGGCATCTTTATTAAACAATGTCTTGATGAGAGGGTGACTTTGGTTGGAGTCTTTATTAAACAAGAAATCTGTGGATTCACATCTCGCCTAACGGGGGCGGGACTTAAAAATAATATACTTAAATAAAAGTGTGTAAACATTTTAATAACTAAAAACAATGGAGTCTACTGTTTGCTTAGATGACATTTAAGTGCATTTGTTTAAAAACGAAATGTCATTCTATAAACAAGAGGTCAATGACCTTGAAGCTCTACTGATTGATTTTGATTTCAGGAAGTAGTCGCTACAGACTTGTTTTTTGAAAAAATATTTTTAGCCGTGGCGGCCATCTTGAATTTCCGGCCGACCTGAATTTTTTTTGCTAGGATCAATTAGACATCAAGAGCAACATTCCTGTGAAGTTTCATGAAAATCCGTCAAGTAGTTTCGCAGGAATAGTTGCTACAAGTTTTCATTATATAACTCTATGTAAACAAAGATGGCCGCTGACAGCCATGTTTAATGTCTAATGAAAATAATGTTTGACTCTGATAACCATCATGTCATGCTGATCATTTTACAAAAAGTCCCATATCAATATCACTTATAGTTTTCAAGACGTAGTCGCTACAAACTTCTTTTTTAAAAAATCTAATTTTAGCTGTGGCGGCCATCTTGAATTTCTGGCCGATCTGAAATTTTGCTAGGATCAATTAAACATTAAGAGCAACATTCCTGTAAAGTTTCATGAAAATCTGCCAAGTAGTTTCAAAGGATTAGTCGCTACAAGTTTTTACTATATAACTCTATGTAAACAAAGATGGCCGCTGGCAGCCATGTTTAACGTTGAATCAAAACAATTTTTGACAAGAACCAACATCATGTCATGCTGATCATTTTACAAAAAGTCCCATATCAATATCACTTATAGTTTTCAAGACGTAGTCGCTACAAACTTCTTTTTTAAAAAATCTAATTTTAGCTGTGGCGGCCATCTTGAATTTCTGGCCGATCTGAAATTTTGCTAGGATCAATTAAACATTAAGAGCAACATTCCTGTAAAGTTTCATGAAAATCTGCCAAGTAGTTTCAAAGGATTAGTCGCTACAAGTTTTTACTATATAACTCTATGTAAACAAAGATGGCCGCTGGCAGCCATGTTTAACGTTGAATCAAAACAATTTTTGACAAGAACCAACATCATGTCATGCTGATCATTTTACGAAAAGTCCAATATCAATATCACTTATAGTTTTCAAGTAGAAGTCGCTACAAACTTGTATTTTGAAAATCTATTTTTAGCCATGGCAGCCATATTGAATTTCCGGGCAACCTGAAATTTTGCTAGGATCAATTAGACATCAAGAGCAACATTCCTGTGAAGTTTCATGAAAATCCGTCAAGTAGTTTCAGAAGAGTAGTCGCTACAAGTTTTCAACATATAACTCTATGTAAACAAAGATGGCCACTGGCAGCCATGTTTAACGTCGAATCAAAATAATGTTTGACTCTGATAACCATCATGTCATGCTGATCATTTTACAAAAAGTCCCATATCAATATCACTTATAGTTTTCAAGACGTAGTCGCTACAAACTTCTTTTTTAAAAATCTATTTTTAGCTGTGGCGGCCATCTTGAATTTCTGGCCGATCTGAAATTTTGCTAGGATCAATTAGACATTAAGAGCAACATTCCTGTAAAGTTTCATGAAAATCTGTCAAGTAGTTTCAAAGGAGTAGTCGCTACAAGTTTTTACTATATAACTCTATGTAAACAAAGATGGCCGCTGGCAGCCATGTTTAACGTTGAATCAAAACGATTTTTGACAAGGACCAACATCATGTCATGCTGATCAGTTTAGAAAAAGTCCCATATCAATATAACTTATAGTTTTCAAGAAGTAGTCGCTACAAACTTGTATTTTGAAAATATATTTTTAGCCGTGGCGGCCATCTTGAATTTCCAGTCGACCTGAAATTTTGCTAGGATCAATTAGACATCAAGAGCAACATTCCTGTGAAGTTTCAAGAAAATCCGTCAAGTAGTTTCAGAGGAGTAGTCGCTACAAGTTTTCATTATATAACTCTATGTAAACAAAGATGGCCGCTGGCAGCCATGTTTAACGTCTAATCAAAACGATTTTCGACAAGGACCAACATCATGTCATGCTGATCATTTTAGAAAAAGTCCCATATCAATATCACTTATAGTTTTCATGAAGAAGTCGCTACAAACTTGTTTTTTAAAAACCTATTTTTAGATCTGGCGGCCATCTTGGATTTCACATCAACATGAATTTTTGCTAGGATCAACTAGACTTCATGGGCAACATTTCTGTAAAGTTTCATGAAAATCCATTCAGTAGTTTCAGAGGAGTAGTCGCTACAAAAAAAAGTTTACGGACAGACAGACGGACAGACGGACGGACGACGGACGCCGCACCACGGCATAAGCTCTGCTGATCTCTGATCAGTAGAGCTAAAAACAATAATAATCAAAAAATCAAAAAAAATATCAAACAAATTCATCACTCCAAAAAGCAGGTCAAGGTCATAGATGAAATCCATGCGTTCAAAAATATGCACTACCCAAGACACAACTATGTCAAAATAGAATGTTTTGTCTTCCAAAGATTAAGCTACAAAATTAAATGTTTTGTCTTCCAAAGATTAAGCTATAAACTAGGTTGAAGGTAAATATTATTAAGTTATCTGCCCTTGCTTGGAGGGTCAAGGTCACATCCACATTTGCTTTGACACATTGCAATGTACCACTCAAGATACAACTAAAAGCAAAGTTTGAAAGGTCTAGTGCATACAGTTTGTGAAAAAGTGACCTAAACGCAAAAGTTGAGGGTAAAAACTATAAGGTTATCTGCCCTTTGCTTGGAGGGTCAAGGTCACATCCACATTTGCTATGTCACATTGCGATGTACCACACAAGATACAACTATAAACAAAGTTTGAAAGGTGTAGTGCATACAGTTTGCGAGAAATTTACCTCAATGCAAAAGTTGAAGGTAAAAATTATTGTTATCTGCCCTTTGCTTGGAGGGTCACTTCCACATTTGCTTAGTCACGTTGCAATGTACCACCCAAGATACAACTATAAGCAAAGTTTGAAAGGACTAGTGCATACAGTTTGTGAAAAAGTGACCTAAATGCAAAAGTTGAACATAAAAATTATTAAGTTATCTGCCCTTTGCTTGGAGGGTCAAGGTCACTTCCACACTTCCACACTGCTAAATTGCTTTGTCATGTTGCCCAAGATACTATAAGCAAAGTTTGAAAGGTCTAGCGCATACAGCTTGTGAGAAAATGACCTAAACGCAAAACTTGAATGTCGACGTCTTTGCCGGAAAAGCAACACGTCTCTTTTTTCCTTGGAAATGGCGAGACAACAATGGCTTGATGGGAGGGTGACTTTGGTTGAAGTCTTATGTTTTGCAGAGAGGGTGACTATGGTTGGGGTCTAATGTCTTAATGACAGGGTGATTTTGGCTGGGGTCTTATGTCTTGATGAGAGGGTGTCTTTGGTTGGAGTCTTTATTAGACAATATCTTGATGAGAGGGCGACTTTGGCTGAAGTCTTTAATACGTCTTGATGAGAGGGTGACTTTGGCTGAAGTCTTATGTCTTGATGAGAGGGTGACTTTGGTTGGAGTCATTATTAGACAATATCTTGATGAGAGGATGACTTTGGTTGGTGTCTTACGTCTTGATGAGAGGGTGACTTTGGCTGAAGTCTTATGTCTTGATGAGAGGGTGACTTTGGTTGGAGTCATTATTAGACAATATCTTGATGAGAGGATGACTTTGGTTGGTGTCTTACATGTACGTCTTGATGAGAGGGCGACTTTGGTTGGAGTCTTATGTCTTGATGAGAGGGTGACTTTGGTTTGAGTCTTTATTAAACAATTTCTTTAGCTGAAGTCATTATTAGACAATATCTTGATGAAAGGGTGACTTTGTCTGAAGTCTTATGTCTTGATGAGAGAGTGACTTTGGTTGGAGTCTTACGTCTTGATGAGAGAGTGACTTTGGTTGGAGTCTTACTTCTTGATGAGAGGGTGACTTTGGTTGAAGTCTTACATCTTGATGTGAGGGTGACTTTGGTTGGAGTCTTTTTTAAACAATGTCTTGATGTGAGGGTGAATTTGGTTGGAGTCTTACGTCTTGATGAGAGGGTTGACTTTGGTTGGAGTCTTACATCTTGATGTGAGGGTGACTTTGGTAAGTTTGGTTTGAGTCTTTATTAAACAATGTCTTGATGAGAGGTTGACTTTGGTTGGGTGTTATGTCTTGATGTATTGATTGATGATTTATATTTTATTATACCGAAATCCCCATAGGCTAAAATGAGATTGATCTTCAGTACAAATTTCACTTTGCCGGATATTTTTTTTTCATTTTTTTTTCAAATGTTGCTCTGAAAGTAATATCATTGTATTGGAAATAACTTAACTAAGAAAATGAGTGGTATTTTACTGAAATCGGTATAGTACTTTTGAAGTAATGATTAGTTAAAAATAACAATTTCACCATACTGTGGCTATGACAGACAAGCAAAACTGCGCAGATGATAGTTTTTTACTATCACCCTGCAGATAGTAAGGAAATACACATTGTTGTCTATGGGGATTTCGCATGGGTGTTTTGTGAGAGGTATATTTAAATAAAATTTATTAGAGCTTATTATAAGCAGATTTAAACTTGCTTGTGTTAGGTATGTAAGAATATAACACAACCACCTTTCACCCAATCCAGCATTATAATAATTTAAAAGACTTATCTGATATCTAATATGTTACATTATTAAGCAAACCAACACATTAATCCTTTTTGTTGATAACCAAACATTGGTGCTGTATATATATATAGATCATTTAGCATTGCTATTTACAAGTGTTATGCAAAGCAGAGCATTAACCGAAAAAGAAAAAAAAATTAAATAATAAATAAAAATAAATATTATCATGATTATGGAAACGAGCAAATGACAGTAACTGCAATAGTTTGTAACATACACAGATGATATACACTGATAGGCAACTGTTACCTGCTAATAAATAGTTTGAAGCAAAGTGCAGCAATTAAATTGAATTTTTGCTTATCTGTTCATCAACACATTACCTGATATTTAGAGCTTCCTCAGAGAGATAGGAAGAATACATTCAAATCTTATCACCCGTCCTACTCTTATTAACAAATAAATTCCTATGGCTCTTTAACTTGGAGGAAAGACTCCGATACAAGGGATCGCTCGGTTTACATACTCATCCAAGGATCAAGGCTAAGGGTAAGTGTCCTGCCCAAGAACACACAGACGAAACTCAGTGGCGCCAGTGAGGCTTGAACCCTGGTTATACGCATTTTAAGTCCACCATGCTATCAACTGGGTCATGCCATCTTCACAAAGTAATACTAATTTTGTTAACAGAAGTACTGGTATTTGCAACAATTTATTGAAAGAATAAAAATAGGTAAAACTAACTGGATTCAGTAATAACAGTGGAGGAAACTTTGTTAAAAGTTTAATTTGCCTTTAAGTCTTTTATTATGCCCCTGAAGAGAGGCATATAGCAACTGCACCGTCTGTCCTTTAGATTGTTAGTTTGTTCGTCCTTCCGAATCCTTCCGAAACAATCGTGTCTCAGTCATAATTTTTAAAGTAAGGAAGTAAATTTCATAAACTTCACACAAATGTTAATCCCAAAAGAGAAGGTGTGTTGTGCTCAAGAATATGGTCCATACCTCAAAGATCAAGGTCACACTTGGAGGTCAATCAAGGTCACACTTGGAGGTCAACTGAGTAAACATCACTTCTCAGGGAAATTTGTTACTTACTGGTGACAGTTCTTGTTAAATTGATAATGCTGAATGATATTCTACCTGGGAAAATACTAAATGACATTTATACCTGGGGTAAAGGCTTCACTACCGTCCTGCTGATTAACCTGGTATTTGTCCGAGTATCTCTCTATATCTTTTCTCTTCTCACTCTCTTTAATGTAGTACGGTGACTTTCTCAATGTAGCCACAAATTCTTGTTTCAACGCCAGTACATATTCAAGGTCGTCATTCTGCAGCAGAGGGACTGGTTTAAACTCCTGTACCTGAAAATGTATAATTTGTATACGTATTTGATAAACAATGTTATATATTTCCAAATATATCTAAACATAACTGCGCCATTTGAATTTCATCACAATTATTAATGGATTCTTACTGCAGACCAAATCTTTTCCACTTTAGGGACTTTTTTGAAAACTAAAAGACTCGGCTAGCTTTTGTTGTATAAATCTTTAATATTAAGTCACATGATGCTTTAGTGATCTTGTAAATTCTTGTTTGGTGATCAAAGTAAACTTCATTTTAATTAAAATGTACAACTTTTTGCAAAATAGAATCGTGATTTTGTTTCCAATCATGGGCCATCTCTAGCATATAAATCACAATAATACTCATATTTATATAACGAATAACATCTAAAATAACAAAAGCTTGATTCTTACTTAAGTCAATATTAAACGAGATGTTTGTAAGGTATTTATGCCCCGCTTTAACAACCATGACACAAACATAACTGCCAAGTTTTGAGTGCCAGCTGTTTTTGAGTTATGGAAGCCAAGCAATTTTTACTGAGTTTTCAGATAAGTGTGTGTGTGTGTGTGTAGTTCGAAGGTTTAAATTTAAGTCCGTCCGCCAACTAACACGTCAAGGTAACCCTGAAGCGATGGGCACAATAGAGTCTGGACTTTTCTAGATGTGTATGTAGGTTTATCTGATGCTGCTGTGTAGTGTAGTCGCTTCTCTTGTAGGTATGAAGTGTCGAATCGCTGATGCTCTATATAGTTTCGCTGTGGCGGTGAAGTGGTCTGGTCGAGGTGGCCTACATCCGCTAAGGTGGTTGTCCTACATCCGCTTCTGGTCGGGTTCTCTGTTTGGGGCCACACCCATCACAGTATGACCACAGTGCCGCACAGACCGCCCGATGTCTCCGTCCCCCTTCTGTCTTCTGCAGCTTGTGAAGAACTACGGTAGAATGTGGGCTTCCACTGCAACATAGGTGACCGAGGTTTATGGTTGAGTATAGGTCCGTTGCAGCTTCAGCCAGCGTACCTGTTCCCACTTCAGGGATCTGGAGACATCAGATGATGTGTGCTGTGATGGGACGCAGGAGACACCTTCACTATCAGTCACCCGACGCTTAATCCTGAGAGTGTACTGAACGTCGGCAGTGCCCTCTCCGCAACGTGCATGCTGTGACATAGAGTATCATTGGCAGTTATCCTTATATATATGTAGGTATTTTACATTTGGATTTCATATGGGTTGCTTAATTTGCATATTCTTCATCAAAAATAATGTATCCCATATGTCATAGTTTGAGTTTAAAGAGTGAAAATAAATCATAAATGTATTTTTTTAAATTAGAATCAAATTTAATCTTAATATTCATTCAATAAAGGGAGGTAATTTAAAAAATAATTTTAACTTAATATTGTTATTTAGGTTTAAATATAGAAACATAACAACATACTTGTATATTAAAAACAATAGACCCAAGAGGGCCTGTATCGTTCTACTGGATACCCTGGGCTGGGGCCAAAATTTGACCCCAGGTTCACCATTTGAACAAACTTGTTAGAGCCAAAGCTGATATTTAATAACATTGAGCCTTTATCACTTGTAGTTTCTGAGAAGATTTTTGAAGTTCTTCCCTATAACTCTATGTAAAACTGATCCAGCAAATGAAACTTTTTTTTTTTAAAATTTAAAAAAAAACGTGAAAAAAATATATAAAAAAACTTTTAAAAAAAAAATAAATTTAAAATTTAAAAAATGATTTATATAAAAAATAAATAAATAAATAATTTGTTTTTTAAAAAATTAAACCCATCAGCCAAGGTTTCCTATGGAATTTTTTTAGTTTTTAGTGATTTTTTACAAGTTTTGTTGCCATGGCAACCACATTTCTTATGCTAATCTACCCCAAAGGGGAGGTGTATAACTACACCATGAGACAAACATTCTTGCCAAGTTTGGCATTTGTAGTGCCAGCTGTTCTTGAGTATCACAAAGACAAGCGATTTTTAGTGATTTTTTACAACTTTTGTTACCATGGCAACCACATTTCTTATCCGAATCTACCCACAAGGGGAGGTGCACAACTACACCATGGTTTTTAGTGCCAGCTGTTCTCGAGTTCGCAAATACAAGCGATTTTTCGATTTTTAGTGATTTTTTACAACTTTTGTTACCATGGCAACCACATTTCTTATCCGAATCTACCCAAGACAGGCGATTTTTAGTTTTCCTTTTACATGTTTTGTTACCATGCCAACCACATTTCTTATGCGAATCTACCCCAAAAGGGGAGGTGCACAACTAGACCATGACACAAACATTCCTGCCAAGTTTCGAGTTTGTAGTGCCAGCCGTTCTTGATTCATCACAAAGACAAGATTTTGGGATGTACCGACCGACAGACCTTTTTTTAAATATGTTTTGTTACCCTGGCAACCACATTTCTTATGTGAATCTACCCAAAAGGGGAGATGCACAACTACACAATGACACAAACATTCCTGGCAAGTTTCGAGTTTGTAGTGCCAGCTGTTCTTGAGTTCTCGCAAAGACAAGAAGATTATATACCGACCGACAGCCTGTGCAAAGCAATATACCCCACTTCGGGTAGGGGGGCATAATAAAATAAACAAGCCATGAACACATAAATGACTAGAATAATAAATAATCAATACAAATTCCATTTAAAATTTTCATAAACAATAATTAAACACGAGGCTCATTACGTGGTTTAAGGTTTTATTTCATACCGCAGCCGACCCCATTTTCGCTTCTTGGAGAAGGGATTGGATAGGGTATGCAAGTTAATACTCGGACCGTGCAATGTAATTTAATACATATATGCACATTTGTCATTTCATATCAAACTGAAACACATTATCAGGGTTTTCATTTATATTTAGACTGACACCATCAATCTTCCAGTTCTCACCTCTAATCCCCTTTTCAGGCATGCACAATCACGACCTTAGAGCACCAATGACAAGTCTTAATTGTTGCCAAATATCTGCATGGTAAAGATCAAAGGAATCTCAAAACTAAACAGTTAAAAAATTGTATAAATCAACAGGTAGTCAAACATTAGTCTCATTTATTTGATGTCAGGGAGCTTCTTTTTTTTTACATATGGCGTTTAAAGTATGCACCCTAGATGTCTCATTGTGTTTGACCAAACCCCTTGTGGAAAATTTCATTCAAAAACTAAGCTCAAATAAACCACAACAAAAATTAAATATAACTAATCAATAAATGATTAATCTTCTATTTAATACCACATTTATGGCAAAGTAACATATTACATTAATAAACATATATATTTCACAATATATGCGCCTGTCCGTGTGTAAACATTTCTTGTACGATGTTACTGCGCAAGACAACTATAATGTATAGTATGTAGATGTAGATTAAAAATAATGTTTTTCATATAAATCAAAATGTTTTGGCATTAAAATGTTATTGTACCATAGCTGTAATGGTTTTCCTTTGTTCCTGCTTATGATATATTTTTCATAAACCTGAAGATCTGAACCTAAGCCGTGCTATAAATGCCGGTATATTTCAGCCGTGCTATAAATGACAGATTCGGCAGTTATACCATGGCCTACTCCATTGTACATGCGCATAGTTGTAAGTTTACACACAACCTGTCAATCAAAATGTCAATTACCGGCAATTTCTAAGGTACAAAACATTTATAGCATACTTTTCTCGTATGCGATTTATACTGCACTCTCGGGCCTGCGGCCCTCGAGAAGCAGTATAAATCGCATACATGTATACTCGAAAAAGTATGCTATAAATATTACGTGTGAAATGGATAACAAATGATAACTCTTCACTTTTAGAAGTTGCACATTTACAAAATTAAGTGTATCAGCTTAAATTGACTCCATATTGCATGAAAACTATGCACTATTAAAGTCCAAACATAAAAAAGTCAAACGTGTATGCACGTCGAAGACGGCGCATATCAAAAAATCTCTTAGACATGTATTTAATGCCCTACTCAAACCCAGGGCCTTTAACGTACCTTGCTAGCACTGAGCTATACAGAGAACAAACAGTTCATAATCAACTTTTCTCCCACTATTTTTTCACTATTTTGGGAATGGGTTCGGGTCAGATCAGATCGGGAAAAATCGCGTCGTGAAATCCCCCAAATTGGGAAATATTAAAAACCAATTATTTTAAGAAAACAAGGACTATGCAAATGTTCTGTTAACTTTTATTTTAATAAATAAAAGATATACACTAAATTACAGACTAATATCTATGTTGTTCTTCATTTTAAAAATGTCAACAGTAAGGTTTTGCTGTTCATCAGTGAGTGTGTCAGCACTCTCTCGTGAGATCCTCATGACAACGTTGTTTGGCTCAGCCTGTAAAGTGTTCCGTTTAACTAAAAATCACTAGCCCAGGTCAAAAGTCAGTAACGGCAATATAATATTCAACAAAAATATCAAAATACATTATTTAATAAAATAGCACTCTAATTATAACAATTTAAAGTTTATTAAAAAAGTTCTGGGTCGAGTTTGGTCCTAGAACTGTTAATGAGGATGCGTCGACACGTTTGTTCATTGTCTCAAGAATTTTTGAAGCAATACTTTTACATGGACCTGCTTGCTTCGCAGAATTAAGGGAAGTTGCTTTCTTGTGTGGTTTGCCTATTTCATGTAAAAAAACGATTCTAATTTAAAAGTATTACTTCCCTGAACAAGCGACGATTTCTTGTCTTATTCGTTGGTGGCGAACTCGACGCAGTATAAACAAAACATGTTGCTGTCGCGAAATTTAGGCCAATCTCGCCCTTCTATGATTCCTGAAACGTGCTTGTACGTTTTTCTCATCATATTCTTTTGACTTTTAATTTTTTTGAATATCGAGGCAATTGTCAATACGCAGATCCCTATAAGCATACACATGCGCAGTTAAATAGTCTATGTTATGATAGACTGTAGACATCCGGTTGGTAAAAAATATCAGAAGAGGTTCGTATTTTTTTGTTCATTGGCGATGTTTAGAATGTTGACGTCATGAACGTAAACATTTAGAGACGTGACGTATTATAAATGAAATAGTCGGGGGAAATGTTACGGGGAGATTGGCAGAATAAAAAAAAAAATGTGTTTTTGTGTGTGTTTTTCCAGACAGGGAATGTTAGCTCATGTCCCTGTTAAGAATCCAAATAACTATTCAATACTATATTCTGAGTAGAACCAGTCATTTGGTAAATGGCAAATAGGACGCATTGATTTCTAAAATGTCAAATGAGTACCATTTTTGAATCAAACTCTTCAATTACGACAATATGTTGTTAGATTGTCATTTATTTTTAGACACTGCCATTTATTTTAGACCATATTATGTTTAGCTTTCTTTGTGTTTAATACATATTTTCTTGTTTTTGTTGCTAGATGTAATATTCCCTTTACTTTTAACAATGGTAATAAGTAAATGGCTGAGTTCGCTTTAAGGTTTTACCTTAGTTCATATTATTTTAGTATGGTCATGTCGACATTGTCACAATGATTATAAATACAGTCAGAGCTCAAACCTTAAACAGTTACAAGTTTTATAACTGCTGTTTTATAACTGCTGGAAGTTATTAAAATGCCAAATTATTATCTCCCTTTGGTTTAGCGTAGCAGATACTTTTCTCTAATAACATTTGTAACCTAAATCAGTGAGCAGTTGTTCGTTAATTATCAGGTTGGAGCCTACAAAAAGATTTTTAATGAATTTTGTTGCATAACAGTAGGTAACTTGAGAGGCCTTGCGCATTGGATTTTCATCGATGCTCACAGAATTTTATTGCATGGTTGTAAAGTTGAATAATCACCCTACCTATACTATATATATATAGGGAAAATTCCTGTACAGAAGATAGAATGCATCTGAACTGGAATGATTTTGTGGTAGTAACTGATTCTGGTGGAATGATTTTGTGGTAGTAACTGATTCTGGTTATTATCCCAGTTTTAGTGTATTTTTTAATAACAGTCACAGGTTATGGAAAACGTAACTATTTAAGGTTAGAGGTCTGACTGATATATTGAAAGTTTGATGAAGAAATGAGAAAGTTATAGCCAACGTTAAGTTTTCGGGAAGAAAAAAATGAATAGATTCCTATGGTTCTCTAACGTGCTCGGAGGATAGACCGATACACGGGAACACCCGGTTTACGTCCCCATCCAACGGACGAGGCTAAGGGAAAGTGTCTTGCCCAAGAACACACCAACGAAACTCAGTGGCACCACGGAGGATTGAACCCGGGCCCTCCGGTTACAAATCTGCTGAGCTAGTGACTGCGCCAAGTCAGCCCTCCAAAGTTTGATGAAGAAATACCAAGAAGTGAGATAGTTATAAAGTAATACCCGGTTATATCGGACACCTTTTGGGAATTTTCTTATATACGCACCGTTAGAAAAACAATACAAGGATAAACTCGGTTGTTACTAGTGTTACGGTTCAATTCCAATGTGCTCCAATACGAATAGGTTCCGCAAATGTATTTCAATCGAGTAAACGCGTGTTTGAAGTAATAAACCATCGGCTGGGGAATATCGGACAGTCAGCGGGTTGTATCAGACATCAAAAAAGGGTTCATCGGAAATGCATTTTTCAACTAATATGAAGTCATTTAATGTGTTAATAACAAATAAACATGATTACCAGCTAGGTAGTAGGTATTTTATTAGTAAATAAGATTATTGCGTCAGAAATACACAGCCTACGAAGCTATGAACAAAACATGAATTGCGTATAATTAACATGTTCTTATACAGTTACGATAATTTTAAAATGGCGCAAATGCTTAAAGGTACATATTCAGAGGAAAACACTGAAATGAGCTGTAAATAAACAAGGACAAATCAGTACTCAGCGGGGACTCGAAAATAGGGACCCTTGAACGAAAAATTAGGTGAAGGTAATGTGTACCTTCACCTTCTTACCACAAAAGTTAGCCCTACGACGAGAAAGGAGTAATGTGCTTAAAAACCTTTCTATTAACATACACCTACTCGGAGGCCAGTTGTCTTTAAACAAATCGCAAAAAGAAGATATAAGCGCAAGTTGATCTTCTCTGATTTCAGAATTGTAAGGTCATCATCATGGTTCAATACTTTATAAACTATATTCTTATGAAACGGGTGTGCTGCAAATAATGTTAGTAAGTGCGGCCCATATACATGTACAAGCATTTAATGCACAAGGGTAAGTTCTACCCTTAATACATTTAATAAACACCAAGGCCTAGTCTACCGTGAAATAGATTTGCCTTATTATTTTGAATTTAGTAAATTGCAACTGATTTTCTCATGACGCGGTTACATTTTACAAAATCTTACGGTCGCTTTTTGTTTTTTGTTTTTTTGTGTGCGTTTTTTTCTTCTACAGCGATACCGTTGTGTACAATGAAACAGTCCCAGGTTAACACCCACCATTATGTGAATTACCAGCGGCCCTTGAATTGATGTAATTTAGGGTTTAATTTGAATTAAAGGATAGTACATTTTACTTATTTTAGAAGCGTAGCGGTCTTGTTTTTACAAGCAGCAATCGTTGTTATGCACCGCGACAAGTGCGATCATGTTTATATGGATCACGTGCTGTGACGATCCGTTACTTATCGTTTCTGGTAAAGTAGTGAGGGAAATGTTAATATTGTAAATATTATTTAGATCTAGATCTTCATAGCTAATTTATTAGATCTTGACCGATACGGTTATTATTTTCTAGGAAAAAGTACCCGCACATTTCTATTCAACACTAACATTAATGTCATAGTCTCAGGTAAGATTTCCGTCCGATACAACCCAATGCGAAGTTAAAGTTACTTTTTACAAGTGGGGTTTAACGGACACTTGTTTTTTTCTATCTTTTGATATTTTCCCCCTAAAATTGAAAATATTTTGCATTTACATTTCTTTTTTAATTATTTCTTAGTTTTTCAGTCAGATAACGAAAGGGTGATCACTACTACAACCTGGTCCACAACCAATCAAAACAGTCAATACATTTCGTCACTTGTGCTTGCCTATTTGTGTTTATGTAGGACAGAATTGTAAACAGACAGGAATAGCAATGCGGTTACAGTAGTATTGCGTTTATTAGAGCTATAGATACTAAGATACAGATATTTTGAACTGTCCGAAGAACCCCAGCTGTCCGATATAACCCAGTATTACTCTAGCCAACGTTACATTTTGTGACGGACTGACGGACGAACAGACTGACGATAAAGTGATCCCTATGTATCGCCGCATTTTCTTCGAAAAGGCGACACAATAAACCATATAATTTTGCATACTGGAAACAAAGGCGGAGGCTGTAAACTCGCTGCTGGTAAGGCTTCTCCCCTGCCGAAACCTAGGGCTTGTACATCAAACGACACCGTCTTCCCTCTTCCTCTTCCTCTTCCTGCCATTTCAAGGACGCATTTGCAGAGTTCAATTACTAAGAAGCAAATATCCGTAAAAAAATAACTGATGAAATTTATTTCTGGCTCGCAAACTGCATGGGCGCGGCCATCTTTTATAAAATGGGATCTGTCAGTGTTTTTTTATTATCTAGTTTAATAATATTTCATGCATATTTATAATAATTAACAAAAATAATAGAGAAAATATTTATTCTGAATTATATTATGCCGTTTTTAGTTAATCTAAAGTAAAATTTAAATAAATATTGTGTTAGATAATAATTGATCCCTGGAGTGAAAAATGACCTTAACCTTTCAGAAAAAGTAGGACATTTTCGTTGTTTGTTGTGTAAAAAATCTGCGCATCGAATTTCACAGAATTGCATTTCTTTCAAGTGGTAAGAGTGGTATTTTTTTACATTATCTGTACATTTATTATGTTACTTATCTATGCTGTGTTTTTGAACAGGTGTTTACTAAATTATCCTTGCATTTATATGACATGATTTTACTGTTTACATTATGTAATTTGTCAACAGGTTCAATGAACTTCAAGACAGTTCAGCATGTACGTGCAGTACGCTTTAAACATTGTTTGTAAAGGTCATTCCAGGCTATAAGAAATATGTTATGTTGAATGATAGAGTTGCAGTGGTTGCGGGTTTATCATACTTCCCTGATCTCGTCTTAAGTTAAGACTAATACCCACTTTACACAGAGGTGGCAATCATTGAGCGATCAAAAATTGGCCAGATCTCTTGAACTTTCAATGAACGCCCAGTGATCGCCAACATATCGCAATGATCCTCCAGTGATCTCTACTGTTGCCACGGTCTCCTCATAATTTTGACCCAGTCCAAAACTGGGTCAAAACTATGAGATAGTTTTAACCCAGTCCAAAACTATGAGGAGATCGATCTCCAAGGTAAGCAATCTCTCAACGAACGCTCAAGGACCGCTCAACGATCTCATCGGTCTCCCAATGATCTCTCAGCGATCTTTCAATGATCGCCAAGGTCGCTCAATGATCTCTATAGATCGCCATTAAAGTTGCCGAAAATTGAATTTTTGATCGCTCAATGAACACAGAAGCGACTTGTTCGAGGTTTTAGGAGATCGTAGAGAGATCGGGCCAATTTTGTATCGCTCAACGATCTCCTTCTGTGTAAAGGGGGCATTAGAAGGGGGCATTAGAGGTCCCTTGTTCGATTCATGGTGGGGTCAGGTCCCAGATATTTCTGTCGCATTCGCGCTGTAACGTACAGTACAGCTCACGCGAAACACACACTTCACTCGATTCGCCGAGTTTGGTCGTATAGAGTTTCGCGCGTATCTACGCGGAGTTACGGGCCACCAAGTACATGTATGTAATGTAATAAATATAGGCAGGCACACACAACAAATAATTGATTGTGACGAGGAGTATTAATCAAATTATGAAGCAACATTATATTGATAAAAACAAGTAGAGGTTTACCAATTACATTCACAAGGTGTGTAAACCTTTAAAATGACCTTGCTGTTTAATTGAATTAAATTGGAATTTATAGTCGCACCGACATATATATTCCAATTTAATTCAATTAAAATACGTTATTTAGATAATGTAAACTGTTTTACACTTAAATTGCCCAACCATTTGTATTTCACCAAAAGCCTTGAAATTAACGTAGTTATCGGAATTGGCAATTCAGTGCAATATTGCTCTCTAAACATATTACCCGGTACAACTTTCTTTTCAGGTAGAAGTTTGATCAGCAAATAGGTTTATATCGGTGCACAAGTGTGTACATGTTTATGTTGATTATGTGCAGAATAGTACCGGAGATAACGAAAAGCAAGTGCAATCAGATTAATTTCATTTCCTATTGTATACCCACGTGCCCGCTATGAGTATGGCATAAGCGGAGTAAGGATCAATACACACGTTTTATATTTAATATTCAAGTATAGCACAGTCTAGATAAAAGTGTATAGACATATTCAACTGCAAGTTACATGTAAAAATATTCAGGCTTATTTCAGTTTTACTTTTGTTAAATTTGTGAATAAGGGAATTTGCCAGGGCGATGTGTTTAGACCTATTTAATTACTTTTGGAATATGTAAATCGCGTAAGATGTCGCTTGGTATAACTTTGATAAATTCAATATTAATCAGGCACTCGTGTAAGATCATTATATATTAAACATTGATAAGAAAAAAAAACAATAGATGCAGGTAGACACAATTGTAAAAAACATCATGGATTACGGAAATCAACAAGATCCCTTTCACTATATATTGAATTTATTGAATAATTTGGATACAATTCTCTAATAACTTAATGGACGCAGTATCCAACTCGTTTGATAAATTCAATATTATTCAGGCACTCGTGTAAGATCATTATTAAACATCGATAAGAAAAACAAACAATAAAAGCAGGTAGACACAAATGTTAAAAAAAAATCATCCTCCCACTAAAACTACGATTTAATTTGTGAATAGAGGAATTCGCCAGGGCGATGTCTTTTGACCAATTTAATTACTTTTGTAAATCGCTTAAGATGCTACATGGTATAACTTAATGAACACAGTCTTCCTCAGTTATTAAGAAAAATATATGTAATGAAAATGGCTCAAAACCAAAAAATAAAACCCAGCGATATCATACAGGGCCCAGATGTTCAAAGATCGTTTATCTTAACCGAGCATTACTTCAACATTTTAAATTTCTCCGAATTTCCGATAAATGAATACTTCTAACGAGACGTGAACATGTGAAAGCATTATGTTAAGAAGAAATACAAATGTTAGTAGTACAAAACATATTTTTATCAGAAAATGTACTTTGAAAGTTTACACTAACCAAGGATTAAGCTAACCGATCTTTGAACAACTGGGCTCAAATGTGTTCAAAATGTCTTACCTTTTCCGACGTTCTGAAAAAGCCGCTCGTGCGGATTTGTTGCTTCTTGTCGACGTCATACTGAACCAGGAAGCAAGTATCTTCCTTGTTTAGTAGAACTCTAAGTGTCATTGTTACTAGTAACAGTATTCACAATATCACAAATAAAACATGCTTGTATATATATTAAAACATGAGGACTCTGTGTTTTTTGTTTCTTATTAATTCACAATAGTTTAGTGTTTGTTAGCAGATGTTAATATGTAACTGAGTGATCACAAGCCAAGAATGATGTAGATGTTGCGATATATCGACTAGACTACACCATATGAATCAGATAAGTTACGCTCCCAAAACTAGCTGCGAGTTTGGGATGACAGTAGGGTGTGTGAGGTTTAGTGCACCCTAGAACCTGGTTTAAACCCCAGTCTTTTTTGCCACTGACCGTTTGAAGAAGACAGCCCTATTGTCAACCTTTTTTTGTGTATTTTTGACGTCATATTCCTTATTAACATTTCCAGTCATGTTTGTCGTTTTGCGTGTTTTAGAGTTAACTGTATTCTGCGGAAGCTGCTTTTCCTGTTCGACTTTTATACTTTTTTTAAGTGTTTCTACGACCAAACTCCTGTAAACTTTTATTTGTAGCGACAACTCCTCTGAAACTACTGGATGGATATTCATGAAACTTTACAGAAATGTTGCCCATAAAGTCTAGTTGATCCTAGCAAAAATTCATGTTTATGTGAAATCCAAGATGGCCGCCAAAGCTAAAAATAGAGTTTTAAAATACAAGTTTGTAGCGACTACTTCTTGAAAACTATAAGTGATATTGATATGGGACTTTTTCTAAAATGATCAGCATGACATGATGTTGATCCTTGTCAAAAATCGTTTTTATTCAATGTTAAACATGGCTGCCAGCGGCCATCTTTGTTTACATAGAGTTATATAGTAAAAACTTGTAGCGACTACTCCTCTGAAACTAAAATGACCGTGCCCTGGGGATCCAAAGTTTATATATTGAGATTTTGCATGGTTTTAAAAGACTTATATCATGTATATAGGAAAAAACTTTAAAAAATCGTCTTCCCTGAAACCATAAGGCACAGCGCTTTCATGTATTACATGTAGCATCAGCTTATGGTCCGCTACTATGTCTGTTCGAATTGTGACCTTTGGGTCTAATTTGGCCTGCCAAAAAATATTTAAAAGTCTTCTTCTCTGAAACAAGAGTCAGAGGTTTAATATTTTGCATTTACTGTAAGTTTATGGTCCTTTACCAAGTTTGTTCAAATGGTGACCCTGGGGTCACATTTGGCCCCGTTCCAGGAGTCACATGTTTTACATAAGACTTGTATAGGGAAAAACTTAAAGAATGTTCATCTCTGAAACTGCAAGAGTCAGAGGTTTAATATTTTGCAGTTGCTATAAGCTTACCAAGTTTGTTCAAATGGTGACCCTGGTTTCAAATTTGGCCCCGAAAAAGACAAAAAACTTTTCAAACCACTGACCGGGCTGAAATGTTGCTGGCCATAATTGAATTGAATGTTGTTTAACGGCTCATCAACACAGTACAGGTTATTTAGAGCCGCCCCAGAGAGAGGGGAAGGATACATAGGAATCCGGGAACCTGCCCTACTCTTATTATCGAATAGATTCCTATGGTTCTTTAACGTGCTCGGATGATAGACCGATACACGGGACCGCCCGGTTTACGTCCCCATCCGATTTGTTACTTAAATCATAAAATGATGAATGTGACCTTATACCTTATAGTATGCACTTCCATATATGTTTAATTACAGACTATATCAATGAAATACACTAAATACCTCATAAAATTGCATTGATAAATGAGTGCTTCGAGTAAAAGAAAAGTTATTTTTGTTATGAAAAAAAATTCGGCTAGATTATCACAACAAAAACATAACGTCCCGTCATAATGTCAATCATTATTTTGACACATTAAATTTGCAAATTAAGAAAAAGTTTTCTGTATTTGATTTATGGAAGGTTCAAATGACGTTTAGAGATTATTTGGAAACAATTTTTGCTAGTAGCTATGTTAATAGTTGGAAGGTCACAGACATGATTGCCGCGATTTCATTGGATGATGGACACACGTCTGACGGTTGTGTCAAGATAAATTGTGATACAGTGTTGTTTTCAAACGGTGCGAAATGCGCGTGTGGGTTAATTTGTTGTTAATTGAAATAATGCCACAAATTAAGCTGCCAGGAGCAAGAATGTTGATTGTTTGATGTTGTTAACAATCGCTAGCGGCGTTAAACACTGGCCTGTTTTATACAGTTATCAAATTCTGATATGGCAAATTTGTCACTTGATTTGGTCTGGAATGGAAACGTCCAGTCGGGCAAGTGGCGGGCAACCAGATTTGCCAAGGTCACTTGCCCGCACCCAAAATCCACTTGCCCGGGGCGTCGGGCAACCGTATTTCCAGAACCCTGTACTGGCTTGGTCTTTTTTACCTTCGCTACTAAAGAACCAGTGTTCTCTGAAGGTCATTATGTGTAACGTGTCTGGTTACCGACCGTAAGATTTCGAAGAAATTCGATAATGTGCCAGTACTCAGGTGATCGATTTAGTGCCATCTTGGCCCTCTTGCTTGGCCCTCTTGTATTATCAACAGAGTTCTTGACAACCCTCACGTAGCAAGGCAAGTCATTTCAGATGTCAAGTCTTGCACCAATTTTGTACACTGTGACAATATTTGCCTCTTCAATATCCAATAGCCATTTTGGACTTCCGCCAAACCGTTAATAAACAGATTCTTTTCCCATTTTCTAATCTCATCTGGTTCGTCAACTATCAATCTATCTTATCTGTTAACTTGTTCCCATTAGCATTAAGCCCTTTAATTCTATTCTCATGTCTAATAACATCAGCCTTGATGTCATCCACTTTTGCTTTATCTGCCTTTTGGATAAGGCTAATGTCAATCACATCAATTTTCTTGTCAATCACATCAATTTTCTTGTCACTTCAGCGCAGTAGGTAGCGCGGCGGATTTGTAACCGGAGGCCCCGGGTTCAATCCTCCATGGTGCCACTGAGTTCCGTCGGTGTGTTCTTGGGCAAGACACTTTTCCTTAGCCTCGTGCGTCGGATGGGGACGTAAACCGGGCGGTCCCGTCTATCGGTCTATCAACCGAGCACGTTAAAGAACCATAGGAATCTGTTCGATAGTAAGAGTAGGGCAGGTTCCCAGATTCCTATGTATCCTTCCCCTCTCTCTGGGGCGGCTCTAAATAACCTGTACTGTGTTGATGAGCCGTTAAACAACATTCAATTTTAATTCAATTCTTGTCACTTCAGATAAATACTCCGCACATCTCGGTTCAATATCATGGTCCGTCCAAATACTTTTTATGGCCTGAGGATCACAATAGTAACTGTACCAGTGTGCTATCAAGTGTGATTTATAAAAATCTTAATCAAAGATTGTGAATTAGCAAAAGACATACTTTTTCTCGCGTCCTTCACGTCTCACTAGTGAATTAATCAACACTATATAATATATGTAGAAACGGTCACTTGTGGACCACTGCAAACATACTATACAATGTCCATTGGTCTTTAAATCTCCCCTCAATCTGCAAACCTTCCTCTGAAGCTCAGAATATCCACAAAAAATCAAAAGTTGACCAGATTAAATTTTTTTAAATTCCAGTCTTTTTCAGCACCCCTCAAAACTAGCTCCATTTCACTGATAATTCAACTGTATTCCTACCCATTTTCAAATTATCATATCTTCCTCGAAAATCACCCAGTGGCATCCAAACTTGGCAGAAGTCATGAACATGTTCCAATATTGTCACCTGAAGGCAGAAATAAGAGAATGATTGCACATTTCCAAGTTGAGAGCAAACCGATTAACACAGCCCTAGTTTTTTACGGTGTAGGAATCTTCCTACCGTCATGGTCAAGGGAGGTAATTCTGTAGTGAGACCTTTAACTGAATTATTTTTTTGACAAAAGGCTCAAAACTTTATCAAACAAAGTAACAATATTGACGAGCATAAAATGACTTTACTTGGTGTTATCCGCGGACTATTTTTAACAAAATGGCACAAAACATGAAGCCGGTCACATTTGCTTCAAGTCAGTTTCGGACAACTTGAAAATGCACAGAACTGCCACGACATATCAACCGCTAAACTTGAATATCTTCTATACTTGTTAAAGAAAATGTTTGAAACTTTTAAGTTTTAGTATTCTATGATTGCTTTATCTTATCATTGTATAAAATTTACTGTTTGTGTAATATTACCTAATTCAAGTGTCAAAATGCATGCCCTTATATGGCAATTTATTGGTTTCTTGAATAAATGCCTTATTATTCGAACAGTACATCATCTTTGACTTATCATTTCTGCTTCCAAAGAAACTTCATTGTTGGTAGATAAGCTTACTTGTAATTGTAGTGGATGGCTAAGCTGGATTGATGAAATCCTAAACCTTCCTAATCTAATATGGTTAGATTTTTACGCCAAAACGTAACGTCATATTCATGACGATACGTCATATTCATGACGTCATCTTCATGATGTCATCTTCATGATGTCATCACATTAATTAAACATTATTTAATATCTATTTACTTCACATCTCACATCACATCACAAGAAAGATAAGATAAGATAAGATAAGAAAGATAAGATAAGATAAGATAAGATAAGAATGATAAGATAAGATAAGATAAGATAAGATAAGATAAGATAAGATAGATAGATAGATAGATAGATAGATAGATAGATAGATAGATAGATAGATAGATAGATAGATAGATAGATAGATAGATAGATAGATAGATAGATAGATAGATAGATCAGTAAGTAAGTAAGTAAGTGAGTAAGTAAGTAAGTTAATATATCAATAAATAAATAAGTAATGAAAAAAAGAAAGAAATAATAAAAATGTTATTGACTAATGCAACAATAACCGTCAAGTCGATACAAATGTCATACTTCGTTTACAAGTGACGAACATAGAGGCCAGATTAGCGATGGAATTGATATTGAAGAGTGACACGCCGATCACTACTGACAACATGACAACAGACGGGGACAGCAAAGCATTCAAGGGCGCTCGTGCTGCTCAACTTGCTATCACGGGCAAACCCATGTCAAGAATGGCAGATGTTGTACATCTTACTAAAACAATGAGAAATAAAATTAAGAGGACTGAGTTTTCACAAAAGATGTTTCCTGGACATACCAAACGGGACCGAGCATACATTCAGAAATGCTTTGCAAAGGACGTATCTCACCGTGTACTAACTTGAGTTTCAAAATGTACAGCAGACTATAGGCGACACAAATATTCCCTTTTTACAACAAAAATGGTGAAGATGGCTATAATAGACTGCTACCAGGATAAATGTGGGAAAACTTGTAGTAAATATTCCATGTCGTGTGGGGGTAATCCACCAATCTCAACGTGGAGAAAACATTTTATGCCAACATCATGTAAACGTCTAAAGATTCAGGGAGACGACAAAAATAAACTAAACTAATCGACTGTTTAAATGTTCGACTGGGAAAAGACGCTGCGACCAAGACATGTAAAGGTGCCGACACAAATCACGGTATCAATGCCTCAAACCCGAAAGACGTAACCTTTCGACGTAACGCTAAAGGCAGAAAATTAAGTGCCGCAGCACGGTTTAATGACGGACGGGCAAATTCAGCAATAGAACAAGTTAGTGCTGTTAGAAGGTCATTTCCCCAAAACAGAAACGTGTTGCGGTCACTTAAGAAAATTCAGGACAAAAATACGTACGACAAACAGTGACAAATGTTACAAACTTATAAAACAGCCAGATTTATCAACAAAGTGAATAAATTTAAAGTATACGATGACCAACGACAACATAAAACATACTCAACTGACCTTCTCGACAAGTAAACAATGATCACACATTTTGCTATATGAAAAGTGGGTGGGGTTACAATTTGACATGAAACACTACAATAGGATAATATAAACAATCTACTCACATGAAGCATGCAATCAGGATACTCTTTATGTCCTAAACACAGTATTGGTATCAAGTGCAGGCATCTTTGTCTTTCCATGTTGACGCTATAAAGCTCCAAGCTGAGATGGTCAAATCGCCAACATAAACTGTTGTGGCAGAGATGAGACACGTCCATCCCCCTAGGAATTCCAGGAACACACATCACACACATATACATCACTCTATGAGCTAACATGTTCATCTGAGTATGTCTCCCAGTCAAAACAATCGACTGTCTCCCATATTCTGAAACTTTCTGACCACAGATTCATCTATTAAGTCCCAAATGACGGTTCTAACGCATGCACGGAGTCCGACTAGAAGCAAAGTAGTCTATTTTACATTGCAAAAGCATCAAATACTTATCAAAATCCATATTATACCTTAGAAATGCCTTGTTTCACTCTAAAATCAAGATTTCACTATAAAAAATCCACTCTGGCAACAACAAACGCTTTCTATCAAGCCCTTCACTGATCCAGATGAGGGTTGTTTAACTGAATTATTTTTTTGACAAAAGGCTCAAAACTTTATCAAACAAAGTAACAATATTGACGAGCATAAAATGACTTTACTTGGTGTTATCCGCGGACTATTTTTAACAAAATGGCACAAAACATGAAGCCGGTCACATTTGCTTCAAGTCAGTTTCGGACAACTTGAAAATGCACAGAACTGCCACGACATATCAACCGCTAAACTTGAATATCTTCTATACTTGTTAAAGAAAATGTTTGAAACTTTTAAGTTTTAGTATTCTATGATTGCTTTATCTTATCATTGTATAAAATTTACTGTTTGTGTAATATTACCTAATTCAAGTGTCAAAATGCATGCCCTTATATGGCAATTTATTGGTTTCTTGAATAAATGCCTTATTATTCGAACAGTACATCATCTTTGACTTATCATTTCTGCTTCCAAAGAAACTTCATTGTTGGTAGATAAGCTTACTTGTAATTGTAGTGGATGGCTAAGCTGGATTGATGAAATCCTAAACCTTCCTAATCTAATATGGTTAGATTTTTACGCCAAAACGTAACGTCATATTCATGACGATACGTCATATTCATGACGTCATCTTCATGATGTCATCTTCATGATGTCATCACATTAATTAAACATTATTTAATATCTATTTACTTCACATCTCACATCACATCACAAGAAAGATAAGATAAGATAAGATAAGAAAGATAAGATAAGATAAGATAAGATAAGAATGATAAGATAAGATAAGATAAGATAAGATAAGATAAGATAGATAGATAGATAGATAGATAGATAGATAGATAGATAGATAGATAGATAGATAGATAGATAGATAGATAGATAGATAGATAGATAGATAGATAGATAGATAGATAGATAGATAGATAGATAGATAGATAGATAGATCAGTAAGTAAGTAAGTAAGTGAGTAAGTAAGTAAGTTAATATATCAATAAATAAATAAGTAATGAAAAAAAGAAAGAAATAATAAAAATGTTATTGACTAATGCAACAATAACCGTCAAGTCGATACAAATGTCATACTTCGTTTACAAGTGACGAACATAGAGGCCAGATTAGCGATGGAATTGATATTGAAGAGTGACACGCCGATCACTACTGACAACATGACAACAGACGGGGACAGCAAAGCATTCAAGGGCGCTCGTGCTGCTCAACTTGCTATCACGGGCAAACCCATGTCAAGAATGGCAGATGTTGTACATCTTACTAAAACAATGAGAAATAAAATTAAGAGGACTGAGTTTTCACAAAAGATGTTTCCTGGACATACCAAACGGGACCGAGCATACATTCAGAAATGCTTTGCAAAGGACGTATCTCACCGTGTACTAACTTGAGTTTCAAAATGTACAGCAGACTATAGGCGACACAAATATTCCCTTTTTACAACAAAAATGGTGAAGATGGCTATAATAGACTGCTACCAGGATAAATGTGGGAAAACTTGTAGTAAATATTCCATGTCGTGTGGGGGTAATCCACCAATCTCAACGTGGAGAAAACATTTTATGCCAACATCATGTAAACGTCTAAAGATTCAGGGAGACGACAAAAATAAACTAAACTAATCGACTGTTTAAATGTTCGACTGGGAAAAGACGCTGCGACCAAGACATGTAAAGGTGCCGACACAAATCACGGTATCAATGCCTCAAACCCGAAAGACGTAACCTTTCGACGTAACGCTAAAGGCAGAAAATTAAGTGCCGCAGCACGGTTTAATGACGGACGGGCAAATTCAGCAATAGAACAAGTTAGTGCTGTTAGAAGGTCATTTCCCCAAAACAGAAACGTGTTGCGGTCACTTAAGAAAATTCAGGACAAAAATACGTACGACAAACAGTGACAAATGTTACAAACTTATAAAACAGCCAGATTTATCAACAAAGTGAATAAATTTAAAGTATACGATGACCAACGACAACATAAAACATACTCAACTGACCTTCTCGACAAGTAAACAATGATCACACATTTTGCTATATGAAAAGTGGGTGGGGTTACAATTTGACATGAAACACTACAATAGGATAATATAAACAATCTACTCACATGAAGCATGCAATCAGGATACTCTTTATGTCCTAAACACAGTATTGGTATCAAGTGCAGGCATCTTTGTCTTTCCATGTTGACGCTATAAAGCTCCAAGCTGAGATGGTCAAATCGCCAACATAAACTGTTGTGGCAGAGATGAGACACGTCCATCCCCCTAGGAATTCCAGGAACACACATCACACACATATACATCACTCTATGAGCTAACATGTTCATCTGAGTATGTCTCCCAGTCAAAACAATCGACTGTCTCCCATATTCTGAAACTTTCTGACCACAGATTCATCTATTAAGTCCCAAATGACGGTTCTAACGCATGCACGGAGTCCGACTAGAAGCAAAGTAGTCTATTTTACATTGCAAAAGCATCAAATACTTATCAAAATCCATATTATACCTTAGAAATGCCTTGTTTCACTCTAAAATCAAGATTTCACTATAAAAAATCCACTCTGGCAACAACAAACGCTTTCTATCAAGCCCTTCACTGATCCAGATGAGGGTTGTTTAACGTCTCACTAGTGAATTAATCAACACTATATAATATATGTAGAAACGGTCACTTGTGGACCACTGCAAACATACTATACAATGTCCATTGGTCTTTAAATCTCCCCTCAATCTGCAAACCTTCCTCTGAAGCTCAGAATATCCACAAAAAATCAAAAGTTGACCAGATTAAATTTTTTTAAATTCCAGTCTTTTTCAGCACCCCTCAAAACTAGCTCCATTTCACTGATAATTCAACTGTATTCCTACCCATTTTCAAATTATCATATCTTCCTCGAAAATCACCCAGTGGCATCCAAACTTGGCAGAAGTCATGAACATGTTCCAATATTGTCACCTGAAGGCAGAAATAAGAGAATGATTGCACATTTCCAAGTTGAGAGCAAACCGATTAACACAGCCCTAGTTTTTTACGGTGTAGGAATCTTCCTACCGTCATGGTCAAGGGAGGTAATTCTGTAGTGAGACCTTCACTCTCCGAGAATTCCTTGTAGCTCTTGCAGACATAATTTAGCGACAAATGTCAGGTGCTCATCAAAAAAACAAATGCAAAAAAATCAATTAACCAAACTAATAATGTCAATTATACTCCACCAGAACAAATAATAGTCCTAAAACATTGACTTTGCGCAAACAATATCATGAAATAAAATATCCTAACTTAGATGAAAAGCGATTTTCTTAATTTCTCAAAGCCTGAACCATTTTTTGTGGCCACCATCTTACGCGCGCTTGTTTATTTCGCATCGGAATGACAGTATACATACCTAACTTCATCTATTGTTATCTATTGTTATACTAGCCACATTAGGCATTACTCACTCTTGGGCATCTTGTTTTAAGCAAGCAAGTTCATAATACAGTAAAGTTTGTTTAAAACAGTTTATAAGTATATCAGAAATATATGACTAAATATAAATCTTTTCTTTGTTATTATTAACTTAGTGCTATTTGCAGATCCACAAGACGATGTCTAATACTGTCAGATTTATTCCATCAAGGATTCTCCCATCCATAGAAAGGCTCCAGGGACGATGGAAAGGTTAGCATTTAGCTCTGTTTCATTGTTTTATACACCGTTTGTAAAATGTCCGGTATTATGGTATAGTCCAAGCACACCGATTGGGGTTACGGGGCTACACACACAATAATAACTGTAAACTGTATTCATTCTGTATTTTTTTGTGACTAAGTCTACATTTGGGTTAAGGCAACTATTTAGACAAGGACAAAAAAAAAATACCTGTGCTTCCGGTGGCATGACGGACCCTATTTTAAGGGGCCGACCCAAAAACTTTTTACGAAAAAAAATAAAAATAAAAATTTAAAAAAAAGATTAAATTTGTTCTGAACAATGATTTATCACAATTTATCATGGTAAACTGAAATCACAGAGAAACTTTCAGTTGTATCATCAACTTGTATAGGGTTTATGAGATAAATACATGGAGAACCTGAGTATCGTGCTCCAAAAAAACAAAAAATGCCTACCTACCTACCCTAGTTTTTCAGAGCATGCAATTTTTTTGGCCAAACAGGGAGAACAATGGGGTAGCCACCTCATCCCAAACTATTAGAATATATGTACGTCATTCCATTAACAATCATTCTACACAATAACTACCGGTAAAAGAATTACACTCACACTAACAAAACTTCAAAGATACATAACTCTTGATAAGAATGCAAACTCTATTGCTTTTGGGGTCAGTAGATTCAAGATCGTCATGACCTCATATGGTCGTACATGTTCAGCACAACTACTCGAGTAAAAATTCACAACAGCCAGGTGCGTTGCCCTTGGTAATAAGAGGTACTAGATAGATTTTGGGGTCAGTAGATCTAAAATCAAGGTCACATTGTTCTGACACTGACCCAATCTTTTAAAAGCACTTTTTGCACTGTAACTAAAACGTTACACCTACAATCTTGAAACTTCAATGATAAATCAATGGCCCTTAATGATTTTGGTGTTAGAAGGTTAAAGGTTATCTTTTTTCTTTAGATTAAAATGGGACTTTTCACAGACATATTATTTCGTGTGTACTGCTCTTGTTATTTTGAAGTCTGCTTACAGTAAACATATAACAGGGTTTTATGTCTGTAGTTTGTCATGTATGCATAGCTAACCATGAGAAAACAAGACCTTAGTTATACTAGTATTCATTCAGTTCTTTTTTATTACCCTAGATTCTAGATTAAATGATAAATTCTAGGTTCACATAAAACCTTGTTACATGTATATTGACTTTCATTTTGCATTCCTTCTAAAAGGTTATCAAAATTTAGTTCTCAAAGGTGAGTTATTGGGATCACTCTTTTTCCATCTGTTGTCGTTATTGTTGCTGTAAACAACTGCTTTCTTTAGAAATGACTTGGTCGAAACGGCTTCAGTCAATTTCGACCTTCGATGAATGATCCATACATGTAGGTCATTAACTTTTAAGTTTGTTCAAATTGTGTCAAAGCATCATCCCATAATCAAGGTCAGTAACTTTTAAGTTTGTTCAAATTGTGTCAAAGCATCATCCCATAATCATTCAAGATGGGCAATATCTTAAAGAATCATAACGGATAACACTCTTGCCAAAAACTAAATGTTAATATTTTACATAAATAATTTCACACATTTGTGATTTCTTGCTCCGAATATATTGTTGTTGCCCAATTCATAAAGGACAGACTGAGCCCTGCTGAACATGTAGTATTGCAAATAATATTTTAAGTATAAATAAACACCCCATTGATATGTTACATTGTTACTAATTGTGTGAAGTAATACATTTACACTTTTTCAGTTCTGGCAAAGACTTCTCCATACTTGTGTAATAAACATCCCGTTGGTATTAGACAGATACACAGGTCGTCATGGTTACCCGTCTCCATAGGTACAGGACCTGGGGATGGTAAAGGTGGTGGTGATAAAGTATCAGGTGAGTTTGAAATACTTGTGTGACAAGCATACCATTGGCACCAATTGTCATGGTTACCTGTTACCGTAAGTACAGACCTGTGGGTAGCCAATGGGTTTAGATAAAGTATCAAAGTATCAGGTGAGTTTGATATTCTTGTGTAACAACGTCCATATGGCTATAACAGGTTCCATGTTGTCATGGTTACCTGTTACGTGACAAGCCATAATTGCTTCAAAATGTATCATGGCAAAATCTTAGTAAAATTTGAATGTATTTTAATTGAAATATGGCCAAGTTTTGGAAAAACAGTTCTGCTGAATTTATGAATGTTTTTATGTCAGAATCATCCTATAAAATGATAAATGTGTCATAAACTTCTTTACTTTCTGTTCACATAACGTAATAAAAACATTTTTCTACCAATAATTTCAGGGCCTGGTGAAGGAGGTGGTAATGTTCCTGGGTCAGGACCTGCGGGGCCAGGGGACAACGGAGGGGATGGAATACTTCTCACCTGTCCGAAGTGTAATGCACCATTTACACACATAGAAACATTTGAAGGTAGTGTCTATGTATGTGTTCTTCACTTTAGATATATGCGTTTATAATTATAACATAGTCTTTTACCACAATACTTAACCAAATACTACAGAAAAACCTTGTAAGGAAATGAAATCATTGGGTCGACCAGTTGGTGATTGAAACTAAATATTTATTGCCATTATAGCATAGTTTACATTTATTTTACGACTGGCAAATGAGCTTTTCTCATATTGATTTCTCATCCCCATGCTATCCTTTAGTGACATTGCAGTAGGAGAGAGACTGTTGGCACATGTAAAGTGTTGGTTTTATGCTTCCTCACTCTTAAACAGTCCAAAACCTTCACATTATTACATATACACATTTAGTAAGATCACTGTTAACCATGCTAACAGTCTATTAAATCGTTTTAGAATTTATTTTTATGCCTCAGAAAGGCGGCATTTATATGCCTCCGAAAGACGGCATATAGTATTCGCACTGTCTGTCAGTCCATACAATCATTGGCTCCAAGGTCAAGGTCACACTTATAGGTCAAATGTCAAATTGTGTCCGGTCAATAACTCCGGCATTCCTGGATGGATTTTCAAATAACTTGGAATAAGTGCTCACCATAAAAAGACAATGTGTCGCGCACAAAATCCAGGTTCGTGGGTCCAAGGTCAAGATCAGCTTAGAGGTCAAAGTTCAAAACCACTTGGGGGCATTTGTCACTGACAGTGACATTTCTTGTTTACATGTATATCAGAGAGTCAAGTAACTCGGTGAGCAATACAAACACTTAAAATATTAATTGTCTACAAAACATGAAACTCAGTGTGTTCTCAAAACAGCAAGTCCTATAAAGGAGACTCACAGTATGTTCTCAGAACACAGGGAGTTCTATTTTTTTTGCATAAAAACAATATTTTGATTGTTTGCACGACTCATTGAGTAGTGGGTTTCTTGAGCTGTTGATATGGCAAATTCTAAACAAAAAATAATTCTAAAATGATTTAATAGACCATTTGTATTGGTATTGGGGCTGTCATATGAAGGCATACATTCCTTGAATATATGTAATGTATGTGGTGATGGATTTTATTTGGGCATTTTAGGTCAGCCGAGGTTCATCAAGTGCAGTAACTGCCATCACTTCATCATTGTGTCAGACACCTCCCTCAATATGAAGGACAGCAAACAGGAGAAACCAAAAGAGAAGAAAATACCCACACCAAAAGAAGTAATTAGCCAAACTAGATGAAACTAACCTTGTCAATAGAAATAACTTAGTATTCAAGTAAAAAGAAGGCAGTACCCACACCAAAATAATCCTTAACCAAAATATACACACCAACAGAAGTAGAAAAGGAAAGGCAGTACCCACACTAAAGTATGTAACCAAAAGAAAAGAAAATACCCAAACCAAAATATTAGATTTAGTCACACTTAAAAGACGTAAGTAGCCAAAACTGTAAAGAGAAAGCAATTCTCACACAAAAAGATAAAGGAATTAAGAAGCCTGAAGAGAAGACAATACCCACGCCAAAAGAGATAAAATGAGATTTCAATACCTACAGTTTTAGAAATTAAGTAGCCTAAAGAGAGTGCAATACCCACACCAAAAGGAAGTAGATGAAAGAAAAATGTTAACATATTACATAAAGTTAGTACATTAGTTCTGTAATGGTTGACTTCTTTCAGTTGTAAATATTTTGACGAAAGTATTTTTATTAACTGTGAAAATACCCTACCTCTAGTTCATATTTTAAGAATTTCATTGCAATTATTCTATCAGTAACCAAAAACAGTTGTATGCATGCCCCAAACAATTATATATAACTGCCATTTTAGATACATAGTACATAGATTTACCTTTGGAAGGTCAGCCAAATTGATTCATTACAGGACGGTCGCTATATAATTCATAGATCCACCCTGTACTTCAAACAAGTATCTGATCATGTATTTCTGACCAATTAAAATCACATTCTGTATTTACACCTGTTGGTAAAGCACATGCTGTTGCACAAATCTACAACAGAACACGTGGTAAATGTCTGTGGCCAGGTTGAGCATGGACTGGTGGGTGGGGTTTACTGGTGCTTATTGATGCACAAATCTTCAGCAGAACACATAGTAAATGTCTGTGGCCAGGTTTGGCATGGACAGTGGTGGGTGGGGTTTACAGATGCTTATTGATGCACAAATCTACAACAGAACATAATGGTAAATGTTTGTGGCCAGGTTGAGCATGGGCAGTGGTGGGTGGGGTTTACTGGTGCTTATTGATCCATGAATTACACATCCTTACTGAATATTTCAGATAAAGAAGTACTTGGACCTGCATGTGGTTGGTCAGGACCTGGCGAAGATGATCCTGTCTGTGGCCGTGTTTAATCATTACAAGAAAGTCACCCACAATCTCAAGAATGCCAAAAAAAAGGAAAACGCCAAACCTGAACCTCCCCGGGCGTACACATCTAGAGGTAAACATGGTGGCATATACCTTCTTATGTTTTTGTCTGCAAAATGTTCAATATTTTAAGACATAACTGTTCTAAGATTTTCAATCTGGAATAGAAGGAAAGTGGTTTTGCATTTAAGCCAACGCAGCATTCAACAAAAAAAACATTCTGTCATGGTTATCTAAATTCTATAAATGCTATTACTGTCAACTTTTTTACTTGGAATGTCATTATTTACTTAACAATTAAAAAAAATAATAATAACAAGAACTATCAATTAATCCTATAAAGTGATTCTTAAAATAATAGGAAATGTAACATCAGGCTTTTTCCGGAAGAATCCAAAATTAAAAAAAAAAATCCAATTGATGATAAAAACCATATAACCTTAACTAGAACCAATTTGAGGCACACCATCGAAAATCCCCACGCGTTCTTCACACAGTATGGTTAACAAATATATGATGACCCCATATCCTAATCTAAGGGTAACACTGTTTATGTTGAGTGTTCTTTGATACTATACAAATTGTATTATATACGTTTTTCTGTATGTATGACTATAAATAAATTAAATTTAGGATATTGTATATTTGACCTTTGACACCAGCCCAGAGACCCTGGAGCAAAATATGCTGTGTAGTCCCATTATAACATTAATTTTGAGAAAGAACAAGAAATGTCACTGTAAGTGACAAATTAAGTGACAAATGCCCCTGAAGTGACCTTTGACCTCTAAGTGTGACCTTGACCTTGGAGCCATGGATCTGGGTTTTGTGCGAGACACATCACAGGGCCTTCCCCAGGAATTTTTTAAGGAGTAGGGGCAAAAGTGCGGACGACGAAATGGGGTTAGGGCGCGGGAAGGGGGTGTCCCCCCTCCCGCATTAAATTTTTGTTTTTTGACCGATGAAAATAAGACATTTGTCATATATCTGGCATCATATGAAATCATATGAAATGAAATAAAAATACACTTAAAGTTTCATTTTAATGTGATTTTTTTTATTTATTTCACCTATTTATCAATAAAACAAAGCACCATTAATTTTTATCATTTATATATCAAAGTTTAAAAAATTCAACTGTAGATTACAGTTCTTAACACATTTATGTTCATTTAGCACCACCAGCTCAATTATTTCACCTATTTATCAATAAAAACATTTTATCATTTATATCAAAGTTTAAAAAAGTTACAGTTCTTAGCACATTTATGTTCATTTAGCACTAGCTCATAGTGAAGAGCGTCAAATCTTCTCTCCGTGCCAAACCTCCACTGCTTCCAAGAAATTGAACTCGCTGATGGAGTAAGCCGCGATCCTTTAATTTCTAATTACAATCAATTAGAAATTGTCTGAGTTTCTGTCACTCATTCTAATTATCCGCCATAATGAATCATCCAACACGGCAAACAAATCTCAAATTCAAGGTATTGTTAATCAACTTTAATTTAATAACGCAAGCCGCGATCCTCAACTTTCCATTCACTAGGCTTATTAAGTAATTACCACCAATTACCACCAATATAAATCCAATTATAGAAGCAAGGGTGCAAACAACACGCGTCATCTGTTTGTGTATTCACTTGCAAAAAGTGCCTGCAGCAAGTACACAGTAAACCAGTGTAGTCCAGTTTGGCAGCTACTGACCTAATTATCGATCAATATTACCTGAGGCGCAGTAAATTTCCCAGGCTGTATACAACAGGATGTTCGGAATTAGACTGTGTAAATGGGGGAAATCTTCGATATTTTAAGGCGTCGTGCTATTGGATTTTACGATCGCGGCATGAACAAGGGATTGCGGCATGTCTGTTTCAGAAGAAAAGGGATTGCGGTGCCGCTACGCAATAAATGGCTGGGGAAGGCCCTGCACATCGTCTTGTTGTGGTGAGCACTTGTGGCAAGTTATTTGAAAATCCGTCCAGGAATGCCAGAGTTATTGACCGGACACGATTTGACCTTTGACCTCTAAGTGTGATCTTGACCTTGGAGCCATGGACCTGGATTTTGTGCTCTGCACATCATGTTGGTGTGGTGGGCACTTGTGCCAAGTTATTTCAAAATCCATCAAGGAATGCCAGAGTTATTGACCGGACACGATTTGACCTTTGACTTCTAAATGTGACCTTGACCTTGAAGCCACGGACCTGGGTTTTGTGCGCGACACGTCGTGTTGTTGTGGTGAGCACTTATGCCAAGTGATTTGAAAATCCGTCGTTATTGTGAGAGTTATTAACCGGACACGATTGTAGGGACGAACGAACGAAGGAACGGACGGACAGTGCGACTACTACAGCCACCCTTCGCCCAAGTTCGGGGGCATAAAAACATTTCATTTGAGATGTTATTGAATATAAAAAAAATACCTCATATTACCACTCAACCCCGTTTGGAATAATAAGACATTCAATTACCACTCAACCCCGTTTGGAATAATAAGACATTCATCCATTGCATCCTATTTTACTTTCACAGAAGCTATAGCGGAGATTTTGCAGATGTCTGTGTCTGGTCGAAACAGTGCTGCACTCGGGCCCGGAGCTGACCCAGTGGCCCAGATAAAGGAACCAAACAGCTCTGATCCAAACATAGATAATGAAATTATCCTGGAGAAAAGCAACATCCTCATGCTAGGCCCCACGGGTTCAGGTGAGCAATATTCTAATACTTGGTCCCACTGGCTCAGGTGAGCAATATCTTAATGATTGGTCCCACTGACAGATGAGCAACAGCCTAATACTTGGTCCCACTGGCTCAGGTGAGCAATATTCTAATGATTGGTCCCACTGACAGATGAGCAACAGCCTAATACTTGGTCCCACTGGCTCAGGTGAGCAATATCCTAATGATTGGTCCCACTGACAGATGAGCAACAGCCTAATGCTTGGTTCCACGGACTCAGGTGAGCAACATACTCATGATTGAACCCACTGGATCATGTGAGCAACATTCATGCTTGGCCCCGCTGAATATGTGAGCAACATTCATGCTTGGCCCCACTAGCTCAGGTGAGCAACATTCATGCTTGGTCCCACAGGCTCAGGTGAGCAACATTCATGCTTGGCCCCACTGGCTCAGGCGAGCAACATTCATGCTTGGTCCCACTGGCTCAGGTGAGCAACATTCATGCTTGTCCCCACTGGCTCAGGTGAGCAACATTCATGCTTGGCCCCACTGGCTCAGATGAGCCACATTCATGATTGGCCCCACTGGCTCAGGTGAGTGACATTGATTTTAAAAGTTGTATTAACACATATATTCGTAACTCTTGGCAAACCGCTTGGGATTTGTCAGTTAACAATAAACTCCATTCAATTAAACCGTTAATCGGAGAATGGCATACAGGTTATACTCATTCATATTTATTACAAGGTGAGCAATTACCAGAATGTATACCCTGCTTTGCACCGTTAACGGTCAAATATATCTTATTGTAATGTGTAGACTTTGATCCTATGCGTCAAAGGCACTACAATGTTAATACTATGAAAGAGTTATTTGATACTATAGATTTTAGTCTTGTTTTAGATTTCCTAAAAGAGATCAGACTATATAAATCATTATTATGTGTTCTTATATATATTTACTTGTTTATATGCCCGTTGACTGGCATTTGTTGATTTACATACATAGTTTATATTACACCTTATCATCCCCTACTTTTAAATAGTTTTATCTGTATATATTGACATTAATTTTTAATTTCTTTATTTTTCATCAATTTTTGCGCACAATATGACCTATTTATGTGTCGACGTGCCGTAAAACACCATTCATTCATTCATTCATTCATTCATTCATGCTAGGCCCCACTGGCTCAGGTGAGCAACATTCATGCTTGGCCCCACTGTCTCAGGTGAGCAACATTCATGCTTGGCCCCACTGTCTCAGATGAGTAACATTCATGCTTGGCCCCACTGGATCATGTGAGCAACATTCATGCTTGGCCCCACTGGCTCAGGTGAGCAACATTTATGTTTGGCCCAACTGGCTAAGATGAGCAACATTCATGCTTGGCCCCACTGGCTCAGGTGAGCAACATTCATGCTTGGTCCCACTGGCTCAGGTGAGCAACATTCTTGGACTACTGGCTCAGGTGAGCAACATTCATGCTTGGCCCAATTGGCTCAGATGAGCAACATTCATGCTTGGACTACTGGCTCAGGTGAGCAACATTCATGCTTGGCCCCACTGTCTCAGGTGAACAACATTCATGCTTGATCCCACTGGCTCAGATGAGCATCATTCATGCTTTGCTCCACATGCTCAGGTGAGCAACATTCTGGATGGATTTTCATGAAACATTACATGAATGTTGCCCATGATGTCTAGTTGATCATAGCAAAAATTGACATTGATGTGAAATCAAAGATGGCCACCAAAGCTAAACGTGGCCGCCACAGCTAAAAACAGATTTTTGTCTCGCCTTTTCGAAGAAAAAAAGAGACATAGGTGTTGCTTTTCCGGCGGCGGCGATGGTGGCGGTGGCGGCGGCGTCAACATTCAAGTTTTGCGTTTAGGTCATTTTCTCACAAACTGTATGCACTAGACCTTTCGAAGTTTGCTTATAGTTGTATCATGGGTGGTACATCGCAACATGACAAAGCAAATGTGGAAGTGACCTTGACCCTCGAAGTAAAGGGCAGATAACTCAATAATTTTTAGGTTCAACTTTTGCGTTTAGGTCACTTTTTCACAAACTGTATGCACTAGACCTTTGAAACTTTGCTTATAGTTGTATCTCCGGTGGTACATGGCAACGTGACAAAGCAAATGTGGAAGTGACCTTGACCCTCGAAGTAAAGGGCAGATAACTTGATAGTTTTAAGGTTCAACTTTTGCGTTTAGGTCACTTTTTCACAAACTGTTTGCACTAGACCTTTAAAACTTTGCTTTTAGTTGTATCTTGACAAAGCAAATGTGGAAGTGACCTTGACCCTCCAAGCAAGGGCAGATAACCTTATAAATTTTACTTTCAACTTTGGCATTTAGTTCACTTTTCACAAACTGTATGCACTAAGACCTTTCAAACTTTGCTTATAGTTGTATCTTGATTGGTACATTGCAACGTGACAAAGCAAATGTGGATGTGACCTTCACCATCCAAGCAAAGGGCAGATAACTTTAATTGTTACATTTACATCACTTTCTCATGAACTAGAATTATGCACTAGATGTTTTAAACCTAATTTATAGCTTAATCTTTGGAAGAAAACATATTCTATTTTGACATAGTTGTTGTCTTCGTTAGTGCATCTTTTTTTTGGATGCCTGGATTTCATCTGTGACCTTGACCTACTTTTTGGAGCTGATGATTTTTAGCTCTACTGACCAGAGGCCTTCATTTTTCATCTGATCTTTACCAAACTTTACCAGATTGTTAATATCAATGAAAGCTCGCACAAAACCAGCCAGATTGGACCAATAACAGCGGAGTTATGGCCCTTGATTTAGTTAAAATGCTATATATTTTTATTTTTTTATTTTTATTTTTTATTATTATTATTATTATTTTTTTTAACATTTTCTTATTTCATTATTGTTTGATTTTTTGACGTCGTGTCAGCAGGAAGCATTGCTGTGCCTATTGCATATTTTTTTTCGGTTCGTTGATTTTTAGCTCTACTGATCAGAGATCAGCAGAGCTTATGCCGTGGTGCGGTGTCCGTCGTCCGTCTGTCTGTCCGTAAACTATTTTTTGTAGCGACTACTCCTCTGTAACTACTGAATGGATTTTCATGAAACTTGCCCGTGAAGTCTAGTTGATCCTAGCAAAAATTCAAGTTGATGTGAAATCCAAATAGATTTTTAAAAAACAAGTTTGTAGCGACAACTGCTTGAAAACTCTAAGTGATATTGATATGGGACTTTTTTTAAAATGATCAGCATGACATGATGTTGGTCATTGTCGAAAATCTTTTTGATTTGACGTTTAAAATGGCTGCCAGTGGCCATCTTTGTTTACATAGAGTTATTTAGTAAAAACTTGTAGCGTCTACTGCTCTGAAACTACTCAACGGATTTCCATGAAACTTCACAGGAATGTTGCTCTTGATGTCTAAATGATCCTAGCAACATTTCAGGTTGATCGGAAATTCAAGATGGCCACCATGGCTAAAAATAGATTTTCAAAATGCAAGTTTGTAGCGACTACTTCTTGAAAACTGTAAGTGATATTGATATGGGACTTTTGCAGTCTGTCTGTCCGTCTGTCCGTAAACTTTTATTTGTAGCGACTACTCCTCTGAAACTACTGGATGGATATTCATGAAACTTTACAGAAATGTTGCCCATGAAGTCTAGTTGATCCTAGCAAAAAATCATGTTGATGTGAAATCCAAGATGGCCGCCAAAGCTAAAAATAGATTTTTAAAATACAAGTTTGTAGCGACTACTTCTTGAAAACTATAAGTGATATTGATATGGGACTTTTTCTAAAATGATCAGCATGACATGATGTGGTCCTTTTTGAAAATTATTTTGATTCAACATTAAACATGGCTGCCAGTGGCCATCTTTGTTTACAGAGAGTTATATCATAAAACTCGCAGCGACAACTCCACTGAAACTACTTGAAGGATTTTCATGAAACTTCACAGGAATGCTGATCTACCTATCAAAACCTATAAGTAGAGCTTCAAGGTCATTGACCTCTTGTTTTAATTTATTCATACCAGTATTTTATGTTTTTATCACAGGAAAAACTCTGCTTGCCCAGACACTCGCCAACGTGCTAGATGTGCCTTTTGCTATCTGTGATTGCACGACCTTGACCTCCGCTGGCTACGTGGGAGAGGATATAGAATCTGTGATAGCTAAACTACTTCAGCATGCCAATGGAAATATTGATAAATGTCAGCAAGGTATATTTGGTGTGGCTACTGCCTCTAGTTTTCTCATATCACAAGTTTGACTTTACTGTGAAATTATTTTATTTCGTCGGGATTAAATTGCGCCATTCTTTCCAAAAAGACAGTTTCGAGGGGATTTTAATTTCGCGCATTTCTGATTTTGGAAAAAAAATCTTTAAAAAAGCGCTGTATGTTGAAACGAATTATCGATAAATTTTACCTGGATTTGTAAGTGCAAACACGTCCCCAGGCTACATATACGTCGGACCTGCCCTAATAAACAATTAACCCAGGTCACCTAACACCGAACACACTTACTCGGCGGGTGATAGTGTGATCTCCCATTGTTTTGCTTTTATTTTTACCCTGTCTGACATCATTGTTTGTTGGGAAGAAAATGGCGGACACCTGCGTCGATGTGTGTCAAATCTCTGTGATTTTATTGGCTAACAGCTATAATTAGCTCATGCATATTTATGAATGGCGATACGTCAATTAAGGGGTGTTAAGTTAATAGTACTAATTGATATGTAAACACAGAAGTTGTACTATATTGCGTTTTAGACGTTGCTATGTTTGCATGCGTTTTGTTTTTAAATAGTATTTATTTTTTGTTGATTATATGTATAAAATCTGTACTTGTTCAGTTTAAATTGCCGACCTCTAAAGGTCAGTACTCTGTAGATGATAACGATAACAAACTTAAATATCATTCGTGAATGGATTTATTAGTCTCCTTGCGTAAACACAGGTGTGTCATATTATATAATTATTCAATACATACATGATGATAAACGTTTTATCTGCAACAAACAAGCAGGTTCAATAAGTAAACTCATTGATAAAATAGCAAACAAAACCAATCGGGAACAATGTTTAAGCAATTTTCGTACACATACTACTTAATTCAAACACTTGGACATTTATAATGGTGGGGATTTGATTTCTCGGCTTGAGTCAACCCTGAAATATGCAAAATGAAATCCCCCACTAAATATAATGATTTCACAATATCAGCTATAAATGTATGTCTTATTTATGAATGGCGATACGTCAATTAAGGGGTGTTAAGTTAATAGTACTAATTGATATGTAAACACAGAAGTCGTACTATATTGCGTTTTAGACGTTGCTATGTTTGCATGCGTTTTGTTTTTAAATAGTATTTATTTTTTGTTGATTATATGTATAAAATCTGTACGTGTTCAGTTTAAATTGCCGACCTCTAAAGGTCAGTACTCTGTAGATGATAACGATAACAAACTTAAATATCATTCGTGAATGGATTTATTAGTCTCCTTGCGTAAACACAGGTGTGTCATATTATATAATTATTCAATACATACATACATGATGATAAACTTTTTATCTGCAACAAACAAGCAGGTTCAATAAGTAAACTCATTGATAAAATAGCAAACAAAACCAATCGGGAACAATGTTTAAGCAATTTTCGTACACATACTACTTAATTCAAACACTTGGACATTTATAATCGTGGGGATTTGATTTCGCGGCTTGAGTCAACCACGAAATATGCAAAATGAAATCCCCCACTAAATATAATGATTTCACAATATCAGCTATAAATGTATGTCTTTCCTTTCGGGTTTGAAAGATGGCTATCAATATTTCGAGTAACTCGCAGGCCGATCAGGGTTTACAGTGTCCAGCTGCTGATCAGTCATTTCCCCCCAAAACATCCCTTTGTCACATGGAATGGTCTTAATTCAAAGAAAGAACAGTCCATTTTATTGCACCTCGCACACAATTCTAGGAATTTCATTGGATTAAAGCGGTCACATGGTGACCCTCTATTATTCTATAATGGGTCGGTAGATTTCATAGAGGGTCACTAAAACAATGTGGACTACAATTCCGATTCAAAGTTTAAATCATTTGCAAATAGTTCTTTAAGGCGTTAGTAACAAACATAATAAGTACATTTAATAATGTTTTTAAACTGTATCGTCATGACGTCGAATTGCGGGAACGTCTCAATGAATTCGGGGAATTTAATTTGAGTACAACCTTACACAAAATTAATGTAGAACATGTAATTCACACTCTACAGGCAAAAAAGAAAAGAGAGTTTAATGATTACCTTTTTCTATGAAAATTATTTACATATTAGTACATCAGTTGTAAACATGTTGGATGCTATTTGCTTAAATGGTATATATGAAATAAAGAAACAAAAGTGCGAAAATATCCACATATGCTCATATATATGGTATTTGATGTTCAAGGAATGGCTATAAGGAAATAATGGAGGCTTTATGATCAGGGAAACCCCATCTGGGTCAGGGGAAATATCATGGAATTTTATTTTGAGACTACTGTGGCCCCCCTGTTTTTACTAATTTTCAGTCTTATAGACAGATACATCTAGAAAAGTACTCAACAATAAAGTGCATTATCATGGATGACCTTGACCTACTTTTAATACTTGAAACCGGGGGACCTGGTTCAAGCCTCGATGGCGCCACCGAGTTTCGATGGTGTGTACTGAAGCAAGACCGTTTCCCTTAGCCTCGTCCACCGGATGGGGACATAAACAGGCAGTCCCGTGTGTCAGAGTCTGTCCCGTGTGTCAGAGTCTGTCCTCCGGGATGTTTAACAATCATAAGAATCCGTTTGTTAGTAAGAGTAGAACAGGTTCCCGGAGGTTGTTAGTAAGAGTAGAGCAGGTTCCTGGATTCTTGTATATTCTTCTCCTCTCCCTGGGGCGGCTCTAAAGAGGATGAGTCATTGAGTCAATGAGTCACAACTTTCAATTTATTTCAGTGGTTTCGGTTAAGGAATTTTGGTTAGCTCTGTTTCAGAGTCAGTGTTTTTTTCTTCTATACTTTGAGAACATAACCCATACCATCATAATTGGGAATTTTAGCATGATTTTTGATCATATTGGGGGGAAAATACAGTAAAACATTCATTGTTTAAGTGTAGTACACCAAGGTCAACCGAGGCATTTAAAAGCGTTTCAGACTCGATACTTGTCACACTTCCTCTCTTTTCTTCCTTTTTTATTTTAATGGGAATTTTTTTCTTAAAATTGGGAAAAAAATATATGTTTTAGCATTGGGAATATATAAATAATGGCTATAAAAATAGCAAAAAAGAAACTCTTTGAACTATTAATGGACTCTTCAACCATATCTAGTTGAGTACCGTTCATACTAAAACAATGTGCCTGTATTATAGGTATAGTATTTCTTGACGAGGTAGACAAGATATCGCGTGTACAGAACATCCACCAGCTGAAGGATGTGGGAGGAGAAGGAGTCCAGCAGGCCATGCTGAAGATGCTTGAGGGAACCATTGTGAATGTCGCAGAGAAGAGCAGTAAACGTATGCGGGGAGAAACCGTGCAAGTTGACACAACAAATATACTGTTTATCGCCGCCGGGGCCTTCAATGGCGTGGATAAGGTCATTAAGGATAGAAAGGATGTAAAGGTAAGAGTTTATGGAATCCTTACACTAAATTGCAAAAGGTTACTAAAATGTTCAAATAATTGCACCATAAATGGGAGGATAGTTGGTTGAATGGTGTTTTACATCCTTTTCAGCACAATTTTTAGGCTGTGACGGTAGATTTTTTAGTGGTGGAGGCAGACCTCTTTTTCCTGGGTAGAACCAGTCCTGAATACCTCCCGTCATCTGTAGGAATCAACACTCTCACAAGTTGAGCTCCCAGTGAGGTTCGAACCTGCAGCGGCGAGAGGCAGGAAGTTTTAAAACACAGCTTCGTTAACATCCCGACCACAGAAGTACGGAGAAATGGGAGAAAATCCATTATTAACTAATATCTGGTTGATCAACGATTTTGTCAGATAATATTTTATTTCAAAATAAATATCAACTTTTAATACAGTAATAAAATTATGCAAATAAAACTACTGAGGAACCGGCCATCTGAAATGTTTTCATTATAATTTATATAGCAAGGGTAACATTGAAGTTGGAACTACTCGCTGTCAGCTTAAAGATTGTGTAATTTCTCTTTAAATTAACGTTTATGTGATGGGTTTTCATTTTATTTGTTGAAGTTACAGAGGAAAACACATACATATTTAGATAGCATTTAAAATAAACTTAGTGGAAAGCACTCTCGCGATCTGAAAAGACGGAAATGAAACTATTGTGAGAAAAAAGATGAATTGCTTTGATAATAAATGTTAAAAACGGTTACATTTATATACAGTTAACAGTTTTATTTACAATTCAATAATGTCTGCATATTAAAATGCCTCCATGGAGCACCTGCACTTTGAAAAGGTTACGAAATCATAAATCATTGTATAAAAAATGTGGGTGGGGTAATGCAAAAAATCGAACTTCTAAATGTTTACTTGGCACTTCAAATTCAATACACAGGGAGTCCCAAGTTCCTAAATTTGAAGCCCTAATGATAATGACAGAATATTGACTAAAAGTACTATGGTATTGCTGAGATCACAGTCAGTAACCATTAAAATTTAATTAAAAATGAATAGCAATTGACATAATTCATTATCATAAACATTTGCATCAATATTTGAAGTTCATATTATACAGTAAAAAGAATCAGTGTGCATTACACTGTATACACTGCATTGCAATATGGTGATGACTATTCGACCGTTGTCTGCATATACACGTCTCATGAAGTCCTAAATTCCCTCCACTTCTCCCTAAAATCACTTGAGGGAGAAGTGACTTCTCTAATGCGAAACTGTTTTATCTTGTTCTTTATTGATATGTAGTTACAATAGTTCTGCATTTACATCGTTACACGTATACATTTTCCAGAATGATTTAATTTTATTTCCAGCATTTGGGTTTTGGAGCGCCATCTTCGAGTCCCAAGACAAACGAAGCCTTAGACTCATCTTCTCTACATAACATAAAACCATCCGCAAAAGATGAAAACATGGAAAAAGATAGACTGCTAGAAAAGGTTGAGGCCCATGATTTGATAGACTTTGGACTTATTCCGGAGTTTGTGGGCCGTATGCCTATAATTGTTCCGTTACATTCACTAACGGAGGAGATGTTAGTACGAATTCTAACTGAGCCACAGAATGCGTTGATTAAGCAGTATTACCACAGTTTTTTCCTCGATGATGTGAGTATATTATATCAGTTAGCCAAAGTAACTGGGGATTTATTTTTAGCCAAAGTAAATAAGTTTCTTCACTTTGCACACCGTACTTAGAGCAAGGCTCGTTCCTCAGAGAAGAAGGGGCCGGGATGGTCCGGTGTAGAGCATGTTGGACTCTGAATCCAGAGATCACTAGTTCGAGCCTCATTGGCGCCACTGGGTTACTTTGGTTTGTCCTTAGGCAAGACATTCCCTAGCCTTGTCCCTAGGAAGGGGATGTAAATCTAGGATGGTGATGTAATTTACACACACCCTAGGATGGGGATGTAAATGTAAATCTAGGATGGGGATGTAATTTACACCCACCTCCCTACCTAGGATGTGGATGTAAATCTAGGATGGGGATGTAATTTACACTCCCCACTAGGATGGGAATGTAAATCTAGGATGGGGATGTAATTTACATACCCGATTTAAATCTAGGTTACATCCCCCTCCCCTAGATGTAATATACATCCCCATCCTAGGGACAAGGCTAGGGAAAATAAAATAATCACCAGTTTTAGTTGACAATTCTTTGAAATAATCGACAACAGATAAAATAATCACAAATGACGGTAATGTCTATTGACAGCGTGACCACTGTAACAGTAAACCAGACGGTCTCCTGTATTATAGTAGATCCTACAGTCACGTTAAAGAGCAAACCATTGGAATCATTTTGATATTAAGATCAGGGCATGGGTTCCAAGATTCCTATGTATCCTTCCTCTCTCTCTCTTGGGTGGCTCATGCCCGAAATAACCTTAACAGAGTCTTAATGAGCCATTGAATAATTTATCTCTTAAGTAAAAAAAAAGAAGATTTGGTCTGTTTTGCTATGTTAGATTTAATCTTGTTTATTGTCAGATCTCACTTTGTTTGAAAATCTCCAAAAATCTCACTATTTTAGACAACATGAATATTTGCTTAATATTCTAACCAGTTTATATTATAGCAATCTATCTCTTTCATTTACATTCCTTCATTTATAGGAACAAGGTATCTCTGCATAATTTGGATACACATCAGGGCTTTTTAACCTATTTAAGTGGCGCCGAAATTCGGCCTCTTCCCAATTGCGAAAACCTCTATATTTCCCCAATTTTGGGTAAATAAATACTCAATCTGAAAAAAATAATTTTTTAAAACGTTACATGCTTTCAATTGTTTGTATGTTAAAATCATTTAAAATCATTGCTAAATTCAATACCTGATTGATATTATACCTAAGGCCAAACAAAATGAATTCTTTGTTTCCGCTAATCCGACCGACCCTATTTTTTTCCGCAGACCCTACAGTTTTTTTCACCGTTTTTATAACTAAAAATATGTTCGATCGTTTTTGCTCTTTACTATCTTTCCGCATACTATAAATCTTTCCGGTAATTAGTTATCCCGATACTTGAAACTCATGTCAATAAAGCGTCTACCGATGCAGGTGAAAACACGGTGACAATGTTTTTTGGAAAAAATCGTTGTCAGATCTGTTGAGTTTGTCCCTAATTTTAACGACATGGCAACACGTTTACTGCTGGCTACGTTTGACAAATGCAGACATTTTCCTGGAATGAAAAAACTGTACCCATGTTAAGCAATTTAAATTTTTTTCTGAATATCACGGTGTGCAACCCAACGGAAATTTCGAGAAATCTGGCCCTACTTTCACAGTTTCTGGGTCCACTGATGTAAACACAGATGAAAATTCAGCAAACACCTCACTCGACACAAATTTATGTGTAGGAGAACTGGCCAGTTTTTGCATCAAGTCACTCTAATCTGAAGTGTAATGCTGACGATGAGCCAAGTCTACTCAGTACAATCAAAGCATGCGCAGAATCGGCAACAAAAGAGGCAGTTGATGCCTTTCAGCTGCTCATGGCAAAAGGCAGGGAATTTCCAGCGAAAAGTACATCTAGGTATTGTGAGTTAAGAGTATGCTGTTGTTTTTAATATCAAAATATGAGCAGGGCTCCGGAAATATGGTTGCCCGACGCCCCGGGCAAGTGGATTTTGAGTTCGGGCAGGTGTCCTTCGTAAATCTGGTTGTCCGATGGACGTTTCATTATTAGATAAAAATCAAGGGGAAATTTGCCTGGACTGTGAGATTTATTGTTTAATCCCTCCCACTTGACAGTTTATCAGAATTTGATTGGCCGAGGAACACTTGGGGTGCCAATCTTCAATTAAAGACACGAGGTCTTTAGAATTCGTATACCGTGTGAAACATATCCCCGTAACGAGAGCCCCTCTATGCAGGAAGTAAGTCACGCGCCAGATTAGACTAAGTGTGAAATGCACATCAGTGAGTAGATGGTGTTGTCGCTTTGTATGTCGGTCGGTGTGTCGTAGGTAATATTCTGTTCAATAATTAAAAATCATGACGCAACACTTGACCTAGTACTGTATCCATATTATCCAATCAAATAACCAATGTATTTTTATCAGCCAGTGAAACAACTCCCGTTCACTACCACGTGGTAAAGTGAAACAATGGCGATTCAATCATCAAACCAATTTGTAAACAAGTAGGGCAATTAAACGATTATGGCAATTTGACGGCGTTGTTTGATGAGCAAAGAGACTATCGACGCATGTCGCTATCGATGCATGTCTTAATGAATAGGTGTGCATCTGTTTTTATTTTTAAAATGCCATGTTTGTTTTGAATGAATCTGAGATCAATGACGGAATGGCGTGTTTTTGTTTTGAACTCTAAGTTTGCCATTGTATCCTAGATGTGCTTCGACCTTGGGTAATTTCGATAAGTATTCGAAGAATTTCAATTTGGCATCTCAAAAGATATTAACAGAAAAACAACTACAGTACCAGTCAGATTTAGGCATAAAGCGTGCTAATAATTTCCAACACATAATATTTATCTACATGAATTATATAACGAAAGTGAAAGTAGGAAAAAAGTTCTGTTTGACCTAATGCATCATTCTTTTTATCTGGTGTAGTCTACAACAAAAGTAATAGTAGAAAAAAGTTTTGTTCAACCTAATGCATCTTTTTATCTGCCTGCCCTTTTGTAATTACTGCACTAGGAGCAAGCATCTTGTACATGTATCTTAATTCCATAGGTATTAAGAGCCTACCAATTTGGTACCAGGTTCATAAGTGATGTTATATCCTCGGGGTATCCCCTCTCCCACCGGTGGAGGAAAACATTGATATGTGCATAATGGTAACAACCTATAGCTCTGATAATTCATAATTTAAGTCATTAATTTTACAATGAAATTATGTAAAAAACTATGACAAAAAAAAAGACAGTGAGAGAAAAGTATTTAACTTAGCGTGCGGTCTCGACGTAGCTTAATTTTGGGGCAAGTGACTTTTGAGATTGGGGCAAGTGACATTTTGGGCAGGGCAAGTAGATTTTGAAAATCTACTTGCCCTGGGCAAGTGGATTTTCAAAATATTTCCAGACCCCTGATGAGTTTTAAATTATGTCACAGGGTGGTTAAAAAGTTGTGGCTCGACCGGGACTTGAACCCAGGGCCTTTCGCTTACGAGGCAAACACTCTACCACTGATCTACCACTGAGCTACCATGCCACACGGTTTTACCAGTCGATTTGTCACAATATACCCGGCTACATAATATACCCCCTCCTAATTTAGAATTTGTCCCCAATTCTTAGTCACAGAGAACATTGTATAAATAATCAGTAGCCATATTAAACCATAGGTTATTTACGTTGGGAGCCAAATGTAACAGGTCGCCAAAGAAAAATGTCCAGCCAGTTCGGGGCTTGAACCCCGGACCTCCAGCTTTCAAGTCAGACGCTCTGATATTGTGAAAAATTATTGTGAAAAACTACAGTTGATTGTAAAATAATGTAGAAAATGTATTCGAGTCGGATCTGAAATATTTGAGTCCATCTCAAATTCATTTTCTTAAATCTTGGTAAAATAAATTATATTAGAGAAAACATTTGGAATCTTGAGTTAAAAGATAACAACAAACTCTACTAATTTTCTATATAATGTAAAAGAATATCTATTATTTTGGTTGCTATTTAAAAAAGGAAATTTTGAGTCATTAAAATCTCAGCTTGAGTTTTTTCGTGACACTGGGGCCTGATCTAGCTCATTTAATATTAAACTTGTTCGAGAGGTTATGGAAAATTACTTAAATATTTTAGGGTGAAATAAAAAGAGACAACAAATCTTTTTTAAACTTGTATATATTCATTTATTAAATTCAATAAAGTATGTTTTAATACAACATATATTGAAATACAATGATTTTATGTAGAAAAAGTTACCCAAGTCTTACTATTTTATGAGAAGATTCTAGGCCCATTTTCCATATTTTACCTCGATGTACATGGAAGATGAACCTTTTCATGTGTTGGTGCATCTTAAACCCAATTCAATTAATTAATATTTTATATCGCGTAGGAAAAAAATAATTAAAAAAAATAAAAAAATGTTATGCCTACCTACTTACCCTATCTTTTTTCAAGACGTTAGCGGAAACGAAGTATTAATTTTGTTTGGCCTAAGGCGTACATTTTAATAATACAAGTTTTCTCTTAAAACACATTCTGCTAAATAGTGAAAATCGCACTCTTTTTTTTCCCCCAATTTTGACAATCTTGCGCTTCATTTTCCCAAAATCAGCAGGCCTCAGCATTTTCCCAATTTTCTCAAAAACAGCCCTGCGCATTTACAAATTATCTTTAAGTGACAGTTATATGATATTTCGAATGTTGAACAGTGACAGTTTAACAAATACTAACCATTTATACCTTAAACATTTATAATTTATGATTTTATACATGCTGTAACAATCTGAGAGAAGGAATTGTAAACACTGTCAGATGTTTTTTCACATAGTAATTTTACCATTGACACATAGGCCAATCTCATTAAAATCAGACCCTTTATCACGCTACGATACTCTACAAGGATCTGACAATACTCCATTTGAGGTCACGTCAGATTTCAGCCTACAAAATTGCTCGATATAGACTGCTTCACTACGCATGTCTACGCTTGATATTGAAAGAGACAATGTAACTTTTAGCTTATAAAACACAAAATAATTGCGTTGACAAACATAATACACCAAGCATTATTGAATATTTACTGCAAAAAAAAGAAAAGAAAAGATGACGGAATTTATTAGCGGTACAAAAAATGTTACGATTCGTTGGATTGAACCCACACTGAAATGACATTCGCATCGAATCAACAGTAGAGTTTGCTATCAACTGAGCTAAGTGGGCCAGATGTACTATGTCTTACTATTTAGAGTTCTAATGTCGTAATAATTTCGGTAGAATATATATTTCAAAACACACATGGCAGGGCCCATGATTTTCTTCGTATCTTGATATAAAACATGCCATTTAGTGCATTTCTTTGAATTTCTCAAGCAATCCACAGTAGTAACACACGAAGACTTTATCTTTATTCGGATATAGATCTATGTGTTTTATGTGAATTTTCATTTTTTCAGTTCACTCATCTAAAGTGCATATGAAACGCGTGATTTCATTGGTTGAATTTAGTTGATCTTCTCATGAATATATTGATTAGATGAAAGGTCGATCTGACGTGACATACAATTGATTGTTGTCAGATTCTATAGCGGAGTGTATCAAAGCGTAATTAGGATTTTAATGAAATTGCTCATATGCCCATTGGACCGGGTGGTCTTCCATTTATTTATGTACTTGTTTGTCACTTTATGTACTTGTCACTATAATAAACATTTTACTTGCTTCCTTACTTACTGTTATGGTCATCATCTGAACTGATTTCAGTGCCATTTGGAGTTCACCGAGGAAGCCCTGCAGGCAATTGCACAAATTGCCATGGAGAAACACACTGGGGCACGTGGGCTCCGGTCAGAAGTTGTATGTATAAATTACCTAAATTTAGACCTAATTTAACTTGAATGGCGATTTTAATACGCCCATAGGGACGTATTATGTCGTGGCATGGTCTGTCCGTTAACTTTTACCTGACAACTGATTGTGGCTAATAAATTTTCAAAGTATCACATGAATATTCCTTATAGAGCTGGTCTTTTCCTTCGACATTTTACAGCATTTACATGATTTTTAACACCAGTAGTCAATGGCAAATTCTGTGCCACAGCTTAAAACAGACTTACATTAGCAGTCAGGGATGTAACCTGTTTATTAAAGTTATTTTTGAAATAACTGAAACCAGTTATTTTGAAGAACAAGGTTATTTCCCTTTGACACAGGGTAGGAGTTCATTTCTCTTACTTTTGGTAAAGTAACTTATGTAGGATACATTCCTGAAAAATTATTATACTTTAATAAAACTAGTTGCTGCAGTGATAAAGGCCAAGCAATAAATACTTCCAACAGAAAACTTGACCATCTAATTGAATAATGATGGCACCTAAAGTCAGTCAATAACCAATTTTGAAATGTAACATGTACCGTCTTTAAGAACCTGCGTAAACTATTTATAAACATTGTGTAAAAGATGTAATGGCAAATTAGATTAAAAGATAAAAGAACCATGGAAAAAATATCGTGTTACATGAAAATTCTAGTTATGATAGAAAACAGATTTAAAAATAGATGAAAATGAAAATTTATGCATATCTGATAATAACATGTTGCATTTATTTTGAAGAGAAAATGTGTAATAGCCTGTACAAGTTATTTCAAAAATATCTTAAACAAATTACACCCCTGACTGATTATGGTGGAAATGATGTCCACTATTCTATAAAAAGAAATACATGTATTTAAATTAGTACCTTTACTAAAGTGATCAGCATGACATGAAAAATGTGTATACGTTTCTTCCCCTTTTCTCCCATGTCTGAACATCAAACCATGAAATTGCTATATGTACCTAAACATCTGTTAAAAATAAATCTGCTGTTGTTTTCAGGAGAAATGTCTGTTGATGCCAATGTATGAGCAGCCTGGGTCGGACATCAAAACTGTGATCATTAACGAGGATGTGGTACGTCAAAATGAACCAGCTGTGTACATACACGAGGACATGACGGAACTGAGGCAATCCGACATTGGTGGTTGATAACTGGTACCCATAAATGATAATGGTGCCCATGTATAACAGTACCCCTGGAGGGGAAAAGTACCCGTGTATAAACCATTTGCGAATAAAACAGTTTCAGTGGAACGCAATGACAGTCCTATAGTTTCTGTCTCGGAAGAAATACAATCTAGATGGAGTCTGTTTCTTGGTTTGATCTGGATTAAAGCTGTGATAAAGTTACTAACCAACTATAAAATGAAAGCAAGCGCTGTATTGATTGCTGAAAACTGTTATAAAAAGCTGTATGGATTATAAAGATATTAAAGCATTGCTTCAAAAGCTGTGGTGTACATGAGTATTCAGGTTTAAGGTGTAATCCTTTGAAATTTGCATTAATGATTGAACAATGGGCATTACTGAGTTTGCTTGATTGGAAACTACATGTATATATAAACAGACATAATAACAGATAGATCAGAAACTGCGAAATGTATCTAAATTTCAGGTGACACAGTGCGGAAAGTTCATTAAATATTGCTTGAATTTAAACATATATATTATGAGAAGTTTTATGCATATATGTTACATTTATGTCAAAACCAATCATAGATTTATTTTTCTTTCTAATGATGGTATTTTGCTTACTTAAACATTTTAATCAACAAAAAAAGGTTTAAAGGGAAATTTCAATAACTTAGTCAGTTGCTTGGGTTGTAAGGGGAAAGCCAAAAATGATGAGGTTTTTAACTTTAAACAGCTTTTTATACAATTTCTTCTATGAAAATAAATATAAATAAGTAGAAACCCATTTTTGCTACAGTTATTCCTTATGAATCTTTTGACTGTATTCTCATAAAAAATTATGAACTTTTGAGGGAGGAGTTGGAAGGAAAGGTTAAGGAGTCACGTGATGTTTTGGCTTTTTCATTGGTTCAGGTAGGAAGTTTCCAATCTGTTTGTTATTAGGTCTGTGGTATATAATATTAATCCATGAAACAAAAGTCGTATATCAATTTGTGAATTATTACAGTGCTGCATATAAATGTAGGTTCTTGATTTGTAAATGTTACCTGGGTAGCGTGGCTGACATATAGAGGTCATGTTTTAATTTTGCAGGAGGGATTCTTCTTGCATGAGCCCCGTGTGGTTCCCGGGTGCCCTGTTTGGTCACAGGGCAAAGAATAGGGCCACTGCAGATCCCTTTGGAGGGGTAGGCAGAGGGGTAGAATCCCCCCAAATTCATGTTCATTTTATAATTTTTGTTTCATGTTCATTAAAGGTCTTCATCATGATCCCTGCATTGTTTCAGGTGCTATCTCGCTCGCATCAAAAGAGCAGTGGCAGAAAAACAATAAACGTGGCTCCAGCATAAATGGAGTTTCTACGATAGAATTTGCAGCAACTCTGCAGTTCAGGGTGAGAAGGTTCTAGGCCCATTTTCCATATTTTATCTCGATGTACATGGAAGATGAGCCTGGCATGTTTATGCCTGTCAGGCGCCATATAACCTTTTCATGTGTTGGTGCGCCTTAAAACCCAATACAATTCAATTCTTTTTGCATGAGTCCCCTAGTCACACTGATGAGGGATGCAGTAGTTTGATGAATGTTGTTCTTTAAGAATAATGTAGATTGATTATTTGCTATTAAATTGTTAAGATTCTTTTCTCCTTCGCTCTAATGAAAGGAAAACACTCCAATGTTAACAAAAATGTTTTGCTCAAAACCAATGTTTTTTGTTATCTACGGTACACTCATTTTAGTATGTTTTTGTCTCACTCGCATTAGCGGCAGGCGAGACATGTTTTTGTTTCTCTTGCGTTAGTGGAGGCCGAGACACAGAAACTACTTCCACCCCACACTCCCCCACTCCCATCAGTGACCTTGACCTTAAAGTAAAAAAACTTGATGAAAGTTATGACGAATGTTTCGGTTAAGACCACCACAAAGATTGCTTTGACAGGTACTTGGTCTACATATTCCTGGGGTAAACAAAAACACTTCCCATCTGCCCTATCAGTCTTGACCTTGTATATAACCTTACATGTGTTGAAAATGACGTAAAACACCATAAAAACAAAATTGTACAGAAACTAAATCTTCTTTGGTTAAAGCATGCTTGAAACAATGACAATGTTTTCCGAAGTATCAATGTAAGAAGGCCTCGAGTGCCTCTAAAGTAAAATTTAGAGATAGATGGTGAATCTTCCTCTTAATGTGGGTTTGGTAGAGTTGACAGATAACAAAGTAAATATAGTCGCTGACAATAGACAAACATGTTAATATTGATAGTGATATATACTCGGTAAAAAAAGTTTTGGACCAGGGTATCTAAAGTCATATAAAAATAAAACTATTTTACAGAACTTAAGTATCTTTTTTAGTAACCAAGGTCTACCCTACCCGGTTCATTTGGTACCAGAAACATTAAATTCCAAACAAGATTTGATTTTTAAAAAATATCGCAAAGGGTCTGTAAAAAATGTTGCAAAGTCCATACAAAGTAACTGTTACGGACACATTCGAGTAACTAATAAAAAGATTATTATTTTTTCGCAAACTTTCATTGTAAACGATAATTGTTGTTGATTGTTGATCTATTGTGAATTATCAACTGAAATAAGAGTTATGGTCGAATGTCATGGTTCAGCGATCATTGTACGGGTTCGAACACTGCCATGGTCCAAAACTTCTTTTACAGAGTATATATTGATATATACATATATTTAAATACATGTAAAATTCATGAATATGCTCTGTGTTCACATTGTGATTTTCATTATTATTGTGTTTTTGTAAATAAGGCTTGTTACTCGGTAATTTTTGACTGAATTGTAGATCAGTAAAATTGTACATATACGGATATTTTGGTCATACGGATATTTTTATAGGGTTTAAAGGTTTTTTTACCAAAAAGGGCTGACGCGCTTCACAGAATTTGCCATTTGACGACTGGTGTTAAAAACCATGTAATGGCTTTAAATTTGCGAATCAATTCTTAAAGAAACTAAGCTGCCAAATAACGGATAATGTATATGTGGAAAATAAAAGGATATGTTTCTTCACGTGTTCCTAAAATACCCATGATTGAATATATGAGTTGATAACTGTTAATTCGACGCTCCAGTTTTGGGGTTTGGCCTGGCTAGTTAAAGATTGGATTCTCAAAATATGTAAGTTATATGAACACCTCGTTATAGTAGGTTATAAAAACGGTGTATATCTGTTGTAAAATTTGCCTGCTGATGGTGGGATAATAGACCATATTACCAGTCAGCGACAGGCTGTATAAAGTTAGAATGGCACATCATGTAAAAACATTCCTATTCAGCACTGGTCTTTGCAGGTATGCATTTAAAAAACAAACAAGTTCATCGAAAACATCTCTTCTTTTTATAAATCTTGGAAGGTGAATAGTCCCACAGATAGTAAATGGTGAGAAAAACTAGACAGAATCTCTTGTCAAAATTTGCCCTAGATCCTGTTTGCCTTATATGCTTCTGCTCACCACTCGTTTCACTACAGCTTGCTATAAAATGTTCAGTATTGCACTAAATATGATTTCAAACATTAGAAAAGACAGTGTAGTGTTTGTCTTATGCTCCTGTTTGTTGACATGTTTATTCAGTCAGTTATTTTTATGGCTGCCAGGTCAAGAGTAAAAACTAGATGCCCCAGTTGCAAGGAAAGGGTCATGTGAAGTATTGCCCCTGCTTTTTTTAAAGCTGCCATATAGTCAAGCGTTCATGTTATATAATTATATGATAGAAAGAAAATGATCATTTATTGTGTCGCCTGCATACTATGGCACACTTGGGTTGCCTGCCCCGTGTTGGTTCTTGGGCAAGAATAGGACCAATGCTTATCCAGGCAGAGGGGTAAAATCCCCCCGAATTCATGTTCATTTTGTCATTTTTGCCATGTTGATTAAGGGTCTTCCTCATCTTTCCTCTCCCCGTGTGGTTGCCGGGATAGAATACAACCACTGCAAACACACCGTCACATGCAGAGGGGTAGGACCCCCCCATTCATATTCATTTTGTCATTTTTTGTTCATGCTCATTAAAGGTCTTCATCATGACCCCTGCATTGTTTCAGGTGCCATCTCGCTCACATCACTAAGAGCAGTGGCAGAAAAACAATAACGTGGCTCCAGCGTAAATGGAGTTTCTACGATAGAATTTGCAGCAACTCTGCAGTTCAGGGTGAGAAGGTTCTAGGCCCATTTTCCATATTTTATCTCGATGTACATGGAAGATGAGCCTGGCATGTTCATGCCTTTTAGGCGCCATATAACCTTTTCATGTGTTGGTGCGCCTTAAAACCCCAATTCAATTCAATTCATCATCCCTGTGTTGTTTCAGGTGCTTCTCGAGTGGTGGCAGAAAATAGTGATCGTGGCTTCAGTGAAAAATGGAGTGTTTACAGTAGAATTTGCAATAACTCCGCAGTTCTGCAGGTGAGAAGGTTCTAGGCCCATTCTGCATGTTTTTATCTCCATGTAAATGAAGGGTGGGTCTGTGTTCATTCCTGTTGATGTCATATAACCTTTTTGTGTGTGTCACGTAAAACCCCAGTTCAATTCACTTACTCCTCCTCCGTTACGCATACATACACCAGACCTGGAGTGTAAGATCACTAGCAAGTAATGATGTGTAGGCAGCAAGGGCAGGTTGATTGGATACAAGTAAAGTCGTAATATTGAAAAGGTTGTGTCAGCTACTCCTCTAAGACAATAACAGCTAACTTGGCCAAACAAGGTGAGCAAGAAACTAACCTGTAATGATGTATAGGAAGTAAGAGCAGATAAAATAGGCACAAATTACAGGAGTTTTTGCCCTTTATATGTTTAAAGACTTTGCAAAATAATGACCTAGGGTACTGAAACTTTTTACAGTTTTTCTTTTAATATAAATTATTCAATGCCATTGACATGTCCAATAACTCTGAATTTCATTTCTGCAGAGTTATGCCTCTTTTCATAAAACTTTAACATTTAAGCTAACCTATATAGCTCTTAATTTAGCAAAATATAGACCCGGGCATGAAACTGTTCTTTGTTATACTCCAGAGTTTTGCCCCTTTTCATAAAACTAACAATTTAAGGAATTCAGACTTTATAGTTTGATTGTCCATGCTGAAATAAACACATGACAGGCGACACAAGTATTCCGTGGAACACCCTTCTAGAATTCATTACATAAATGAAACTATTTACACTAAGATCACCATCTAAAAGTGAGAACTATTAAAAACTAAAATATATTTTGTTGCTATGCACACATGAAATTATCATTTTTTTCCGTTTACTGATATTCGCTCCAAACCAACGTGTCTATATTTTTATATTCAAATGTCTTCTTTTTTAATAGTCACTGCTCTTTGTCCGTCATGTTATTAAACTGCCTTGCTGATTTTGAACAAACTTCACATGGATAATTCTTTATAGATAAATGACTTTCTTATGGCCAGCATTTCTAAAAATTGACAAAACCATAAAAAAACCTGAAGAACCACTGAACAGATTTTGACAGATTTTGTTTATAAATGGTTCTCGCTAGGTACTAGACTATCAAATATGGGGATCACATTTTTACATGGTGTAATGAAGGAAACTTAATGGGTGTTATGAAGGAAACTTAATGGGTGTTATGAAGGAAACTTAATGGGTGTTATGAAGGAAACTTAATGGGTGTTATGAAGGAAACTTATTGGGTGTTATGAAGGAAACTTAATGGGTGTTATGAAGGAAACTTAATGGGTGTTATGAAGGAAACTTAATGGGTGTTATGAAGGAAACTTAATGGGTGTTATGAAGGAAACTTAATGGGTGATATGAAGGAAACTTAATGGGTGTTATGAAGGAAACTTAATGGGTGTTATGAAGGAAACTTAATGGGTGTTATGAAGGAAACTTAATGGGTGTTATGAAGGAAACGTAATGGGTGTTATGAAAGAAACTTAATGGGTGTTATGAAGGAAACTTAATGGGTGTTATGAAGGAAACTTAATGGGTGTTATGAAGGAAACTTAATGGGTGTTATGAAGGAAACTTATTGGGGTCGGATTGATGAATTGGAGGTTCCAAGGGTTCCAAGGGTTACTTCACTTACCAGTACTTAACTAAACAAAAATGGGTGGGAAAGGGGTACATGGCAGGCCATTGACTTGTTTAGCAATATGTTCCTGTTCCAAGGCCTGTGATGGATTAGATTGATTTAGAGCGACTCCCATCCAAAAATCTGTCTTTTTTGCAAATTTCACTTCTTGTCGTGGGCTTTTTATGAAGTTATCCGTGTTAAATTATAAGCTTGTCAAATGCCAAGGTCATCAGGTGAGCGATTCTAGGCGATTTGGCTCTCTTGTTTATATGTCTGTTTAACTATAACTCTGGATTTGTAAATATTAAATATACATTTAATACTGTTTTAATGTTATCACTTAAGTATTGAAATAAATTTAAAAAATATATATATTATGTTAATTCATGTATTTCTTCCAAGTGAAAAAGATGCAATAAAAGGTTGCTTTTCTTCCTACAGTTGAGTGTGTGCGTGTGTGCATGCATGTGTCTATCATGGTCTGTATATGCAAAACTTGTGATTCACTTTCATTCTTCTGGAAGTTACTAAGGTTCTGGGCGATATTCCCCCGCACTAAACCCCACTGCCAACACACACATCACACACACACACACTAATGCCATTTCTAATTGACCATCTTTCCGCAGTTCTGTGGACTTTTTCTTAAATGTTTATTTTATTTTTGTGTATTTGGGTTCCATATATAGACGGCATATTCTAACGGTGGGAAAACTAATGTCTTGTAAGCAGTAGACATGGGGACAAAACTGAGATTACGACGAAGAAAATCCGAGGTTGTTATTCTCCTGACTCCTACAATTATAAATATGGGGACCCGTAATCCATTGTAGCCATTGAGGTATGATTTGGTTCCTAGATTGGTGTTTGGTTAATCGTATTGATTGGAATATGAAAACATTAAATTGCAATATCATGCAATCCCTCTCTCATATAGCTATTTTTCAGGGTCCTGCTGTAGGTTATAGCAATCCTGTATATTGCATATGTTCCCATAAAGGATACATTCGTCAGAAAACAGGCGTTACGATGATTTAATGCCAGGTGGAATATTGTCAACATGGGCGGATCTATGAGGCGCACCTGGCACATACCCGCTAAAATCTGAAAAATAATGAAAATTCATACGTAAAAAGCGTATTCATGATCCTTTTTTGTTTTTGGTTGTATCCCACCCCACCCACCCCACCCCACACGCATAACACTCACACACCAACCCCACTAAAAGCACCACCCCCACTAATCCTGGATCCGATTAGAAACAAGATCGGAGCAAAAATAGATCCCTGTGGTACGCCAGGCAATACTAGGGCAAGATCTGATGATTCCTCTTTCAAGGCTACACTAGTTAGGTTCGATCAGAAAGCCATGTCTTTAACCATATCCTTGTGATACCTTGGATCCCATAGTATTCTAGCTTATAGAGGTGTCCTGTGTGGTATGTAACCTTATCTACAACGACCATAATTATGAGTTTTGTCTGTTTTTAGCTCACCTGAGCCGAAGGCTCAAAGGTGAGCTATTGGGATCTCTCTTCGTCCGTCGTCCGTCATCCGTTGTCGTCGTCGTCCTCCGTCGTTAACTTTTGCTTCAAACGACTTCTCCTCAGAAACTCTGTGGCCAATTTTGACCAAACTTCACGTGGATGATCCTTAGGTGAATGCTTTTTAGATTTGTTAAAATTAGGTCAGGGCGACATCCAAGATGGCCACCATTACCATATATGGTCGAAACCTTGTAAAAAATCTTCTTCTCAAGAACAGCTGAACAGATTTCAACAGTTTTTCTTTTAAAATGATCGCCAACGCCTAGACTATCACGTTTTATTCAAATGAAGTCCCAAGGGATCAAAAATGGCCATTCTCCGGGGGTCCAAAGTTTACATATTGAGATTTTGCATGTTTTTCATATAGACATATAGGAAAACACTTTAAAAAATCTTCTTCTCTGAAACCACAAGGCACAGAGGTCTCATGTATTACATGTAGCATCAGCTTATGGTCCTCTACTAAGTTTGTTCAAATGGTGACCCTGGGGTCAAATTTGTCCCCTCCCCGGGGGTCACAGTTTTACATACTTATATATAAAAATAAAAAATAAAAATCTTCTTCTCGGAAACTACAAGAGCCAGAGGTTTGATATTTTGCATTTACTATAAGCTTATGGTCCTTTACCAATTTTGTTCAAATGGTGACCCTCGGGTTACATTTGGCCCCGCCCCAAGGGTCACATGTTTTACATAGGCTTGTATAGGGAAAAACTTAAAAAATCCTCTTCTCTGAAACTGCAAGAGCCAGAGGTTTAAATTTTTGCATTTGCTATAAGCTTATGGTCCTCTACCAAGTTTGTTCAAATGGTGACCCAGGGGTCACATTTGGCCCCGCCCCGGGGGTCACAGTTTTACATAGGCTTTTATAGGGAAAAACTGAAAAAAATCTTCTTCTCTGGAACCACATGGCACGGAGCTCTCATGTATTACATGTAGCATCAGCTTATGGTCCTCTACTTAGTTTGTTCAAATGGTGACACTGGGGTCAATCTTGGCCGCGCGCCAGGGATCACAGACATATTTATAGGAAAAAAACAATCTTCTCTGAAACTGCAAGAGCCAGAGGTTTACTATTTTGCATTTACTATAAGATTATGGTCCTCGATCAAGTTTGTTCAAATGGTGACCCTGGGGTAAAAATTGACCCCACTCCGAGGGTCACAGTTTTACATAGACGTATATAGGAAACACATTAAAGTCTTCTTCTCTGAAACTGCAAGTGCCAGAGGTTTAATATTTTGCATTTGCTATAAGCTTATGGTCCTCTACCAAGTTTGTTCAAATGGTGACCCAGGGGTCACAGTTTTACATAGGCTTGTATAGGGAAAAACTTAAAAAATCTTCTCTAAAACCACAAGGCACACAGCTCTCATATATTACATGTAGCCCTGGGGTCACACTTAGGTCTGCCCAAGGTGTTACTCTCTAGAACCTTCATTTTGTATTTGATCTTTACCTTTGTCAGGGTCTTAAACTGTCTATATCAATGTTGTTATACACAACAGAGCCCACATATCTTGAACAATCTTAACCAAACTTGCACAGATTGTATATGACCATAAGATTTCGAAGAAGTTTGATAATGTGCCAGTACTCAGGTGATCGCTTTAGGGCCATCTTGGCCCTCTTGTAATGGTTCAAATTTACTCAGGTGAGCGATATAGGGCCATCATGGCCCTCTTGTTTGGTTTTCGATTAATCACACGTTGGATTAATTGAGTCACAAGATCTATTGCTGCTGAATCCATGTTGACAATTGAACAGAATAGTGTTGGCTGATGGACAGCGCATTACGAACAAGAATGTCGTGTCGTGCAGCACGTACATGCACGTCACTCGTCAGTCAGACAGGTCTATAGTTGCTAGGATTTCTACCCCTTCTTGGACACATGGGCAGCTTTAGCCGTACGGTAAGCTAGTCATGTGAAACAACATATTGGGTTCGATCGGGGTTCTCCAATCGGAAACCACATTGGTTGCCAATGGCCACCGATGGTAACATTTGGTACCAACGAAGCCACCTCAGTGTAGAGTCGCGGGAATATAGGTTACTAACGTTCTACCTATCGGCAAACGACGGTGACCGATGGTTACCGAGAGCGCTTTCGGTAACCGATGGGTCGGTAACCGATGGGAGAACCCTGAACGGACACATTGGCTGATTGCTGTATGAAAGCTGACTGTTGGTATGTAGGTGCAATATCTCTGTGATATATATGTAAATTGGGGTTTCTGGCTCAAAGCTCTCGCTTCGCTCGAGTTTGATCCAGAAAAACCCAATTTACATATATATATAAACTCCTACCACAAGGTGCTGAAATAAGCTGAGCCAGAGTTATATTTTGAGATTTTTTAATAAAAGTTGATTTGTTATTAATTTACACCCAAATCAACGAATAAACACGAAATTAACAATTTGAATTTTTTTTTTTTTTAAATCATATAGATTGATTTTCCGACCTTGAATACAAAGGTGGTGGATCATACTCAAACACATTACTAAAACAAGAAATCACAAACTTTTTAGACTTTTTTGTAAGGTTGCCATTGCTTCCTTTCTTCCCTGCTCCACTAGTTCTTTTTTTTGAACTTCACTAATTTCAGCTTTTTTTTGTTTGGTGTCCTGTTTCAAACTATACTTTTTATCCAACTCATCCAAAATCAACTTAAACTTTTGCTCAGATATCTGTGCGTCACTCAATGCTTTTGATATCAAATTTGTTATGCTATTCAACTTAGACTCTGCCAAAGTTTTTATTTCATAATGTTTTTCAGCTTCTGAATTAAGCTTGCGTCTGATAAAATTAATACAAACACCTGTAGCCCCACATACTATTGCTGCTATTTCCAAAGGTAACAAAACTGGAACAATAAATCCAATCCCAGCCATAATAACACCTGCAGATATTAAGGTAGTGTCAATCCCATCTGTGATATTAATACCACGTTTATATTTTTTATAAAGAGATTTGCGTGTGTCTCGCTCTGTAATTAACTTTCGTCAATCTCTGAAATCTTTTGTAATCTATAATTTTGTCCGTCTTCCACTGGCAACTCAGGATATAAACTCGGTGCTGTCGGTGGCTTCATTTTTTTTAATAATAATTTTTTTAATTAATTCAATTAATAATGACACCACCGTATTTATAGCGGTAGCGTTGGCAGTCTTGCCTACAAAGTTAATAACAGAACCAGCACCAATATCTAAAGGTCAATCAAAGTTATCATGATTGCGGGGATGCTGTGAAGCGTTATACCATAATTTGGGTTGTCAACACCATTAACAGAAACTACTATAGATACATCACCAACTTATCGTTCACTTGCTAAACCTATTCCCATAATACGACCGCGGCGTGTCATTACATGCCCCACATTTGTTTCTGCTCCGCCGTTACCAAATGAGAGTATTCTATTTAACACAAGTGGGCCCTTTTAGCCTCTGCAAATATTGTAATAATCCCATATTTAAGATTATCAGCTCTATCTCTCAAAAGGTTGAAATGGTTAACAATAGGCACAACTCGCCTATGTAAATCTTGAACATTATTTTTCAAAGTTTCCAAATCTTTTTTTCCCACAGGTAATGTTGCTCCAAATATACTCATTGTTTTTTTTAAAAAAATATAATTTTAAATAAATTCTAAAACGCAACTCATAGGCAAACCGTGATTATCTATCTTGTTGCCATGCTCATCTCTGACTTCTATTTTCAATTCAGTAATTGCACCATTAGAAAGGCAGTAATATTCAGGATAAAAACGTGTATATACAATATCTCCAAACTGCTTATTTACTACAGGTATAACCCCTATAATAGTGCTTGGCGCACCATTGAAATAATTACTACTCGTATTAACTTGTTCCAGATGAACATATAGCTGTTTATAAGGAGCTAAATCAATTGATTGTTTTCCAGTATGAGTACCTTCCACCACCCACCCTTTTTCATCGAATCCCAGCATTTTTGAAAGACTGCTTGATAATCGTATCTCTGTTGACGTCTCTAAAGATGCTATACCATTCTGCGCATTAACGGTTAGGGTAATAAACAGCGCTTCAAATATATCTGCCAACTGTTGAAAGTCATAGAGTCCATCTGGTATACGATATGTTTGGTTTGGTACTCTTTTTTTTATGGCTTTATGAATAGTATTATACCAACCGATAGTGTATGTAAAACTTTTTAATCCAACGCGCTTAGTTCCATCTTTATTATCGATATACTGTTGTAAGTTAATAGAGTTGTCTATGTTTGAAATTGTATGAAACATTTTTTTTAATATATATAAAAAATACAAATAAAAATGATTTCTAAAGAATTTAAATATAACCCAGATGCCCAATATTCAAGTACTTTTAGCAAAAAAGTGATAGATATAATAAATCAAAACATAGTCATTACATCAAACGATAAAGGCTTTAAAGCATCATTCCCCAGTGTCTTTGAAAAATACAAACTCCCATATGTCAAATCAGATGCTATAGTCCAACGCTGGGGAACAGACTGGATGTTATTTTGGCAGAACCAGTTGAATTTTGCTATTTGGTGCGCGACAACTGGATGTGGTATTGATTTTAACAATCATCTAAAAGCTGATGCTCTGGTTGGATCGTTATTTCGATTTCATGTCTATTACCAAGTTAGAAGAATATTATTTGAGATGAGTGTAGCACTGCCGCAAGACTCAAATTGGAATGCATTTAGTAACACATATAACCGAAACGCATACGAGAGAATATGTAAGGAGTTTAACGTTGACTTAAATTCAGACTGGAGACAGAAACAAAGCTATAATGATGGTCTAGGAACAATTTATAATTACTGGACAAATATTGGTTATCATCCTTTGATAAATTTTGTATACGACAACAAAACGATGAGTTTCACAGTCTATGAGAGTGATAAAACATACCACATTGATTACATTGCACAAGAATCTGAGGCTGACAATAGTTGGTCTACTTTTATACTAGATAATTCTGTGGGATTTACAAGAGCTGGAGTAGAACGCATCAATGACAGCATAAGAACATACTGCTGGGCAATCCTTGGCTCACAATCACAAACAAGAACAGATATACTTGGAACTGGAACGGAATTTGATGCACAGAAACAATTTTTGGCAAATGTAGAGGACGCAATAAACAGCCCCATTGACTTGCCCAGTCAAATTTCAAGATATGAAAACACTCTAAAATATGCAAAAAGCAAAGTCAATTTTGTTTATGGAAGTGGATTGTACATGTCTCCGAGTGACATGTAGTTGAGAATCGGAACAATACAAGACTACAATAATGAAATTGTAATAGCAACCGATGCGCAAGCATTAGGATTAAATAATGATGTGAATGTAAAACCAGTACCACCGAAAATTATTCAACCTTTTCAAGGCACCACAACAAAGAAATATCCGGAACATCCTGACTTTGATAAATCATTGATACATAAAAGTGTGGGACATGTGGAACAAGAGATAAAAAAAATAGCCATTGAACATGAAGATAACAAAACATCTATAATTGTTGGTACTATAGTAATAGGTCTTGCTGCATTACTCATTTACGAGATTTACTGAACCACTCTTTGGCTGCCACATACAACAACCCGGAAACAAACCCAAGCAAAGCCCATAGATTGTTACCAAGCCAATTAATAACATTACCTGTTGCAGATAAAAGCCGTGATACTATTGCACCAATAACTCCTGGAAGTGCTGCAGCAGCTTTACCAGCTAGGTTGACAAGAAGCTTACCAAGATTACTTAGTTGTTTTTTTATCCAGTCTTTTACACTTGATGGATCAGGTTTTGGATCAGGGTTTGGAGTTGGCGCAGCACTTGATGTGGGAATAATAGCATTAATTATCACCCCAAGAATCATACCAAATGCAGTCAGGATACTAACAATAGTAATACCTTGCTCCCTAAACAAGGTTTTGATTCTCTCACCAAGAGTTGTATCCTCGTTTAACATTTTGTTTACTGTCTCTTTTATTCTGC